>CM041783.1:49386617-49648961 GCA_023374045.1 Limonium bicolor | reverse complement strand
TGCACTGCCCCTGACTGCTAAATTATTTCTGTAAACTGGCGTGCAACAAGGAAATGAAATAAAAGTGGGATATGTGTGTTTACGTGGAAATTTAATGGAGTGGATGGGTGATTATTTTTGATGGAGGGAAATGAAGTGAATGGAGTACGAGCGTGAGTGAATGCGTGGGTGAACGGATTAATTCGTGGACTGATACATGGATGGATTGTTTGATGGATTGTCTCTTTTAGCTTCCAGTAGTGTGGGTTTATATAGGCGGAGGACATGGGAAACAGACAAAGGAGAAGTGACAGGGTGAATCAAGATAGTCGGAGGAGTTGGTGCAGATCCGTGAAGATTGAGATTTCATCGGGCAGTGCAATTGATTTCAGACAGATTTAATTGATGATCTGCAGCAGCCATTGATTGAAGAGCCGGTGTCACGCTCGCGCAAATTAAGGTGGGCGATCGCAATTAATGAAGTAGTTCGACTGCGGCGTGAAGAAGGAAGAAGAAAACTCTGTTCGGAATTCTGTTCCGTGCGCTGAAATGCTCTTGTCCGCCTCGCGGCTAGCTCAGTCCGCCTCGCGGTCGTCTCTACCTTGTCCGCGCGTGTTGGTCCTGTCCGCCTCGCGGTCATCTGTTTGCTGTCCGCCCGATAAGAGGCGGACGCCTCTGTCCTGTCCGCCAGGCGGACGTCTGTTCCTTGTCCGCGACCAAACCAGGCGGACTCCTCTTCCGCGTCCGCGAGGCGGTTGTTTCTGCCTTGTCCGCCAGGCGGACGTCTATCTCTTGTCCGCTACTTATGAGGCGGACGCGCCTGGCATGCGACATTGTATATATATACTAATGTACTACCATCTTCAACCGGCCCCCGATTCTTCGTTATAAGTCCGTTTTACTCGCCGTTTGTTGCGTTGGAAAGCTTGTGAAGTAAACTACTTGATTCCAACACTTTTTCCTACATTTAACACATAAAATATATCAATTCATATCAAAACATAAACCTAGGAAAATCGTCAGATAAGTGAGAAATATTACTTAAAATACTGCAAATTATAAGTTAATTAAACCCTAAAAAGTCTATATATTTCGCACTTATCACAGCCCTCCCTGAGTGGGGTGGGTCAGTTCCCTGGAATGGAACTGGTACGATCCTCCAAAAACAAACTTATAATACAACTCTTAAATAAATAATAGCTTGAAAACCATCACTTAAACCACTCAGAGGAACAAAGCATTTCACAAATCACCAAATCAAGATATCAAGATAAGAATAAAGGTTAATAACAGAAATATAAAGTTAGTGAGACAAAATCACATCATGTGTTAGTGAACATCCATTTCCTTAGTTAAACCCAATTCCCGTTAGGAGTAGAAAGACTCAGATAGTCACAAAGGACTAGGAATGATAAAATAGATCCAAGAACCCATAACTCAAGAATGTAATAATTCAACTGGGAGAGATGGCCCCCACCACCAAGCACGTCCTTTTTGAACAGGGGATATACAGCCCCTCACTGTCTATCACGTCCCTTTTTGGGACAGAGGATATACAACCCCTCACTGTCTATCACGTCCCTTTTTGGGACAGGGGATATACATCCCCTCACAGTTACCATTGAAGACGCGCGCACGTCGAAACCTCAAGAACCAGCTCATGGATGAAACGATATCCAGAGTCAAAAGAAAAATTTCCAAGATTGACCTTTTCCCAAATACCCACTAGATCACTAACTACCCAGAGCAATACCAAAACACTCAGTCCTACAGAGTGCAGAAGCGTAAACCCTAAGCAGCCAATGTCTAACGGGGCACCAAATAGAAGGAACCAATACCCAAGTGAGTTTCGCATTCAAGGCTTAGTTAGTCACACAAGCTGAGTTAGTCACACAATCATTTCCTTTTTAGAAATTCCTCTTTAAGTCAGTTAGCGTTTTCCAAAACATTCCACAAGTCAATCAGCAAAAATATCGGAGTACGAGAAATCGTACCTGGTATGTGCAGAACAGTAAATAACTCGAATAAGTGATTCCCCAATAGTAACCTATAATTAAGGTATTCCAAGTGTCGATTAATTAAGGGACTTATAAACTAAACAACCTTCTTTTCTTACTGATTAACAGTTCCAGGTTTACCATTGTTCCCTCACAAAGATTCGGGCTTGACTTGTCAACTAAATCCTTTACTAGGCCCATTTTGTTTAGTTTAGATCGATTTAGAATTTACTCCTGAGAGTGGCCCAAACTCTCTCTAAGTTGTTTAAGTGGGCTTTTGGAGTTCATAGACTTGGGCTTAGTAGGTAGCCCTAGACCGTGTTACGTTTATGTTGTATATTTAAACCCTTAAGTTAATAATGACTATTTAATCACACACCGATTAAAACCTAAGGTTTAACATATATATATTTTCTACTTATTATAACTATCACAAGGATATTATATTCCCCCACCTGTTTTAATGTATTTATAACATATATATTTATATATATGTCTTTATGTATTAAGATTTATCCATAACATTTTTAGGAAATTTATTGCATTTGTTTATGTTTAATAACTTCTAGGCATAACACAACCGACATATGGTTTAACAAATAAAATGTTTCCCTTATTTATTTTATAAGTATAAGTATACCGGTATTAGCATTTAACTAAGACATCCCCTATGTAACTTATTATATTTAAACTATCTTATTACTACCACCTTTAACTGCATTCCATGTATGTTTCAAAAAGTATTTTCTTTAACTATATCTTAGGATATTAGCTCTTATAATTTAGTTATTATAAGTGTTAATTTATTAGCTTCCTGTTTTACCCTAGTTAGTTACTACTTTACTCCTTTTTATATATATGTAAATATATTATATATATAATATATATAATATATATATATATATTCATATTTCCCTTAGTTTTAATTAAAAATATTAACTGGCATATAATATAGTAAATAAAATGTAAAATAATTAAATTCCTTAATTTATATTAGTTTCTACTTAAATAAGTATATATACATATATGTAAATAATTTCACTTCTCTTAAAAGCTAATACCAAAACATTTATAAACTTACTGTTATAAAATGTTAATTTAGTTTCTCTTATTTTCCCCTGCTTAAAAGTTAATTAACAAACCATACTTTAATTTTTGGTTACATTAAAAACCTTATATTATAAGTTATTCTTATGAAAACCTCATAAACACAATTTTTAAAACCTTTTACCATTGCCCAAAATTCCCAAATTTAATATACAGTAACTATAACATTTTAGACATATTATAAAAATTTTATTTCATAAAATATCTTTTAAATTTAGCCAAATGATTCCAGAAAACCCGTAACTTGCAAAAATCATAACTTACGTTTAAAAACACCAAAACCATATTAATTTACATCAAAATAAACTAGATTAAATAAGGAATCTATGGTTAAAATTTCAAATCAAAATACCTTCGGGAAGGCCATTAACTAAAATCAACAAGTTAGAGCTATTTACTGAAATTTTATAAACTTATAATAATTCTTTAATAACACGATCTAATCTCGGCCGTCCAAATCTTTTTAAACGAGATCGACGGTCCCTGAACGCCGAGTTCATCACCGATTCAAGAAACCATGTCGAGTACTAAATCTCCAATATCTCCTAATCTACAGAACGAAATCGAGTGATTCTTGTTTCTATGGTTTTGAAATCAAATTTCGGTTCTAATGACACCGATTTCCCTAATTATAATGCAGTATTGAATGGATTTCGAATTCAGTTCGAAGTTAAGGTTCATATCGGATACAGAACTCGATTCGAAAACTAATCTGACCAATTCTCCTAATCTAACACGTAATTGATTAAATTGAGACATGGGTTAGGCCGGTAACAAGATTTCGAATGACCATAACGGAGCAATTGATCGGAAACTTACCAGAGTTGTGCGAATTGGGTGAATTCGAATTCGAAAATCTGGAAAAATTTGAACTTTGAGCAGTTCACGAGGCCAACTTTGAGGATCTATAACTAGCAGTACAAATCGAGTTAGGCTATGTATAAGGGCTCAATCGAAAGAGCAAACTTAGATCTACGTATTGATAACAAGAACTAATCCTAACTCGCAACACACAGAAAGAAATCGAAGCTAGAAGTTGCGAGTTTACCTTGCATTTTCTGGGAAGAAAACTGTGATTTTATGTGATGGTGAAACCGAGACTTTAGACACCATGTTCTTCCAATCGGTTGAGAATTGGCTTAGGCCATAAACATGAAAGTTTTAGAGGAATTAGAGCTCTTCAAAACAAGCTAAAGAACATGAAATTTTGACGAGAAATGAAGAAGTTATGGCTAGTCGAAGTTACCTGATTCGAAGGGAAAAACTGGAATTGCAGTTTCGGTTTTTGCAGGGTGGCTACTTTGACTCGATTTTCCGGTTGATTCAGAACGAGTTAGGGTTTGTGTGAGTTATGGTTGTTTAAAGGGAATGTAGGAGAAGACAACAAAGAAGACGGCACTCAAAAATTCCTTAAGATGAGAAAGTTATGAAGGTCACAAGATAAGTCAAAACCCGATTTTCTGTTCCGAAAATCTAGCAGATAAATCGACTAAGTGTTGTGGGGCGCGATTCCCGAGACGCCTGACTCAGCTGGCCATGCCACGTCAGCCCTTTATCAAAATTTTGGCTATAAACTTCATTTGATCATAACTTTGGCTAGGATGATCCGTTTTTGACGTTCTTTTTATCGATCTTCATGGTTTTCCATAACCTATTTATTGGTATAGGTTTCATGGCCTGGTTTGACCATTCTCAAAAAGTCAACCCTAGCAAGGCTTAATAAGCTTTAAGGTTTCTATGATTTTATATTGACTTTTAAGTTTCAAAACAATGTTCCAACACTTCCTAAAATCTTTATAATATAGTTGGAGTGTTTAGAAAATTTCCCAAGATTTATTGACTTATAAATCTTATTATTAAATTCATAATACTATTAATAATATATAATAATTATGGTTAAATAGGAGAAAACCCCTAATAAATTTCACAATTCCATATAATAATTAATATTCAACTCCATATAATAATTATATTTAATAAAGAAATCCCCTAAATTAATTTAAATTAATTTAGGGGTATTTCAGTATATCCCCCTTAAAAGAAACTTCGCCTCGAAGTTTAACAATCAACTAATAGGCACTCCCACCGCTTCGGGTGTGCTGAGACAATAATAATTCCAATGAAATTCCATACCAATCCAATCCTTTATTTCCATTTCAACATTCCACTCGAGAGTACCGAAATCAAATCAAACTGATCAAATATAAACTGAAACAAAACACAAACGTGACAAACTACTGTGCCACAATGTAAAACTACGTACATACATACACCTCTCACACTACTAATACTCTCCCTCTACTTGCAATGAAACAAGGCATAATCCGGATGAGATAACGAAGGAGGAGTATGCCAGCATATCCCCCTTAAAAGAGCTAAGGTACGCCCTCGTACCGCCACTAACGTGAATCACATCAGGATAGCAGGGTATCATGTAAACAGATGTGGGTACTTTACTCTCATGGAGTCCTCAGTCTCCCAAGTAGCTTCCTCAACCCCATGATGTTCCCAAAGATCCTTCACTAGTTTAACTAATCTGCCTCTCGTTTCTCGGACCTTCGTGTCCAAGATCTGAATAGGAGTCTCCTCATACCTCAGTGTAGGCTCAATCTCTAACCTCTCTGGCTGCAGTACGTGAGAAGGGTCAGGCATATACTTCTTCAACTGAGATACGTGAAACACATCGTGTACCTTCCCCAACTCCGCTGGTAGCTCGAGTCTGTAAGCAACTGGGCCCACTCGCTCCGTAATCCTGTACGGGCCGACATACTTAGGGCTTAGCTTCCCCCTCATCCCGAATCTGAATATCCCTCTCATCGGAGACACTCGTAAAAAGACCATGTCTCCCAACTGAAACTCGAGCTCTCTGGTACGCTGATCCCCGTAAGATTTCTGTCTGGACTGCGCTGCCCTCATGTGCTGCTGAATAACCCTGCGTCATCCTGCAGTGTCTGAATATACTCGGGCCCAATCAAGACTGCCTCAGCAGGGTCACTCCATGATAAGGGAGTCCGGCACAGCCTGCCATATAGAGCCTGGAATGGTGCCATGCCAATGGACGCATGGTAAGAGTTATTGTAGGAGAACTCTACCAGGTGTAGACGCTCTACCCAACTCCCCTGATAGTCTAGAGCGACTGCTCGCAACATATCCTCCAATGTCTGAATAGTCCTCTCAGTCTGCCCATCAGTCTGCGGGTGAAAAGCTGTGCTAAGCCGTAGCTGAGTCCCAAATGCCTCCTGCACCTGACGCCAAAATCTACTGAGGAAACGAGTGTCACGATCAGAGACGATCATCTTCGGTACCCCATGGTACCGGATATGCTCTGTGGTAAACACCTCAGCTAGTTTGGGCACCTTCCATGTGTCCTTGATAGGTATGAACCTAGCTGTCTTGGTCAACCTATCGACTATAACCCATATGGCGTTCAGTCCACCTCTAGCTGGAGGGAGACCGACCACAAAATCCATGCTGATGTCGTCAAACTTCCAGCATGGTACTGGTAGTGACTGAATCTGGCCTCCTGGTCAACGATGCTCAAACTTCACCTTCTGACAAGTGAGGCACCGAGAGACAAAATCCGCTACATCCCTCTTCATCCCGCTCCACCAGAATAATTTCTTCAAGTCCTTGTACATCTTGGCGGCTCCAGGGTGTACTGATAATGTCGAGGAATGAGCCTCTGAAAGAATCCTGGTCTGAAGTTCTGTCGCATCCTGAGGAACGCAGAGTCTGCCTCTGACTCGAAGGTGTCCCTCGTTATCCAGCTCGTAGTCGTACTTCAAACCGTCAGTCAACCCGTCTGCTAACTTTTGTCTGATGCCCTGTAGATAAACGTCACTGTCCTGAGCTAAATACACCTCCTCAGCTATCGTGGTCGTCTCTATCAAGGCAAGAAGTGAATAAGCTCTCCTGCTCAGAGCATCTGCCACAACATTTCCTTTCCCTTCTGTGTACTGGAGGTTGATGTCATAATCAGCCAGAAGCTCAATCCATCTTCGCTGTCTCAAATTCAGCTCCTTCTGAGTCCAGATGTACTTCAGACTCTTATGGTCTGTCATAATCTGAACCGTGGCTCCATACAAGTAATGTCGCCAGATTTTCAAGGCGAAGACTATGGCGAGGAGCTCAAGGTCGTGGGTGGGGTAATTCTCTTCATGCTTCTTCAGCTGTCTAGAAGCATACGCTACTACTCGGCCATACTGCATTAGTACCCCACCAATCCTCTGCCTGAAGCATCGCATTATACCTCGTACCCCTCGTTCCCCTCTGGGATAATCAATACTGGAGCTGTGGTCAAGGCGTCCTTCAGCGCCTGGAAGGAGACCTCACAAGCCTCTGTCCATACAAAAGGGCTGTCCTTCTTCATCAAGGAGGTCAAGGGCTTGGCTAGCCTGGAGAAGTCCTTCACAAAATGTCTATAGTAGCCAGCCAACCCAAGGAAACTCCTAACCTCTGTCACGGTGCGACGTTTATGCCAGCTCTTCACTGCCTCAATCTTAGATGGGTCTACTGAAACTCCCTCAGCTGAGATCACGTGTCCAAGAAATGACACCTTGTCCATCCAGAATTCACACTTCCTGAATTTGGCATACAATTGTTTCTCCCTCAGTGTCTCCAAGACTATCCTCAAATGCTGCTCATGTTCCTCTTTGCTCTTGGAGAAGACTAGAATGTCTCTAAATACGACTACCGACTTATCTAGCTGGGCTTGGAAGACTCTCTGCATCAAATCCATAAATCTCGCCGGTGCATTGGTCAGTCCAAACGGCATCACTGTGAACTCGTAGTGGTCGTATCTGGTCCGGAAGGCTGTCTTCTCTATGTCTGGCTCAGCTACAGCTATCTGGTGATATCCGGAACGCAGATCAATCTTAGAGAACACCTTTGCTCCCCTCAGCTGGTCGAACAAGTCATCGATCCTGGGCAGTGGGTACTTGTTTTTGATCGTGACATTGTTCAGCTCTCTGTAGTCTATACACAGTCTCATGCTTCCGTCCTTCTTCTTGACGAACAGCACAGGAGCGCCCCAGGGTGAGACACTGGGTCTGATGAAGCCCTTATCTAGTAGTTCCTGCAACTGCTTCTTCAACTCGACCATCTCTGCAGGGCCCATCCGGTAGGGAGCTTAGCAATCGGTCCCGTGCCAGGTACGAGGTCGATGTTGAATTTAACCTCTCTCAGCGGTGGTAGTCCAGGTAGCTCCTCTGGAAAAACATCGGGGTACTCCGACACAATGGGAACGTCGCTCCTGAACTTCGGATCCGTCCTCAGATCCTGGGCATAACAGTAGTAGGCAGTCGCGCCCTTGGACACTTCCTTCATCAGGGATAATGCCGATACAACCTTCACAGTCGGCTGCTTGGGTTGCATTCGGTATGATACTGTGATCCTGTGGCTGACTTCAAGAGGAGACGATGCTCGCGCAGTGTAGTCTACCTCTGTACCGCTGTAGCGTGTCCATGCCCACAATTATGTCAAATCCCATGCCAGGGAAGACAATGGCATCAAGTAGGAAGTCTGCTCCCTTGATGTGCATGCTCAGATTCTTGCACTGTTTACTGCATTTGATCAACTCCTTGGATGGCAACAAAACTGAGCAATCATGGATATCCTCTGTGGGGGCATTTATCTTAGTATGAAATGCTTGGGATATGAAGGAGTGGGAGGCTCCAGAATCAAACAGGACGGTGGCCTCCACTCCATTAATTTGGAATGTGCCTGCAATTATTGAGTGAAGTTTTAAGGTTTCTAGTAACTCTTCCAAAGTAGTTGTTCAAGGTTAATTGGTATACCTGTGATGACCGTTCCATTGCTCTTTGCTTGAGCCTGGTCCAACACATTCAGTGACCTCTAAATTTCCAGCTCCTACACGAAGAAATAAGTTCTTAGAATTCCATTCTTATTGAAAGCTTCATGAGCAGTTTAATGATTACAAAGCTGAAATTGTAAAGTACATGGCTAGATCTGTCTAAAGGTCAGGTTTAATCGGCCAGGTTTCAGGTGAGTCTGGTTAATAATGGGTGTGGGGGCTGTGTTGGGCTTGATTCTCTTCACTCCATGGTAGATGAGTCTAGCTGCCCCACCAAAGATCAGTACATCACCTGACTTCAGGAGGATCTTGGTGGCAAGGTCCATCCTCTTCTGGTCACCGAATAGGAACTC
Source organism: Limonium bicolor (assembly GCA_023374045.1). Taxonomy (NCBI): domain Eukaryota; kingdom Viridiplantae; phylum Streptophyta; class Magnoliopsida; order Caryophyllales; family Plumbaginaceae; genus Limonium; species Limonium bicolor. The sequence continues at coordinate 49,639,713 of CM041783.1, read as the reverse complement.
CGCGTCGTCTCCAAGTGATATGGAAACCACTGGAACTCCTTTGGTGATGGATTCTAGGGATTCATCCTTATCTTGATGCAACCCTAGCTTACCTTCTTTTCCATAAAAATTGATGATGCAGACGTGAGGTTAGGTCTGGGACGGGCTCATCCTCCAATTCTTGTGCTGCCTTAACTGCAGCTCTAATGATGGTCTGCAGTTCCTCCGGGATTGGTGGCACCTCCACTTCTTCATAGTCTTGGTGGTGTGGTTCCACTTCTTACCTAGGCACATGATCTTCACCTTCATGGTTGAACCATTCTTGAAGGTAGGGGTGTAAAAATTTCCTTCCTTCACACCTAACTCCCTGATCTTGAGGATCAATGCATACTGGACTGCCGGGGTCAGGTACTCTCGTAGTAAGATCATCCCGGGTCTCAAGACCTCACACTTCTCTGGTGGGTGTGGTTTGGCTTCAAAAGGGATGTTGGGTGTGGTATAGGGCAAAATAGGAAAGCAAATATCGAAAGCTGAGAACAATTGCCATTAAATAAATAAGTCAAGGTTCACAACTGGAAATGAAAGGTTTTAACGAAACAAAATGAAGGGTTTATAGTTCATCCCTTTTACATTGACAACAAAAAACTAGACAACTGAATGTAAAGAAATAAGGGTCTAAGCCTCTTCATGAGGAAATAGTCCTCACCAGGTGAACTCGGGTCATCATTGCTGCCTCGACGCGGTCCACCATGTTAAGGACTGGTGCCTTGCCCGGCCTCTGGGGTAGTTCTGTCCCGGCCTCTGTGGATGACTCTGGGCAGGGCGACTGGTAGAGGTCCAGCACCTCCTGTGCCACCTCGACCTCCTCCAGTAGTAGTAGCAACTGGGGCTCTAGCAGGGTTCCCGGTGTGTGGCTTGTAGTTCCTGGAATCCGGGTTCAGGAAGCATTCGAACGATCTGTGCCCCTTCCTACCGCAGTGGTGGCAGTCCACCAGGTTGCCCTTACAATCCTTGCCTGGGTGGTCCTTCTTGCACCACTTGCAGAGGAACTTTCTCGCAAGTTGGTTCCCTGTTTCAGTCTCAAGGTTAGTAACTGATAACAAGATGTAACCACTTTGGAGTTTCTAATTTATCTCACCCTTAAATGGCTGGGAGCGGAGTGGCTCAGCATTAGTGTATGAGGGGACCATGGCCTTCTCGTCCCTCCCCTTGTAGAACTTTCCCTTCCTCTCGTAGTTCTGGAAAAAGTTTCCTCCATTTCCTCTTTCTCCATTCCCCTTCCTCTTGCCTAGCACAGAGTCCTGGTAGGCAATGGTGGTCTCACAGTCATTCGCATCATCCGCTAACTCCTGTGGTGACAATATATGTTAGTGGAGAAACCTTTGCGTACCAGAAATTTTTAAATCATATTCCATACCTGTAGGGTCATCCCTCTGGTGGAACCGATCATAGTCATGATCTTGAAGTTCAAGCCGGTATGGAATTTGTCCACCAGATATCTTGGGGCGTAAGCTCCCTCTCCAATAACAGCAAGTAACTCCTTAAACTTATTGTAGTACTCAGCAACAGAGAGACTCCCTTGCTTCAGCTGCTCGAACTCACTCCTCATCCTCTTCTGTAGATAGGATGGATAAATTTAGCTCTCAGGGCCACTAGAAATGCCTGGAAGTCAAAGTTCGCCTGGGCCGTCAGCTCGGCTCTAGCAGTCTGCCACCATCGATGCGCGGGTCCCCGAAGAAAGTAGGCCGCTATGTCCACCTGGTGATTCACTGGAACATGCAGAGAGGTGAAGGCCTTCTGCATCTCGTCTATATATTTCTCTAACGTCTTCGGTTCTGGCTGGCCTTCATAGATTGGAGGACGAAGGTTGTTAACCGCCTTCATCCAGTTGAACTCCCGGGGACCATTAGGTGGTGGCGGTGGTGGCTGTGGGATCTGAGCCTGCTGCTGGGCCAATGCAGCTGTCACAATCTGCGCTATGACCTCCGGGGTGACAGCATCGGGTCCATAGCCTCCTGAGGGACCAGCTCCTCCTCTTCCTCCTCTTCGAGACATCTAACTGGTATGACAGTTTTGTACTCAGAAGGCGTATTATAAAGTCTAACTATCTATGTAGTAATATATGAAATATTTATAACGTCCTAAGGACGGTTCGTATCATGAAGTAAGTATGGGGTAGGGTCACGCGCCTTTCTGGAATTCTCACTTCCCAATTCTACCCCAGTTCCCCAGTTTTAAGTGCACCTATAATCTAAGTATTTCACTCGGCTTGTTTCTCGGGTTCAGAGCGTAACTACGCTCTAATACCAATTTCTGTAACGCCCCTATTTAACATATTTATAGCGGAAATAAAATACTAAAGGCGTACAGACCATCGGGTTCCAAACACCCGGTACCAAACCTCACCAAAAGTCAACTTAATGATTACAACTGTCACGGCCTGAACCTCGAGAAAACTTAACAAAAGTAAACAGTAATAAAACATATAAACTCTCAAGCCTAATCCCATCCCAAACACTCTTTCCCTTCGTGGCCACCTGTAAAATAACTCGTACCTGCAAGATAAAACCAAGCAGCCCACCCCGAGTGGGGTGGGTCAGTTCCATGGAATGGAACTGGTACGATCCTCCAAAAACAAACTTATAATACAACTCTTAAAATAAATAATAGCTTGAAAACCATCACTTAAACCACTCAGAGGAACAAAGCATTTCACAAATCACCAAATCAAGATATCAAGATAAGAATAAAGGTTAATAATAGAAAGATAAAGTTAGTGAGACAAAATCATATCATGTGTTAGTGAACATCCATTTCCTTAGTTAAACCCAATTCCGTTAGGAGTAGAAAGACTCAGATAGTCACAAAGGACTAGGAATGATAAAATAGATCCAAGAACCCATAACTCAAGAATGGAATAATTCAATCGGGAGAGATGGCCCCCACCGCCAAGCACGTCCTTTTTGGATAGGGGATATACAGCCCCTCACTGTCTATCACGTCCCTTTTTGGGACAGGGGATATACAGCCCCTCACTGTCTATCACGTCCCTTTTTGGGACAGGGGATATACAACCCCTCACTGTTACCATTGAAGACACACGCACGTCGAAACCTCAAGAACCAGCTAGCAATAAACTCAGGAGTCTTAATTAGTTCATTGACCGGTCCTTGTACAATAAACCCAGATTAACTTAAATAACAAGCTGCAATACTTGCCCAATTCATTATTAATTAATCGCTTGATTACCAATTCCTATTGGAGACAGATTAACCTATAGGCGAAAACACGCTTTTAGTCGCTAACCCGTTTTGACTTCCTATGTCTAGAATCTTGTCTCAGCAACACATTTTAACAAGAAACTATAAATAACACTTTAATAATTGTACAAGAAGATTAAAGCGCATTAAGGACAAGAAACAAAATACTACTTAGATAAATTATAGTGGAAAGCTTACATAACACAATTATATAAAATAGGCTTGCTTCCTAACCCGGGAGGCTAGGTTTATTAATCACACATAATTATACAAACAAACATGAGAAATAAGATAGTCGGACAGAACGAAGAAGAACGAACAGATGGGCAATAGACTTCTTCGTTGGTTTTCTGGAAAATAACAGCGTAAGGCTAATGAACTTTGGGTGAACTTTGGATTTAGGCAGGGATGATGTTTAAGATTGACAGAGCGTGGGTTTTATAGAAGAAAAGAGGAGGAAGAAGACAGGCCGCGACAACGCGTGAGGAATTTAAGGAGTGGAGTGGGGCGGCGCCTGATATTGCTGATAGTAGATAGACATGTTTGCAGGCGCCGGACAAAAATGGGGAAGATGGTCAGTTCGTCAATTTTCTGGATCTGGAACTGGGTTGCATTTACACACGTCCGCCTTTGTGTCCTTGCTTATTTCCCTGGACATCTCACACGCAGCTTTGTCTCTTGTCCGGCCTTAAATCCACGGTCAGGCCACAGACGTGGCTATTCCCGTCCGGCCTTACTTCCCCGGACAAGACACGGACACGCCAGTCTTATCCGCCCTTTTCTCCCCGGACGTGTTGACGGTCTTCCCTTGGTCCATGTTTGTGTCCGCCCAAATGTCCACGGACGTGACACAGGTTAGCGCGTGCGTGCATGTTGTGTGACTTATTTTAATTCACTGTTTTGATATATCTATTTATATGGCCTTTTTCCTACATTTAACACATATAATACATCAGTTTATATCACAACATAATTATAGGAAAAACCCAAGATAAGTGAGAAACATTACTTAAAATGCTGCAAATTATAAGGTGATTAAACCTTAATAAGTCTATATGTTTTGTACTTATCAAACTTCCTCACACTTAAGCTTTTGCTTGTCCTCAAGCAAAATAAGGAGTGTAAATATCTCTAAGCCGTAGTATAAAACAAGATTAAATAAGTGTAGAAGGGAATCATACAAAGTGACAATTGAAAGAATAATTCTGCTCTGAGAAGTAGGTTTTTGCAAACAGTGAAAAAGAGCAATATTATAAAAGCATAGAAAAACTAGATTGCAGAAAACAAGTTAGATTAACCTGGGATTTTCCTCCAATTTCAATTTTCTAACCCGGGATGACAAGGGGTGTGAAGTAATGCCTTATTCCGCAGTACCTTTCAACACCACGTACTCATGTTTATAAATAAAAATTGCAATTTATTACTTTCATTCATTTTTTTTAATGCAAAAAATGTATATACAAAACAAACATTCTTTTTTATTGCATTATTTTTTCTGTACCCTAGACTTTTCTCTCTATCCTTGTAGCGGTGTTGGGTCTTCTATCCCAGATCACGAGACCTCAGGTAGATAGGTGTTAAGGCACCCCAGAGAACTTAATAACCGGATAGACGAGGCCTGTTTTTGGTTTAGAAAAATTTATAAACAGTGGAGTACCTTGTCTGTATCCTTTTCTTTCCTAACTTTCCAATCATTTCCAAAATCCCAAGCTAAACTAAATTGGTTTTTACAATTAGCCGATCTATCGTATTTTCAGTGAAAATAGAGTTTTTTGATTAAAAATAGTTTTATACAAACTCCTTTAAATAAAACGATGCTTTCAGCTGTCACTTGGCTTAATTTCAAACACTTCTACAATTATTTTATCTCATTTTTTTTCAAAATGTTGGCAATTAGTGTAGCAAAAAGCGAGTGTGGCATTAACGAACAACTGGCATATTTTCAGGGAATGGTCTCTACTAACTTCCTCACACTTGAGAGGAGCAATGTCCTCATTGGTCAAAATAAATTCACGAAAAGGACCTTTCAAAATATGCCAGACTCATGAAGGATTAAATTAATAAAGAAGCTTTAACGTAATATAGGTTGAACATTAATATAATAAAGAAAGATTTGAGACTCCCCTTGTATCGTAGATTGAGGAAGGTGCCCTTCCTCACACTTAAAGCTTTGGTAGGGGTGAAACGTTCCTCACACTTAAGTTCACGCAAGTGTCCAACCGGAGATAACAAAATTGTCAGAACAACTGAGGTTGCTTTCCATATGCGAGTTCAGCTATATGTTTGAATATAGAATTTATTCGGAAAAGAAAAACCTGTATAGCCAGCAGAACTCAAGTGGCACCAAAAATAATAAGAGGAAAAACATAAATAAAAATGCATTGGATAAAATAAAAGCATTAGCAAAATAGAAATAAAAGTGAACTGTTACCTCCTGATCACAAAAAGTAACACAAGATTAAAACAGTACGAGTTTACAATAAGTTAGTGAACAAGAGAGACATATAAAACTAAATAAAAAAGAAGGAAATATCACTGCAGTGGCTGTGGTGGCTGCTGCGGTCCCTGGCCTATATGAGTGAGGAGATGTTGTATGAGCTGAGCCGTCCGCTTCTGCTGCTCATTCGACCGTGCAAGCTGTTGAGCTGTCTGTGTATGCAAATTCTCACTCCGGTCTAAGCGCTGTGTCATCTGTGTCTGGGCCTCACGGAGTGTAGTCTGCTCAGCCAGCATCCTCTGTTGGGTCTGCTCAAAGCTCTCAAACCGCTGGTGCATCTGCTGCTGCATCTGGTGGAAGGCCTGAAGCTGAGTCTGCCGCTCTGACGTGATAGGAGGTATCGGAACAGGAGCTGGAGCCTGCATCACAGTGGTCGTCGGCTCGTAGGGCTCAGCTCCCTGTGCTGTGGAAGGTGGCTCAGGATCAGCTGAAGGTGTAGCTCCTGTACTAGGCCCTGCTGCAGTGGAGGATCCGATGGAAGACCGGCCAGTGCGACCTCTGACCCAGGTACCGTCATCTAAGCGCATGAAGCCCCAGCGCCTCACAGTCTGCAATGTGACTGGGCGCTCTCCCGTCCGGACCTCTAATCCATGTGTGGCGCCCTCTGGAAGGACATAGCAAAGGTGGTGCTGGATGAACAAGGGAAAATAGGCGAGATCTTCTTCTTCTTCATCCGTAGATAGTACACCACCTTATGTAGCTGGCTATACATGATGTGTGGAATAGAGACGCGCTAAGCAGGTGGAGATGGCGAGAGGAAGTAGTGCAATAAAGCGCAATTCTCATCAGAAGCATCGATCGCGGCATGGGGCCAGATCTGATGACTAAGGATCTCTAGGAGTAGTCTCTGCAACAAAGTGGGGAAAAACGTGTAAGGGAGGACATCCTTGTCCTCCTCCCCTCTACGTCGGGTCGTCCGACCTACATCCTGGAGCCACCCCGCCTTTGATCTGTGCAGGTGATCCTCTGATATGGTCTGGGCTATCCGGAATCTGCAGGATAATAGAGAAGGTCTCTGGTGAGATCTCGATAGGGAGATGGCAGACGAAAGAAGTAATCCTCAGGTTGCATATCTGGGCATTCACAGAGAACTCTCTGACCATGGCTGGAAGGAAGAGTCCCTCACCCATCCTTAGGACCCATGAAAGTCCAAAACTAGCAAACAGGGTGTCCACCCCTGTCGCCTCGAGCACCTCAGGCGCTATTCGCCTCTACATCACAAAGTCCTTACCCTGATCATACCAGGCACGAGCCTCTGCTGAAATAAAATCATCATCCCGAAGAGTCGGTTGGGGAGGAGGTGCAGAAGAGGACGCACCGGGGCAATTACCCCTAGTAGCACCAGAGTGTCCACCACGAGTACGGACCATACTAATAAATTGTGAAATTGAAATGTAAATAAAATAATAACAGAAAATTAAATTAATATCAAACAGAGCATTGATATCTGACATAAACAACTTAGAATTTTTTCAATTTTTTTTGATATATATACACGTCCGGGTCTGGGGGGCCGAACGCAGGGCCGGACGCAGACCCAGACACAGCGAAGAACCCTAAATCGATGGGTTTGCGAACAGATTTTCAAATTTACCCCATAATCACACAAATTCATCCAGAAATCCGCAAGTCTCACAGAATACTCTGATTTGCCCAGTATGCATGAAGGGGATCGTGTGTACAACTTTATGAAAGGCCTCAAACCTTGGGCGCGTTCAGAAGTTCGAAGGAGGGATGTTTCCACCCTCAAACAGGCGATGACCGCAGCTGAAAGTCTTGTGGACTTCGGTTGGGAAAGGCATCCCAATAAAGACAGTCGTTCTGATAGAAAAGGCGGGAAGCGGGGAAGACCAGAAAGGGATTTTGGACCTGCCCTCCCTCAAGACCGGGAAAATATACAAGACGGTGCAAGTCCGCCGGCAAAGGAGGGTTCCCCAAAGCCAAAATCGGGCATAAGTTGCTTCAGATGCGGTGGTCCGTACTTCATGCGAGAATGCCCCCAGGTTGCAAATGTGGGTGTGAACACCCTTGTTGGCTCAAAGAAGCAACCTCCCCACTAGAAAGTGGATGTCCCGACCTTCCTAGAATCGGTCCTGCACCCCCCGAGCTGAGGACTGTTTTACTAGTATGTAAATTTTGTACTTTTGAGGGATCACCGTGTAATATTCAAGAGTTTGTATGTTGTGGTGGTCCAATGTTTTGTTGATATTGAACTCTTGTATTCCTTTTTGGATGTGTTGTACCCGGTTTTGTGTACTGGCCCATGTAACACAGTCGAAATGTTGTAATGACTTTTCTATGTTAATGGAAATTTACAATGGATCGATGGCGTTCTCAATGAACTTTCTCTTTGATCCTTAATTACTTTTCCCCAATTTTGTGTTATGTTTAGAAAAGTACTTGGACCCAAGCTGAAAATGGGGAAAGATAGGCCGTGATGGGTACATGAATACGAGAGTAGTCTTGTGACGCTGGGTTTCCAGCTTGACGCCAGGTAGGCTTTGTCGACCGTGTTTGTACGGTAGTGTCACAAGATGTGCTATTTCTGGTAGCGCGCAATCAGGTAGATTGGCGCTGGCCTCGCTGGTTATGCGTGGCTTGGCACGGGATGTCCCAGGTGCCGTAATTGTTGGCGTGCAACCGGGTGGGTTGTCGTCAAACACGCTGGTGAGCGTGAGTCGGCATGTGATGCCGAGTTGTCAGCATGTAGCCGGGGCGCTGATGCTGGATGCGCTAGCGGTGCGCAAGATGGCACGTGGCGCCAAGTTGCAACGGAGAACCGAGAAGGTTCATGTTTATCTCCCTGGCCAGGGGTAAGACGGTTATAGATGCCGTTGTTTCAGCATGCAGCCGGATAAGCTGATGCTGGTCGCGCTTGTGTGCGCGAACCAACACAGGGTGTTGGGCTGTCAGCGTGCAACGAGTGGAGTTGACGCTGGTCACGCATGTGTGTGTGAAATGGCCTGTGTTGCCATACTTTCATACGCGACCGAGTAGGGTCGGCGTTGGTCACGCTGGGTTGCGTGACGGGGCAGTGTGCCAGTGATTAAGTGCCGCAGCCAGGTGGGCAGATGCGTCCGCACACGGGGTGGTGTGCAAAGGCACCGGTTGCCCAGTTCTTGCACAGGACCAGGTGTGGTCAGTGCAGCCCGCAAAAGTTGGTGCGACTTGTGGCAGTTGATGCCGATTGAACTAAAAAGGGAACAAGTAAAGACGACCTTACCCCCATGAGGACTTTGCCGAGGTCGGCAAACACTTTAACGGGGGGAGGGTTTGTCACGAATATTTTTGGGCAAGCAGCTTGACAGCTGTGGCATGCCTTGTCGTTGGCCTCGTCTAGATGCATGTGATGGAAAATTAAATTGGTATGCCTTGTGCAAGTGCCATGGACATGGCCCAACCCTTTGGGGTTGGCCTGAGGGTCGGGCCTAAGGGCGTGATGCCGAGGGCACACGACCCTTGTGGTGCACAGCCGATGCCGCGCGAGCCTTGCTGTGTGCCTTGTGGGCGCAACGGTGTGGTGCCGCAGGCACCCAGTGTCCATCTGGACACTGCCGCAGGCACCCAGTGCCCATCTGGGCACTGTCCGTAGGCACAAGGTGCAATGTTGAGGGCCCACGAGCCTCGTCGTGTGCACCTTGGGGCTTGCAGGCACTATCTTAGGCGCCCAGACCTCGTCTGGGGCGCCTAGTGCCTGATGCTGCAGGAAGTTGGTGCTGGGCGCTGCCGCAGGCACCCAGTGACCACCTGCGCACTGCCGCAGGCACCGTGATGCAGCCGATATGAAGTTGGCTCAAAATGTGTGGGAATTTGTCAACTTTGCTGAGCACCAAAGAAGGCCAAATGTTACCCTTGACTAATAAGTGATGTTGGCAAAGTTTCGTGGCAACTGGAGCTTGGATCTGATTTTAGTGAATTTTTGAAGTATTTCTAGACAATGCTGGGATTTGGCTGCAAAGGGGCATGTCTGCGTCTGGTCTGGCCTGAAAGGTACATTAACCTCTATAGGGGGCTGGTTAGTCTCTGCCTGGCCTGCCCCCAGGCAGCCTACACGGCTGTGTCCCGGCTGGGCACCTAAGTGCCCGAGGGCCTCAAAGGCTATATTTTACCCGTGAATGGGGATGTCGGGACACTTGGACCCCTTGGCGGTGTTGAGCCCATGGGGGCCACACCGGCGGCTAGGTGAACTAGTCGTGGGTCACCCCGGGCTGCCTGGAGAGCACCCGGCTAGACACGCGAGTGCCTAGAACATGCCTATTGGCATGTCCCCACTACCTCTAGGGTAGTGGGCTCCAACGGCTGTGGGGCCTTGCCCCACCTGCCGGTGTCCCTAATGTTAAGTTGTGCCAGCGTGCGCTTGTCGTATGACTGGTTCCGCACATGGGCAAGTGCGGGAGTGCGAGGGGCGACGCACTAAGTTGGGACTTGTGTCCGGCATGGCTGAGATGGTCCGGGTGGTGGTGAGTGCATAGCGTTGCCCACGCTAGTGCGTCCCTACTGAAGGTGCTTTGCACTGGGGTTGCTCCACTAGGGAAGGTGTTCATTCAGTGGAGTGCTCCGCACATCCATGCCTTTGGGCAAAGGGGTGTGAGGATGAGGGAACTCACCGTGGGGCGGTTCAAGACCACCCTTAGTCATGCTTGTGGCACAAGGGTTGGCCTAAGATAGTGCCTGCAAGCCCCAAGGTGCACACGACGAGGCTCGTGGGCCCTCAACATTGCACCTTGTGCCTACGGACAGTGCCCAGATGGGCACTGGGTGCCTGCGGCAGTGTCCAGATGGACACTGGGTGCCTGCGGCACCACACCGTTGCGCCCACAAGGCACACAGCAAGGCTCGCGCGGCATCGGCTGTGCACCACAAGGGTCGTGTGCCCTCGGCATCACGCCCTTAGGCCCGACCCTCAGGCCAACCCCAAAGGGTTGGGCCATGTCCATGGCACTTGCACAAGGCATACCAATTTAATTTTCCATCACATGCATCTAGACAAGGCCAACGACAAGGCATGCCACAGCTGTCAAGCTGCTTGCCCAAAAATATTCGTGACAAACCCTCCCCCCGTTAAAGTGTTTGCCGACCTCGGCAAAGTCCTCATGGGGGTAAGGTCGTCTTTACTTGTTCCCTTTTTAGTTCAATCGGCATCAACTGCCACAAGTCGCACCAACTTGTGCGGGCTGCACTGACCACACCTGGTCCTGTGCAAGAACTGGGCAACCGGTGCCTTTGCACACCACCCCGTGTGCGGACGCATCTGCCCACCTGGCTGCGGCACTTAATCACTGGCACAATGCCCGTCACGCAACCTAGCGTGACCAATGCCGACCCTACTCGGTCGCGCATGAAAGTATGGCAACACAAGCCATTTCACACACACATGCGTGACCAGCGTCAACTCCACTCGTTGCACGCTGACAGCCCAACACCCTGTGTTGGTTCACGCACACAAGCGCGACCAGCATCAGCTTATCCGGCTGCATGCTGAAACAACGGCATCTATAACCGTCTTACCCCTGGCCAGGGAGATAAACATGAACCTTCTCGGTTCTCCGTTGCAACTTGGCACCACGTGCCATCTTGCGCACCGCTAGCGCATCCAGCATCAGCGCCCCGACTACATGCTGACAACTCGGCATCACATGCCGACTCACGCTCACCAGCGTGTTTGACGACAACCCACCCGGTTGCACGCCAACAATTACGGCACCTGGGACATCCCGTGCCAAGCCACGCATAACCAGCGAGGCCAGCGCCAATCTACCTGATTGCGCGCTACCAGAAATAGCACATCTTGTGACACTACCGTACAAACACGGTCGACAAAGCCTACCTGGCGTCAAGCTGGAAACCCAGCGTCACAAGACTACTCTCGTATTCGTGTACCCATCACGGCCTATCTTTCCCCATTTTCAGCTTGGGTCCAAGTACTTTTCTAAACATAACACAAAATTGGGGAAAAGTAATTAAGGATCAAAGAGAAAGTTCATTGAGAACGCCATCGATCCATTGTAAATTTCCATTAACATAGAAAAGTCATTACAACATTTCGACTGTGTTACATGGGCCAGTACACAAACCGGGTACAACACTCCAAAAAGGAATACAAGAGTTCAATATCACAAAAAACATTGGACACACCACATACAAAATCTCTTGAAATTACACGGTGATCCCTCAAAAGTACAAATTTACATACTAGTAAAACAACAGTCCTCAGCTCGGGGGGTGCAGGACCGATTCTAGGAAGGTCGGGACATCCACTTTCTAGTGGGGAGGTTGCTTCTTTGAGCCAACAAGGGTGTTCACACCCACATTGCAACCTGGGGCATTCTCGCATGAAGTGCGGACCACCGCATCTGAAGCAACTTATGCCCGATTTTGGCTTTGGGGAACCCTCCTTTGCCGGCGGACTTGCACCGTCTTGTATATTTTCCCGGTCTTGAGGGAGGGCAGGTCCAAAATCCCTTTCTGGTCTTCCCCGCTTCCCGCCTTTTCTATCAGAACGACTGTCTTTATTGGGATGCCTTTCCCAACCGAAGTCCACAAGACTTTCAGCTGCGGTCATCGCCTGTTCGAGGGTGGAAACATCCCTCCTTCGAACTTCTGAACGCGCCCAAGGTTTGAGGCCTTTCATAAAGTTGTACACATGATCCCCTTCATGCATACTGGGCAAATCAGACATTATGGAGTTAAACTCCCCGATGTAATCTTGAACCGTACCCGTCTGCTTTAGATCATTCAAACGATCACGGGCTCTGTCATCAGCATCTTGGGGAGGAAAATTGGGCCTTGAACGCCCTTTAAACTCAACCCAACATCGGATAGGAGTTCGGCCACATGCGCGGTCGCGTTCAACCTTGTACCGCCACCATTTCTTAGCATGGCCCTCCAAAAATGTAACCGCCGAGAAGACCTTTTGATCATCATCAGTATTGTACGCTTCGAAATGTTCCTCCATGTCGAAAAGGAAATTCTCAAGCTTCTCGGAGTCACGAGTTCCATCGTACGGCGTAGGGTCACGAAGTTTCAACTTCCTTTTCTTGCCTTGACCCAAACTCGGGGACACCGACTCTTGTAGAAGAGCCACTTTGGCACGGAGCTCACGTATTTCCGCAACACGAGGATCAGTTGAGTTACGCGGCTCCTCCAAGTTCCCAACCGAGGGTCCAGCCCGAAGCAGGCGCACCTCAATTCACAGAGAGTTCACCATTGCTTCCAGCCGCTCAAGGCTACGGAGCACATTATGTTCCGGACCAAACTCTGAGGCATCTCGGTCAGTGAGGCCGAGTACCCTTTCAATTGTGTTCAGCCTATTCGCAAGCTCAACTCGGGACTAGTTTTCGCATTTCAACAACAAATTAACACCAAAATCCAACTAATATCTACCTAATCTACTTCAAATTGACAGAAACCGAAATTGAAAACCGCAAAAATTGAACATGGGTTGAGCTGGGTTTTCGAATTGGAAATTCAGATTTGAGGAGGAAAGGCAGCGTCGACGTGCTTCCCTGGTGTTCGTCGGCGAGAGCAGTGTCGTCGGAACTGTCGGTGGTCGCCGGCGCTTAGTGGCGTGGTGTTCGTGGTGTTTGCGGAATGGAGGAGGAAGGAAGGAGCTTGTAATGGTTTTGAGCGCGTCGGGAGGAAGAAGAAATATCGAAGAAGAAGCGCAGAAAAACCACCGTAAACCCTGCGTCCGTTCAAATATGGGCGGACGCGTTTTTTTTTGTTAACGTCCGGGACTTTGTCCGTCCAAATAAGGGCGGACGCGTTGTCTCCCTCCTTGCGTCCAGCTTGCGTCCGTCCTTTTATGGTCGGACGTGAGCTCCGTTCTTTTTTTTTGTTTTTTTTATTTAAATAGACCGAAAACAATGAAACAAAAAGAAATAAAATAAAACAAAATAAATGCAGTAAATAATTAAAAGAAAAAGGACAGAATTTAAATGACAGGGGAATTTAAATGACAGGAATTTAAAGAACTGGAATTTAAATGACAGAAATTTAAATGTTAGGAATTAGATGACAGAAATTAAATGTTAGGAATTAGATTGCTGAAATTTGAATGACAGGAAATTTAAATGACTGGGAATTAAATGACAGTAAAGTAAATGACTGGAAAATAAATAACTGTAATTAATGCGATATTTAAATTGCTAGAATATTAAATGACAGAACAAAATAAAACTTAATTATGAAACAAAATTAATATATTAACATAATACTTCACAATTAAAATATTAACAGAATAATAGAAATAAAATATAATAGAAACAATAATTAAAGAGTAGCAAAATATGTCACATATTTATAAACAGAAAACTCAATAAAATTAAAATCTATCGATTAACCGTGCCGGAGGTCCCAGACAACGGCGCCAAAAACTTGTCGGAAGAAATATGTGACTACTTCTACCACTTAGGCAGTGTATCTATCGTTTTGCGGAATAGTGGAATTATGGGGTTGTTGTACTCCTGGGGTCCTCGCAGTGGATAACTGATAGTGTAGTAAATTGACTGAGATTTCTATTAAACATATTTTATCATTTTTAGGGAAAGATGCGATTGAAAACGTAATCTAAACAAAACAGTAATAAAGAACAATAAATCAATACAGAATAAAAATAGAAATTGTAAATCTTTTTGTTTTTAAAGAAGCATCCCGGCTTGTTCTGCTCACCTATTTTATCCAATTATGACAATATAGATTTTCCCACTTTAGCAATAAACTCAGGAATCTTAATTAGTTCATTGACCGGTCCTTGAACAATAAACCCAGATTAACTTAAATAACAAGCTGCAATACTTGCCCAAGTCATTATTAATTAATCGCTTGATTACCAATTCCTATTGGAGACAGATTAACCTATAGGCGAAAACACGCTTCTAGTCGTTAACCCGTTTTGACTTCCTATGTCTAGAATCTTGTCTCAGCAACGCATTTTAACAAGAAACTACAAATATCACTTTAATAGTTGTACAAGAAGATTAAAGTGCATTAAGGACAAGAATCAAAATACTACTTAGATAAATTATAGTGGAAAACTTACATAACACAATTATATAAAATAGGCTTACTTCCTAACCCGGGAGGCTAGGTTTATTAATCACACATAATTATACAAACAAACATGAGAAATAAGATAGTCGGACAAAACGAAGAAGAACGAACAGATGGGCAATCGACTTCTTCGTTGGTTTTCTGGAAAATAACAGCGTAAGGCTAATGAACTTTGGGTGAACTTTGGATTTAGCCAGGGATGATGTTTAAGATTGACAGAGCGTGGGTTTTATAGTAGAAAGGAGGAGGAAGAAGACAGGCTGAGACAACGCGTGAGGAATTTAAGGAGTGGAGTGGGGCGGCGCCTGATATTGCTGATAGTAGATAGATATGTTTGCAGGCGCCGAACAAAAATGGGGAAGACGGTCGGTTCGTCAATTTTCTGGATCTGGAACTAGGTTGCATTTACACACGTCCGCCTTTGTGTCCTTGCTTATTTCTCTGGACATCTCACACGCAGCTTTGTCTCTTGTCCGGCCTTAAATCCACGGACAGGCCACGAACGTGGCTATTCCCGTCCGGCCTTACTTCCCCGGACAAGACACGGACACGCCAGTCTTGTCCGCCCTTTTCTCCACGGACGTGTTCACGGTCTTCCCTTGGTCTGTGTTTGTGTCCGCTCAAATGTCCACGGACGTGACACAGGTTAGCGCGTGCGTGCATGTCGTGTGACTTATTTTGATCCCTGTTTTGATATATCTATTTATATGGCCTTTTTCCTACATTTAACACATATAATACATCAGTTTATATCACAACATAGTTATAGGAAAAACCCAAGATAAGTGAGAAACATTACTTAAAATGCTGCAAATTATAATGTGATTAAACCTTAATAAGTCTATATGTTTTGCACTTATCAGTATTGTCAAGCTAGCAGTTACACGGTGAACGGTATGTTAATTGTGTGGTCTGAATGTCCTAAGGATTTTCCTGAGGTCCAGACGTTGTATGTTTAAATTGTTAAAGAGCGATATCTGTGATTTTTGTATATGATGTTGTATACTGTACTGCTCGACACTATTGCGTTTTATTTTACGCGAACGTCTTTTGACTGGAAGTTTATACATCTAAACTTGAACAAGACTAACTGACCTTTAGGTATTATGAGAACCTAACTGATGCTCAACTGTTATAGTTTTAACTCAAGGATTGGATATTGTATCACTGACTAAAGGGCAAACTTATAAAGAGAGGAATCCAGACTGTTTTGACTTTCTGGTTGCGCATCGTGATCACTACGAGGGAATTCTATGGGGAGTCACTCAAGGGAATCCATTGTCCACATTCGACGATGGCGGAGGGCACGACCGTTGGTGCACAGGTTCGACCGGATCGGTCAAAATAATTATCCAGGGCCATAAGGTCAGCTGGTAACGGTTCCATTGGAACCCAGGGGACTACTGTCCATTATTAAGTTATTAAGGGTTGTCTTAACATGACGCCTGAGGTGGAATTTATCTGGAAAAGTTTTGAGTGGTTGGTTAAAAGGATAAGGGTCTTGTGACCTACTAACAAGTACAGTTAATTAATACGCGTATCTTGTTTGGTTATTGTTTTGGATTATTGGTGTGATTATCTGGTTGTTGTTTATTATTGTGATGATATTGACAGGTGAACTATTGTGTGTTTATTTAACATTACAGTTATTACTACTGTTGTAAAATGGATTATCATGTAATGAATCTAATATCAAGATGGCTAAACGACTTAAGGAATCTAGATGACTTAGGACTACATTTAGCATACTAGCATTTCGATTGTTGCGCCCTTCAATGGGCAAAACATTTCAGGTTACTGATTGAAGACAAGCCGGAGTGCGGGGCATAGGGTAGCCGATGCGTTTCAATAAACACTTGTAGTTTTATTATGTACTGTATTCGGAGTTTGTTGTATTTCATTTAGTTGCTCAGTTTGGATTTGGTTTGTAAGTTAAGTATGCTCAGTATCTATTCATCACAGCGGTGAGGAGTTGAACCAGATGGATGGAGTAAGGTTGCCTTGTTACTCACATGGGTGAGTAACGGCGTGTAACACCATTGTTAGATAGTTTTATTTTCTGCTGTGAATTATTATTTATTATGCTATGACTTGCAACGTTATTACCGGTTTAGGATTAGGGGTGTTACATAGTCTTTTAAGAATTTCTCAAATTTGTGATAAGTTTAATTTAGTACTTTGTTCATCCTCGGATTGTAAATTTTTTTAAAAGCCATTAGACGCCGAGAAAGAAATCCTTATGAAATGTTCCTGAACTCCAATCCACTCGGATGACCAAGTCTATCTCAATGTTCATTCTAAAAGTTAACTTTTGTGGCACACTCAACTTGGTCATGCAAACACCGGCTATTGAATAAACTTTAAAGTAAGGATTTTGTTATTGGCTTACCTGACACTAACTTTGATACATACTTTGTCTGTGAAGCTTGTGTTAAAGTTAAACATACTATTAGGTATATATTAGAATTGCTTCATATGGACCTTGTTGGTCCCATGCATACTTAAAGTAGAAGCGGTAAGAGGTACATCTTGGTCATAGTCGATGACCATTCAAGATGAACCTGAGTTATTTTTCTCTCTGCTAAGGATGAAACCTTCACTGAGTTTGCAAAGGTTCATATAGTTCTGGTCAATAAATTTTCTTTTACACTAAAAACCATAAGAACTGACTAGGGAACTGAGTTTTACAATAAGTCTTTTGATGAGTTCTATAGGATTAAGGGAGTTGAACATCAAGTTTCAACTACAAATACTTTTGAGCAGAACAGAGTCGTTGAATGTAAGAACATGACCTTGGTGGAAATGGCACACACCATGCTCATTGACAGTCAACCGGCCCATCATACTGGGCAGAGGCAGTCAATATAGTATGCTATATGTTCAATCGCGCCTTGATCCATCCTCTACTTCAAAAGACTCCCTATAAGATTCTGCGTCAATGTAAGCCTAAATTAATCCTTCTTAGATGCTTTGGATGTCGATGCTACATTCATAACAACGTTAAGGTTTGGTAAGTTCTCACCCAAGAGTAATGAAGGTATATTTCTTGGCTATTATTCTAAAATTAAAGCTATCGTGTTATTAAATTATGGACTCAGTGCTTAGAAGAAAGCCCTCATATCAAGTTCAATGAGTTTAAAAATATTGGCTCATCTTCTGATGAACTTGACTTTGCTTCTGATGATTATCTAACTGATCCACACTTCGTTACAGTCCCAAAAAGTCGTCTTCAAGATACTATATCCCATAAATTGAAAATACTCCAGGAAAAGAAAGTCACCCCACAGATGATACTAACACTGACCATCACTCCGGCCCACTAATTCCTCAAGAACTAGACTTTGACTACCCTAAAATCTAATGACATACCCACTCCAGCTCAACATAGAAAATTCCAACAGTCATCAGCACACCCCCCACGAAAATATTATCTCAGATCTTAATTCTGGTGTTCAAACACATCATCAAGCTATGTAAAATCTCTATTCCTTTGGCGCTTTTCTGTCTAACACTAAACTAAAAAATGTCAAGGAAGCACTGCTTGATAGCGACTGGGTCACTACTATGTAAGAGGAACTCAGTTCTCTACAAAGGCACTCTATTTGGGAATTGCTTGCTCACCTTGCGCATCAATAGACTATTGGCAATTGCTAGGTCTTTCGTAAAAAGCTTGATGATGCAGGACAAGTCTATAGGAACAAAGCACGTTTGGTAGCACTTGCTTGCCTTGCGCATCAGTAGCTCGTCTTGATGCAATTCCCATGTTTATTGCGTTTGGAGCATTCAAAGGTTTCACATTGTATCAAATGGACGTCAAGACAACCTTTCTTCATGGCTATATTGATAGAGAGGTTTAGGTAGAACAACCCCCCTGGTTTACTGACTCAATCTATCCTGACTATGTTTACAAACTTTGTAAAGCCCTCTACAGACTCAAACAAGCTCCGCGTAGATGGTATGACCAACTCTCTTCATATCTCTTGCAAAATGGTTTCTCCAGAGGTGATGTGGACAAAACATTTTTCATTCAACTCATGACTTACTGTTAGTACAAATTTATGTTGATGATATTATTTACCACAAGTAACTCCTTTGTGACACTTTGCTACCCTGATGAAGAAAGAACTTTCTATGAATGAGTTAGGTGTACTTCGGTTCTTTATAGGACTTCAAATTCAATAGGAGAAAGATGGGATCAAGATCCATCAACAAAAGTACATCAAGGTCCTTGAAAAGTACAAACTCTCCAATGCCAAAAGAGTGTCCACTCCTAGCTGCACAACTGCCAAACTACATCTTGATGCTGATGGAGTCGGTGTAAATGCTATAGAATATAGAGGAATGATAGGGATCCTACTTTATCTCACTGCCAGTCGCCCAAACATCCTTCACTCAGTCTGTCTTTGTGGTCGCTTTCAAGCAGCACCAAAGCAGTCTCATCTTAAGGAAGTCAAGCGTATCTTTTAATACCTTAAAGGCATAAGTCAACTTCATCTATAGTACCTTCATTCCCCTACTTTTGCTTTAGCTAGTTTTAGTGATTCTGATTGGGCTGGTTCCTTCAAAGATTATAAGAGTACTTTAGGTAATGCATAATTTCTTGGTCTTTTCTTAGTTTTATGGTCCTTGAAAAAGCAAAACTATGTTGCTCTTTCTACAGCTGAGGCAGAGTATGTCTCTGCCGCAACATGTTGCTCCCAGCTCCTTTAAATGAAACAGTAATTACAAGACTACCACATCAATCAAGACCAAATTCCAATTTTCTGTGATAATAAAAGCACCATTAAAATCTCCGAAAATCTAGTCCAACATTCAAGAACCAAACACATTGAAATTTGTTTCCGTTTCTTGAAGGAATGTGTTGAGAAAATGCTAATCCAACTGGATTTTGTTCCAATAAAGGATCAACTAGAAGATATCTTTACCAAACTACTTCCCACAGCAAGGTTTGAAGCGCTTCGATCTAGAATTGGAAAATGAATCAATCCACCTAGGCGGTTGTATCTCCTTTCTCCTGGACGCACTCGTTGGAAGGTAATTCTTGTAGTTAGATTGAGTTAGTCGATATTTAATTGATCTACAGACTGTGTGATGCTTGCATCTATCTGTGTTCTATTTATCATTTTACCACACACGTCAGTGATCCCACCCTTTCTACAATCTCCGCCCTTTATTTTCTCCACTTTGTTACGCGCGCTCAGTATATATTCTAACGCACTCAACCTTTAAAGCTTCCACAGCCTATCACCCTCCCTCTCAGCTTATAATTGTTTTTACTTTCTGAATCTTTGCTCTTGAAGCTCCCCACACAAACATATACCAGCAACCATGGCCGACATTAACTTCAATGGCATAAATATTATGGCAGAAATCTTTGATGATTCCCTCTGCCTTCAAGCCTTCCTCCTAGCTCAAGCCACCACCACCACAACCCCAACCAAATCACCAACCAAAACCCTCACTGAAACTCTGACTCCCTCACCACCTGCCAAAACCCCTTCTCCGCAACACAACCCCACCTTCCACCACGGTCACTAACGTCCTTGATACTAAGGCAGAGTAAACACCCATGCAAACATCACCACCACCAAAGAAATCACCAACACCACCACCCAATCCCCCGAACCCGATCTTGAACCCCAACCCTTACCTTAGAAACCAAACTTTAACCAAATACAAGAAGAAATCACCGAACTTGCAAAATCTACAACCCTCACTCCTCTTCCATCCCCTAAACCAAAATCCCACAGACACACTTCCTCCACCGCACCAAACCCCGTTCCCAAAAAAGTCCTTTGATCCCGTCAGAAAGCTCCACCTGCTCAAGCTGCCATTGTCTCTTCGGAGACAAACGAGTGTTCACCGATCCCAATGGAGCCGCTGGTCAAGGTGTCAAGCCATGATACGTCTACCGGTGCCACGTCCACCCACTCTCACAGACCCTCTCCCAAAACTACACAAATGACTGCCAAGATCGACATCTTCGCACAAAGGTACTTAATCACCGACTTCACCCCTGAGCGTAACTTGGTCAAGGGTAAGTATCTCAACCTTTCTTGGGCACATGTGAATCACCTAGGAGAGTTAGTGAGTCTGGTGGATATTTAGGGTTGGACCATTGTTTTCTGAGGTTTATGAGTGGTATCCGCAAGAGACTGTCTATTGTTTTTATCAAAACTTAGTCATTCAAAATGATTTTGCCTATTCTCTTGTCCAAACAACACCTATCTTCTTTGATGCCACAAAACTGTCTAAAATCCTTACCATCATAAATACTGGCTTTACCTTCTATGACAAGGAAGTCAAGCCAGAGATCCTCGGTGTTAACCCTACAAATATCTAGCACTTCTTCTCCTCAAAGAGAAGGGTTGGTTAAAAAATTCCCCAGGATGATCTCTCTATTCTCCACCAACTACTCCATGTACTTGTCATCACAAATATCATCCCACAAAAAGAAGGAAATCAAACGGCCAACTCTCTCGACCTTTCCATCATGTACTGCATCCTGCACCATCACAAACTGAACCCGACCTTTTTAATTCTGAATCATATGGCTCATTCCGTGGAAACCTCGAGACACTCTCTCGGTTATACTTTTTGGCTTCCATGAATTTTATGCATTTTCAAGTTCCGCTATGACAATCAGAGGCTAAGTCTGTCGAGGAAATTGACATGATTAATCATAAGTACCTCAACTGACTCACGTCGATTGACAAAACTTAGTTGCTTCCCCCACCATATCCAGTTAAAACTCCACAAGTCACTCCATCCACCTTGTCTGCTGACCAGGACAGACTGCTCCGCCTTGATAAAAATGGATCGACTCATCCAACTGGATGGAGATTTAGCAACGAGTGACAAGCGGGTGATAGAAAGACTCGGTGATCTAGAGACGGCGGTTTCAGCTATGCAGGGTCGAGGATGTGTCCGCCAACCTCAAGCCAAACCCTGAAGCCAACTAACCCTAGTCTGACGTGTGTGTGTGTGGTGTTAGAACTTAGATCTATTGTAAGTTTCTAAATACTTTATGTGGATATTTTGAATATGATTCTAACTCTTTTGACTCTTGCGAGCTTCCCTCTGATGACAGTAAAAATGGGAAAGAAGTGAATCTCGTCTGGTGTACGGGTTACATTGACAACTTTTTGGATTGGTTCGTACTTTGTTGTGGTTTAAGTTTTTTTGCTATTTGTTGTATGTTATGTTTTTCTTTTGTTGTTTCAAAGTTAATGTTGTTTTTTTCTTTAGCCTGCTTATTTCTAACGCCTTCTAAGTTGTAATTTGACTGATATTCACTCAATGATTTAGAGGGGGTTTCATACATAACCAAGTCGGTGGATTGTAAATCACCAACAACATAGGCCAAGTATTGTATATACTATTCAATGTATCGTAGAGGTTCATCCCATCTGTGCACAAGCCAAGCCTTAGGTTTCTTGGTTCCCCAAAAATTTTCTGTCTATGTTTCTCCACTGTGGCACATCAACAAGATGTCTTATTCTGCCATCCCTATTCCTATTAATTGAATGCCACCTAATACTCTTCGTGTCTTTCTCAACTACAAATAAAAAATTGAACCTTAAAATGATGGGCAAGTACCACAAAACCTTAGCAGGTGGACCATTCTTATTTCCACTGATGTTGTGTTGTTGTTTCTTCAAATAACATGATTCCCCACATGCTGAACAACATTAAGCAAATTCATCCTCCTTCATGTACAACATGCTACCATTTGGACAACCATAAATTTTCTGGTATTTCATACCCATTGAGCACATTAGTTTTTTTGTTGCGTAAGTTGTTGTTGGTTTATCCGTGGGAAGTACGTCTTTCAACAACTTTAGAAGGGCTGTAAAACTTACGTCGCTCCAGCTAAACTTTGCTTTCAAATTAAACATCTTTAGTACAACACTCAACTCAATTAAATTTGTAGGACACATCCTAGGTACAGTGGTACTTTGTAAGTGTCTGACATAGATTCATACTTGTCTAATTTGTTGAAGTTATGCCATTCAACATCATCTATCATTGTCTTAGTTTCATCAAAATCTGGCTCCTTGTCAACTGTATTGTCGACATCACCCGCAACAGTACTACTTCTAACATCTCTTTCTACATCTTCACCAGTACAATCTTCTTTGTCGGCCTCAAGAACATCCACTACACTCTGACCATGCCATCGGACTATATCTTTGTAGCCCTATGTAAATCCACAATGAATCAGATGATCCTCAATTGTTTTAATCCCCAGCTACCTCTAATTGTTTTAGTCGTCGACACACAGACAAATCATATATCCCTTGTCTAAAAGTTTCAAATTGTTCGCCAACACCATGTAATTGGGAAAGTATGTAGTTTTCACATACAAAATGATATACATTTTGTCCAATTTACTGTTGTACATCCACAAACGTTCCATCGATCTTCTTTTATATGTGAAAGTATGTAGTTTACCGTCACTCATGACCAGCACTTTAGAATCTTGTATATTAATCAACCTAAACCCAACCAATTATGTTAGATTCCACTAGTGAATGTGTTTTAAATATAGAATTTATTGAAAATTTTGGCAGCATCTCCCCACAGCTCTTTAGATGCATGATATTAAGAAATTAATCAATAATTTGCATCCGAAGAATAGTAGAGAGATACTACGAAATTTTCAATAAATTAGATATTAAAAACACATTTGCAAACCTAGGTGTGGGGTAATGATCATGGATAGTTCCGACGAGGACTATCCAAGATACACCTCTATTAGGTACATCTTTGACGGGTAACTATGTTTGATTTAGTTTTGCAGTCATTCACATGATCAAATAAATCTAGCATTAGTTTATCAAAGTAAACAAAGCATGATATTAATAAAAATAATTTATAACTAACCTGATCAATATAACTGAAGTTTGTAAGTGTGAAGGTGGGGACTAACAGGTACTACATGGTAGCTAGACCTAATAAAGAAGAATAAATTAAGTGTCATGGGCAATTGAATAAGTTATTTCACACCGAAAAGGGGAGAAACGAGACCGATCCTAAGAAGAAGTGTAAGTAACGACTGGTCACTTAAGACCAGTCAGAATAGGCTAAGTAAAGTGTAAATGATGATCAGTCACTTGTGACCCGTCAAGAATAATCAAAAGTAGTGACAAGTAGCGACTGGTCGCCTACGACTGGTCAAGTTAACAAGGAAAGGAGAGAGGGAAACGACCGGTCATCTCTGTCTGGTCAATAAGAGTTAGATGTTATGATTGTACGTATAAGAGCCAGCCTGATGAAAAGAGTAATGACAGGCTGGCAACCTTGGGGGTGATGTAAAAATACTATAAATAGGGGTATACCCCCATGGAATAAGACACGCTTCTGAGACCAAAAAACAACCTGAGTATTCTCTCTGTTAAGCCTTAGATCTCTCTGTCTCTCTCTCTCTCTCTCGATTAACTTCTCTCACGACAAGGTAATTCGATTTGGACAATCACAAAAGATCAAAGTTAGGGAGAGGATTGTTTACACCATTTCATTTGAATACGGGTGCCCAGTGGGACTTCGACATTTCTAAGATAATTAAAAAGGGAAGAGACATCTAAATAAGAAGGAAAGGGCTGACGATTGGGTGAAAAGGGTGTAACAACATGTAAAAGAGAAGGGCGAAAACCCTTAGGTCGGAGTACCTTGAATCGCTTCTCGAGCAGAAAAGAAATTCGTGGCCCCCTTACTCTTCTTCGAACCAGAGGAAGCCATTAGAGAAGCCGACAAACAAAATACGAAGTGACAAAGCGAGAAGAAAAAGCTTGAAGGCAAGAGAACAGAGAGACACAAGGTAGGGAGAACAGCAAAGTAGAAGGCGATGAGAAGAAAGAGAAAATATCAAAATTCGGAGCTTAAAAGTGGTACATTTCCCACTTAAAGTTATTAAATAAACAACATATACTACAAAAATCTACTTTTTGCAGGAAAAGCAGAAACTCTGCACATTCTTAATTAAAGACCCTGACACAAGCCGAAAAGGGAGCTCTGGGTATTCTATATTGGAAATGCGTGAATGGATTCAAGAAGAAGGCACGAGCTCGGCACGGGTCACAGGGAAATTCTTTTTTCTTTAAAATTCTTTTTTCATCTTTTAAAGAAAAAAAGAACTTGTGGGACTGAAAGGGGAGATAAGGAGGGCAAGCAAAACTGAAAAGCTTAGAGATGCAACCTGAAGGTTCCTTAAGCAATGATAATCATAATTTTTTTCCGACTCACAACCATGAAAAGTTCTACTTTCTAAATTCAAAAATTAGAACTTGTGGGACTGATGAAAAGGGGAGAAACGAGACTGATCCTAAGAAGAAGCGTAAGTAACGATCGGTTGCTTGAGACCGGTCAGAATAGGCTAAGTAAAGTGTAAATGATGACCGGTCGCTTGTGACCGGTCAAGAATAATCAAAAGTAGGGACAAATTGCGACCGGTTGCCTACGACCGGTCAAGTTAACAAGGAAAGGAGAGAGCAGAAATGACCGGTCATCTCTGTCCGGTCAATAAGAGTTAGAAGTTATGATTGTACGTACAAGAGCCAGCCTGATAGGAAAAGAGTAATGACAGGCTGGCAACCTTAGGGGTGATGTAAAAATACTATAAATATGGGTATACCCCCGTAGATTATGACACGCTTTTGAGACCAAAAAACAACCTGAGTATTCTCTCTGTAAAGCCTTCAATCTCTCTCTCTCTCTCTCTCTCGATTAACTTCTCTCGTGACAAGGTAATTTGATTTGGACATTCACGAAAGATCAAAGTTAGGGGGAGGATTGTTTACACCATTTCACATACTAGAATAATTAAGTTTCTAGAAATTTTTTTGGCTTAACCATTTAGTAGTTTTACAAATCCCATGCTTCAAAATGCATGATCCAAAACAATACTACATACTATCAAATTGTTTCAACCATAAGCATCTTTTAACAATTCACAAGAGCATAAATAAATTGAAGGTGAGAAAAACAACATTTTTTGCAGAGGCACGAATCGATATTACAACTACTGAATGAACTATTTTGGCATCAATTCTAATACATGGGCACTAGCTAATTAATGTTTATCAGTTGCTTGAGTAGTTGCTGATCACACAAATCAAAAACTTCTATTTTTATATACAGTAGAGGCATAAAGCATGTATTTTTCGGTTACAAAATGATCAATTCAGCGGCAAAATCATGTACTACTGGTTCTAGATAGGCAGTATCTTAGAGGCGCAGTTTAAGCTGATATGCAAGATAAGGCAGTTCAAGCAAATGTGCAAGATGCGGCAGTTCCATATGAGCCCCGTATTCATGCTGATCTGTGAGATTCGGTAGTGCCTGTAGAGGCACATCACGAGAAGAGAATGATGAGAGGGGAAAAGCATGTATGTTCTTGTTCTCCAGTCAAAGGAGGAAAATAACCATGAATGTAGAGAAGCAAAATTACCGTGAATATAGGAACTAGTGGTGAGTGGTGAAGTTGGAGGTGGGTGGCATTGTCTGTAGTGGGTGAACTTAGAGGTGGGCTGCACACTCGGTGGTGGCTTCAGACTGTGGCGAAGAAGTGCAACAAGGGGTTTCAAGAGATAGAAGAAAGAGAAAACAGTAATTAAAAGTCTCTGATACAAAGAAATGACATCATTTTGGGTGTCACGACGGGTGTTTACTACGGACTTTAATTACTGTTCAAAAGGCAACTGTAATTTAAAGTCGCACGTCCACTTTAAATTACGGTTGCTCTAAGAACCGTAAGTTAAAGTTCCATTAATCTAACCGGCTATCACCTCCGAGCCACTAATCAATGACAGTTATGTAACAAACCGTAATTAAAATTCTCCGGTCTCCTATTAAGTAACTGTTTGTCTTTTAACCATTAGTATTTAGTCATAATTAATTGTCTTTTTTCCACTAGTGCCTTGATATTTCTACATGAAGATTAAATTTCAAAGTTTTGTCTGGACATGCTTTCTATAGGTGCCTTGAGATCAAAATCTATTCAATCGGTTTACGGACTTTATATATACGATGATTAACTTAACTTAACTTTTACTTTCAACGATGATGATGGTGATATAGATGTACTTAAATGGTGGTAAGCTCATGAAGGCAAGTTTCTCATCCTTTCAAGGAGAGCCCGGAATGTACTAGCAGTTCCAACATCAACCATTGCTTCTGAATTAGCGTTTAGTGCAAGTAAACAAGTGTTGAACTAAAGAAGAGCAAGCCTTGCACCAGAGTCATTCAAGGTTATTGTTGAGAAATATGATTGGGGCTTAGCCGAGTTGCGAGCCCAAGCATGAGCATTGCAGTACGAAGTGCAACATGATGATTGGTTTGAGTTGAATGAAGAATAAACCACTTAGAACTTCTATCTTGTAATCTTTTAGAACGTAAAAGTATTAATTTTTTCCACGTAATCTAATTAGCACTTGTAGTTTTGTAACCTTTTAGGAGTTGTACTCTTTTACGTTATTAGGTTTTCCTAATGGATTTTTACCTAATAAGATTCTAACGAGATAGTAAATTCAATACATATTATTCATTTCTGTTTACACTTCAATTGCAAATTCTATGATAAGTTCTAAGTATTTCTTACTTACACATTTAAGGTATTGAACTTGAGAAATAGCATAACAAGAAGCAAAGTGAACAAAAAGAGCAACGTGTGCGCGCAAACAGAAGAAGTTGAAGCCGACCTTCCCAAACTATGTAGTTTACTGTCAATCGTAACCAGCTCTTTATAATTTTGTACATTAATCAACCTAAACCCATCCAGTCACGTTAGATTCCACCAATGAACATGTTTTATTATGGACTTTATTGAAAATTTTGGCAGCATCTGCCCACAGCTTTTTTGATGCATGATATTATGAAATTAATCAATAATATGCATATGAAAAACAATAGAGAGATACTACCAAAATTGTCAATAAATAACATATTTAAAACACATTCGTAAACCTAGGTATGGGATTAACGAACATGGATAGTTCCAGCGAGGACTATCCAAGATACTCCTCTACTAGGTACATCTTGGCTGGGTAAATGTTTGATTTAGTTTTATAGTCATTCACATGAACAAATAAATCCAATATTAGTTTATCAAAGTGAACAAAGCATGATATTAATAAAAATAATTTATAACTAACCTGATCAATATAACTGATGTTTGTAAATGTGAATGTAACACCTCGGATTTTTGTCTCAAATGAAAGAACACACCAATACGGATCTAACACAGCAAACGGAATTGAAAACGTATTTCAAACGAGCCTTAAAACTGAAAAAAGCTTTGTCTGAAAAAGAAACGTATTTCATCTCGGCTTGTGTCCGGGCGTTGATGTTTGGACACAAGCTGAGAAGAAAACATGTTGAGAAACCCCAAGTGTCCAAACTTGTGTTCGGACATTGATGTTCGGACACAAGTCGAGAGTTTGCAAACAGACGGTGAAAGTGTCCGAACTTGTGTCCGGACATTGATGTTCGGACACAAGTTGAGAGTTAAACATATAGGTGTCCAAACATGTATCCGAACATGTAAGTTCGGACACAAGTTATGATAAAATCCAAGTACGTGGTCCGAACATGTAAGATTGGACAAATGTCGAGACTTACAGTTCAGAACCGTCCTCGCATGTTGTCTGAACAAGTAAGTTCAGACAGATGTTTAGACACAAACATACTGCAAAAAATAAAATGCTCTCGGGGCCTATCCGAACATGAATGTTCGGACGAACGCTCGGACAGTTCCCTAGTTGCGAACACAGAATGGAAACACAATCATAAATAGTTCCGAATAACCACAATATTAGAGACAATAGATAGTGACTGATTCATTAGCAAATGTAGTGAATGTTTACCATAAAAACACAGTGGAGAATACTTTCAAATCCAGAGTGCTACCGCTACACTCAACCCTTGAATGGTCAGGCTAATCCTTTACCAATTCAACAAAAATAAGTTTCGAAAACAATGTAACTCAAATGATGTAACTCAAATATTGTAGCTCAGATATTGTAACTAAATCATAGAACAACACTCTTAATGCTATGGGATAGCGTGTTTCCCAGCCCCCACTTCAGCAATCTATACCTACGATTAGAAAACAATATACAACACGAAGGGATCGCGCAAATCAGTGCAACTGAGTAAACTCTGCCTCATTATGTAAAATACATTTTAGAACTCCTTTTTGAATAGTTAAACCATAACGCAAACCACTTCATTTTGCAACCAAAACCATTTCCAACAATCACCATTCATTAAAATAAATCGGGAGAGCTTTCACCAGGAATCAATCACAAATATATGCGGACGGACACCCGAAATTGGGGCCGCAACCATAATAATACCACCTCACTCTAAGTCCTTAAGTGTGCACACCCCAGAAGGTAGTTCTGACCTAATGGAGTAGATCATAGAGCTTAATTGCGTTTCACTGTACGCAACACAAAAATATATAAACATG
The DNA here is from genome assembly GCA_023374045.1 of Limonium bicolor. NCBI lineage: Eukaryota > Viridiplantae > Streptophyta > Magnoliopsida > Caryophyllales > Plumbaginaceae > Limonium > Limonium bicolor. The sequence goes on along the minus strand of CM041783.1, from coordinate 49,610,456 downwards.
GGTACAAAGTACCACCAATTACACTGAGTACCAAAGGTACCAACAATATACACGGAGCACCAATCGGTACCAACAAAGCAATTAATTCAGTGAAAGTCTCCAAAACAGTAATCAATTCCAATTTTAAAAACCATTGAATCCAGAATACGCAGGGGGATAAATTCCCTACTTCCAAAATCCCAATTTAAGGTTTTAAATAATCCTTTATTAATTCGCAATCCACACAAGAAATTGATGATGAGCACAGAAGTTTACCTGATTACTCACACACTAGTAGAAAAAAGGCCTATTTCGGCGGTTCCAATGGGCCTATTTCGGCGGTTGTGAACCGCCGAAATGAGCACCGCCGAAATAGGTGTGAGAACCTATTTCGGCGGTTGTAAACCGCCGAACTAGATGTACCTATCTCGGCGGTTCTTAGAGAACAACCGCCGAGATAGGCCCCTGGGATTGACCGTGTGTGAGATTGACCATGAGTCTATCTCGGCGGTTCTTAGAGAACAACCGCCGAGATAGACCCATGGTCAATCTCACACACGGTCAATCCCAGGGGCCTATCTCGGCGGTTGTTCTCTAAGAACCGCCGAGATAGATATATTTTTTTTTTGTTTTTTTCCATCCCAGCTTATATATATATATATTCACCACATTTGATTCAATCAGACCTGTAATAATGCTTCATCTATACAGGGAGCTCCAGCACACATTTAAAAAGTTATAAAAGCTCCCAATTAATACCAACGACACACCACAATTTGAGAGTTAACAAAACCAATGCAATTACACTTACTTTCACACTTTCAATACAAATAAAAAACACCATTACAATTCAAATCTACCATTACACCATCCACAAGTGTACAGAGTTATATTTACATACTCGAAAAAGTTAGCAAAACATCTTCATGATCATCAATTCATTAAACTTGTGCAGACGAACTCCGACCATTCCTCAAGCATCTCAACAATTTGAGCATCATCATACTGACCATCTTTGAACACTTGTTCGTAAGCCTTGAAAAAAAATGAACATTAATCTAAAACGTACAAGTCTAACAACATGTAAAGAGCATAACTGAAACTTTCAAAGAATGTTACCATGTCTAACGAGTGCTCTGGTAAAAGGTTCGCCGCTCCTACTATGTCACTCATGAATCTCATGACATAGTATCCACATTCTGACCCCCCAGGCTGCACCGGACTAGGCCTGTCAAACGGGTTATCCGTTCGGGTTTTGGGTCATATCTTTTCGGGTCAATATCCGTTCGGGTCATTAAACTTTCGGGTCATTTCGGGTTCGGGTCATTCGGGTTCGGGTCATTTCGGGTTCGGGTTGTAATAGTGTCAGATAGAATCGGGTTTCGGTTATTTCGGGTCATAGTTAATATTTTTTGAAAAATTATAATATAAATATATACCTAATTTCTATAAGAATATACATCTTATAGATTACAGAACTTTCAATACAATGCCTATTATGAATTTCATTCGGATATACTAAGTTAGAATCAAGTTTTTTGTCATATGTATTTGGGTCATTCAGGTTTGGAACAACTTATGATCACTATTATTTCATGTTATTCGAGTTTGGCTAATTTTTAATTACTATTATTTCGGGTCATTTCGGGTTCGGGTCAGTTTCAGGTTAGAAATTTTCGGGTCATTTCGGGTTCGGGTCATTTCGGGTTTTACCCAATCGGGTTTCGGGTTTATTATATTTAAACATTTTCGGGTTTCATTCGGGTTTCGGGTTCGGATAAAACGGACGGGTTTTCGGGTTGGGTCAAATTTTGACAGCTCTACACCGGACACTATACAAACACACATATTGACAGTTATAAACAAGTTTAAACATTATCACACAAATTTATCAATTAATAGAGTACCTTGACAGTGTTCCAAGGGATGTTACTCTTCATTGTTATACCCTGGAGTCTTAATGCAGCTCTCATGGAACTATTTACATCAACAATATATATAGTTTTAAGCATCAGTAGCAAGTTATGAAACAGTTAATGTTAAGTAAAATAATTGTTGTTTACGATAACAAAATAATTACCCCAGTATTGCGGTGGAGATCTTCGGTCTCTTGGCACCCGCACCAAGTGAGTCAAATTGCAAGATTCGTGGGTGCTTCCCCATCACCAGCACAAGCAATGACCAATGTCGACTGTCCACAAATTACACAATGTGTTGAAATCATTAAGCAACTAACACAAACTATATGTTTTAGATAATACTAAGGAAATAGTCAAATATCATACCCTGAATGATATGGCAGCATAATAAATGACTTGTTCGAACATTCATAGAGGGCATTCGTCAATATTGCATAAGGCCTTGCGGATCACTTGTCATCTGGACTTCACTGCACATAGCAGGACACAGGAATCCAAATCTTGATCTTCATAGACATTGATCGCCTTATCATGCACCCACCTATGAGGCAATATCATTAGTCATTAACTTTTTATTCAAACATCTAATTCATCACCAATTAATGAATTCAAAATATAAAAGGTAGAAGTCACTCACATGGCGGCCGACTTGATAATCGACACATTCAACCAATCCCTCCTGAAGCACTCCTCGAAGTCGGACATATACATCCCAAATCGATGTATATCTTCTCCTTGAACTATATAGTGAAATATCCGCTCGGGATCTTCCACAATGAGGGAATCACTATCCGGTGGTAGCACCAACAACGAGGAATGCAGAATCTGCATATTGGTCGACAAGCCGGCCAATATTCTCTTCTCCACCAAAGCAGGTCTAAGCACAAAATTTGTGGATGCCTTTGATTGCACAGGTGTGGCAATTCTTTTTCCTTTGCCCTTATCAGTCTTCGGTGGGGTCATATCCTATGATATTAGTCTAATTAAGTATATGGATGCAAGGTGGTACACCAATAGTTTTATAGCAACGGTTAAGAGTAATACCTGCCCAGGGAGTCTGACCAATCGTGCAGGCCACTGCACTGTCGCAGTTTGTGCAGAACGCACGGTAGGTCTTTGTGGGATCGGCACCGGTAAACCGACGTCAGCATGCTCTGCAACAAATTCGTCTACAAGCACTCGTGCATGGTAATGTCGGAGTGGTTCACCGTGCACAATATCACTTGGACGAGAGGGGAAAAGTTTTCCCCATGCAACCATGACCTCTTCTACTCCAATTTGTAAAAACAGATGGCACTCAGTGGGTGCCTGAGTGTTATGTGGAACTTGTTTAGATAAAAATTGAGAATTCTTCTATGATGATATTAGTGATCAAGTTAAAAATCATAATCGTCATGTACTCAATTGAAATGTAGTCTAACCTGTAGAGATGCATAGGGAAACGGATCAGCCGAGTGGACACTACTTCTCACTACCGGTGCACTGCTGCTGAATGGGTGACTGATCAACTGGTGGTCGAGAAACCTCTTGGCTTTCATGCTGCTGTGGCTGAATCCTTGATATAGCCTGAGCGATCCTCTCGTCGACGTTCTGAGTAATCCTCTGCTCCATCTCAGCCAACGCTCTCAGGTGCTCCTCGTAGCTAATCGACTGTCCCGGCTGATTCTGGACCCGGGTGCGCCAAATGCCTGGCGGATACCAACGTGCCCACCAAACCCAATGGCACGACCTGGATGATCCTTCTTACCAAGAGCGCGTGTAAGAGGATCATCATTCCTCTGTGAGGTCCAGGTGCCCTGGGTGAGCTGAGAGCTTAATTCACCCTAATATAACACACAAATACAGTTATTAGTTTAACATAAGTTCATATACAAAGGAAATGAACAGTTTGACTGAAAATGAAATGATATCACTTACCATTTGAGCAATAACTGCTCTCGTGGCTTCATCATATTGAGGATTTTCGGGAGTAGAGTTCTTCGGAATGTGGCTTAACTCCCACACTTTCATTCTTCTGCCACTGGCATCCAATGAGCCATCCGTGGGCAGATATCCCTTTTGCTCCCATTCTGGTACCCTTTGAGCAATACTTTTTCCACCTAAGTGGTGAGGGTACAGATTCTTCTTAGCATTTGCTTGTTGTTTCGCACGGAGAGCCTGCATAAATTAATGGGATCATGTTAAGTGAAATTGAACACAAAAAAACATAAGAAATTAAGATTAATTTATGTATGTATGACAATAAAGTGCACCTGGAACTCGGTGTGTGACGCCTCTCAACAAATTGTAGCCATTGCTCTTCTGTTATGCCCTCGTAAACCTCCCATGGTGGTCTCACACCGTCTCCACCATGATCTGGCTCATCTGGATCTTCTGGAGTAGGCATCTTGTAGATGTACTTGTCAGCCAACTTATTCTTGTGGTCCCGGAACTGTTTCGACATCGCTGATAGCACATCGTTTTTAAGTGCGGGATCCACGGAGAAACGAGACTACGTACATGATCATTCAGTTAGTAAAGTAAACATAAATGTTCTATTATTTCACAAAAGATCATAGTAATAATGTAGAGATTTACCTGAAGACGCTGAAACATAGTATCCTTCAATGATTGAGGCACTTGCTTCCAGGTGTGGTTTATGTCGCAATATGACTTCACCAAATGGCTACCGTAAGCGGTGAAGTCATTCTTCCAATTTCCATGGGGCTGGTTGAATTGATTGAAGTCGACCGGTTTTGTAGGAGGGCCCTTGTTAGCCTTCAGCCCACGTGTTGCACCTCTTTCTTCTGCTTCTTCGCCTCTGGTGGCACCGACTCCTCTTCGGTCTGCTGTGAAGGGCCAGCCTCAGTCTCGTGTACTGCTACTGGTCCTTCTTCTTCTTTCCTCCTCTCGTGACCCGCTTACTTGGTCTATTCGGCTGTGGCTCAGGTTCTCCAGTCGAGATAAGCCGTCCAATGGGGTCATCATAGGGTGATCATCCACTGAAAAAAAAATCATAAAGCATTTTCATCAGTTAAACTCATAACATAAATACTATGATGCATAACAATAACAGTTAAGATGATATTACAGTCTACATTCTACTAACAACATTACCTGACACGTACAAAAACATAAATCATTTCATATTTTCTACCCAAACACCCTCATCATGGTCTGATCGTGCGTAGAGCAAATCGTTTTCGGTATCATCAATCGAATCCGGTAATCCAGTAGGAAACAAGGATGTTTCCTCTACAGTCCCATTTTCATCGTTATCCTCATTTTCATTTTCCATTACAACCGGCCTTCTTCCTGGAAGAACAACAGACCATCTGCAGTCTTTCGGATCCTCAACATACCACACTTGCTCGCAATCCTTTCCCAGAACAAATTGATCATCATTATAACCGTGTAACCGTGAAAGATCAACCATGGTAAGCCCTCCATCATTTTGGTACCCGCGTCGGTTGTCCACCCACTTGCACCGGAACAACAGAAAGGAATCAATGTCATAGTCTAGTTCCCAGATGTCCTCGATGACACCATAATACCAATTACTAACTGGTTGAGATCGGTTACCGCTGTGGTACTCAGTGGCAGCAGCTTCAATTTTTACCCCACTATTCTGGTTTATCGATTTGGCATCTTGGCGTGCAGTGTAGTATGTATACCCACTAATATCATACCCCTCAAAAGATGTAATATTAGTTTCAGGTCCGATTGCCAAACATCTGATCTCTTCGCTTACAGCTTCTGGATCTGATGATGCTAATGTCAACACATGATCTTTGAACCATTGGATAAAAACTCGGTTTTGTTCTTTTGTCAGCCAAATGTGGTTTTTCAAAGGATTTTGATGCCTTAACTCAACCATATGGGTTTCCAAATAAGGTTCAACAACCTCAAGATGTTGTAAGACAAACAAATGTGCTTGATGAATAAGTAGACGCGAAACTTGCACGATCTTTCTACCAATAACACCTTTACCCTTAAACCTGCCATAGTGTCGTGGTTTTGGGATACCAATAGACTCTGCCTCACTCAAATAATCGGTCACAAACTCCGTGACTTCCTCAGTCACTGTTGCTTCAACAATGCTCCCCTCTGGTCGATACCTATTCTTCATTCTACTTTTCAGAATACCCATGTACCGTTCAAAAGGGTACATGTACCGTAAGTATACCGGACCGCAGAACTGTATCTCTCGAACGATGTGCACAATTAGATGTACCATTATATCAAAGAAAGATGGTGGGAAATACATCTCAAGTTGACATAAAGTGATAACAATTTCACGTTGTAGATCATCTAGAGAGGTTACGTCAATTGCCTTGGAGCACACAGCGTTGAAAAAGAAACATAACCGAGTTAAAGCATTTCTGACATCAGATGGCAATATCCCTCGAATTGCGACCGGAAGAAGATGTAACATCAGTACATGATAATCGTGAGATTTCATGCCTAAAAGTTTTAAATCCTTCATCGATACAATGTTCTTCCAGTTTGAAGAGTATCCAGACGGTACTTTTACCGAGTACAGACATTTGCAGAAACTAATCTTTTCAGCCTTTGAGAGCGTGTAGCATGCAGGAGGTAGGTAGATTCGTTTCCCATTCTCTTGTGGGTGTAACTCCTTTCGTATACCCATGGTTTGCATGTCCTTTCTGATTTTCAATCCGTCTTTTGTTTTGCCGGGTATATTGAGTAAAGTCCCACTCAGCCTCACCAACGTTCTTCACAATGTGCATGATGTCTAAGCAGTGCCTCACAGAAAGATGACGCCAATAAGGTAGTTCCCAAAAGATAGAACACTTTTTCCAAATGTTTTTCGCCGGTTTTGATGTGTTTCCAAATACATTTACAATGTCCTTAACCTTTTCGTACACTTCCTCAGAGGTCAGAGGTAGACGGGCCACACGAGTTTCGGCTTGACCATTGAACAACTTTCTCTTCGTTACTCGATAAGGGTGATCTTCGGGGAGAAGACGTCGATGACACATATAAACATTCTTCCCACAATGTTTTAAACGGTCCGAACAAGTGTCTTCCTCGCATATGGGACATGCAAATGTTCCTTTAACCGTGTAACCGGACAAGTTCCCATACGCAGGGAAGTCATTGACGGTACAGAACAACAAAGCCTTGAGCGTGAAATTCTCTCTTGCATAAGCATCATATACCACGGTCCCCTCATTCCACAATAGCTTCAGATCGTCGATCAGAGGGGCAAGGTACACATCAATGCTATTACCTGGCTGCTTGGGACCAGATATCAGGAGCGATAACATGATGTACTTTCGTTTCATACACAACCATGAGGGCAAATTGTAGATCACTAGCAGAACAGGCCATGTACTGTGTTGACTACTCAATGTGCCGTACGGGTTCATTCCATCAGTACATAACCCAAGCCTCAGATTCCTATCTTCATGTCCGAAATGTTCTTTGAACCGTCTATTGATGTTTCTCCACTGAGGCCCATCTGCTGGATGTCTTAGTGATAAGTCAGGAATTTGTCTAAGTTTACTAGACTAATTCATGCTTAATTCTCTACATTATGACATTAACTTTCCTCTTTAATGCTTTAATTACTCTTCATTGTTATATTTGTCTCCAATGATCGATTTCATATGTTTTCAGGGTAAATTACTCAACAAAGTGCTTAAATGAAGATTTTAGAGGTTAGAGCAACATGGGAAGTCAAACCAGGGTCAAACGCAGAACATTCTGCCTAATTTCAGGCTTGTTCCGGGTTTGAGGTTTGGTTTGAAACCCGGAACATACCAGGGCGAAACTCTCTGCCCAATTTCAGACTTGTTCCGGGTTTGCACATGGGTTTGAAACCCGGAACATGCCAATCGGAGAAGTTTCTGCCTAAATTTGCATGTGTTCCGGGTTGCATATGGATTTGAAACCCGGAACATTATTAGCGGAGCGCGGAGATTCTGGCTCGAGAGTAACGGAATTAATCTCTATCTTTTACTTATGCACCGTCGTTTTATATGGATAGATTAGAGATAGGTTAAGATATAATTCTTTTTGTTATAAAAGAGGGAGCTTGGGGCCAACGTGAGGGACACGGCTGATTGCACAGAATAATCACCACACACACAGAGAATTAGTCTTGAGAGTTTGAGTCTGGTTTGGAGCTTGGAGTTTGGAGCAAAGCACAGTAAGGGGTTCACCACGGAGACTTCACCAGAAATCTCAGAACAGAGTTTCTTCTTGTTCTCTATTTCTATTAAGCTTATTGTAAACATGTCAATGGCTGAGTAGTTCCTTTAGATTTCGGTTTGCTATGTATCTCTAAATTGACTATTCCTGTTCCTTTGTGATTTAATTTAATTGAGTAAAGTTATTTTCCTTGCTTAATTTCTTTTATCGTTATAATTTGGCCAATTATAAGGATTAGTATTTTGTTAGCTTATATGTGACGACTGCAGCTTTCAATTGAATTCAGGAAAATAACCGGTTAGTTTAGAGACGGTAATTCCTCTAAATAGCTAATTGACTAATAAACTAGATTGTTCTTAAGGCGGTTAGTAAACAGTGGGTTCGTAACGAGAGTTAGAATTCGGTCTTTATTAACTAGTATTTGCTAATCGGGAGACCGGAGGTAAATTATCTTAGTTCTAGGGTTTTACTCAGAATTATCTTTTAAATCACTTAGGGATAGGAATCGCGGATTTAGGGTGCAGTAGTAAACGGGATCTTCTTCTCCAAATCAGTTTCACAACATTTATTTTCCTGCTTATTATTGTTTCGCATGCCGTTTACAGTTTTTAATTGTCATCAAATCAAACCCCAATTTCCTGTTTATTTTAATTCGGTTAGTAAAGATTAAACTAGACACATCGCCTCCTCTGGTTCGATACTTAGGGATTACTCTCTATTAAAACTTGCTAGAATTGACCGGTTACACTGCCGTTAGGTTTTATCCCAACAAGTTTTTGGCGCCGTTGCCGGGAGGGCACGGTTATTTAGTTAATCTTTATTTTATTTTGTTCTTTAATTATTTCTGTTTAGATTTACTTGTTTAATTTGTTTCAAATTGTTCGTTTGATTTTGTTCTTGATTTCGAGTTAGTTATTAGTTAGGTTAGTTTTCTTTATTCTATCTTTATTATCTGTTTTAATCTCTAGTTTGATTTTGTTTTAGATATTCTTTTATTTCCGGATTTTGTTACTGATTTCATCTCTTAATTTGAATATTCTGTGTTTGTAAGGATTTTTATTGCATATTTTGTGAGTTCGTTTCTTATCTTTCTCTGATTTTTGCTGTTTTAATTGCTACTGTTCTTTAATTTACGCTATCTCAGTTCCAGTTCACTAACTCTCGTTTATGGTCAAAACCCGTTCGCGGAGAACCAGAGTTCGAGCTCAATCTTGAGATCGAGAGATTCGCAAGACAACTTCGAAGAGACTTGAACTGGATCCACCAGTTGAGGAGAAGGTGCCCGAACCACCGTTGGTGAAGAGGTTCCGGAAGTTCAACCACCAGTGAATATGGCGAACAACGAGAGACAGATGAGGGACTACACCCGTCCAAGTGTTGAAGGGTTGGTGTCGCCAATTGTGATTCAGCATTGCCAGCAGGAGTGCAGTGGCAGTTCAAGACTCACTATGACCATGGTGATGAACGCGCCTCAGTTCAGCGGGACGGTTACTGAAGATCCAAATGTCCATCTTACTACATTCATGAGATTGGTAGGAGCATGTTAGACACCCAGTTGCTCGCGAGGATCGGGCTGGCAGCCCGGCTCACCCTGTTTCCATTCTCTCTGAGGGATAGAGCCGCTGAGTGGTTGAACTCGTTGACGCCTGACAGTATCACCAGTTGGACCGAGCTGGCTAATGCATTCTTAGCAAAGTACTTCCCACCCTCTCGGATGCTGACCATGAGAGGAGAGATTACAAACTTCAAACAGTTTGCTGGTGAGTCCTTGTCTGAAGCTTGGGAGCGTTTTAAGGGAATAGTGAGGAAGGTACCACATCACGGTCTAGGTGAAGAGGTTATACTGCAGTCCTTTTACAAGGATTTGGATCCGTCTAGCCGGTTGTTGGTTGATACTTGTGCTGGAGGAAGTTTGATGGAGCTGCCTATTACACGAATTAAGGAGTTGTTAGATACCATCACTACAGCAGCGAATCAGTGGGGAGGTACAAGAGCAGGAGAAGCTGCACCAAAGAAACCAGCTGGGGTTTATGAAGTGATTCAAACACTTTCTTGGCTGCCAAGATAGAAGCAATGTCGAAGCAGTTTGAGCGTATGTGTGCAGTTATGAATCCACAGTCCAGTGCAGCAGCTCCTGAGGTTTATCCACCGTGCGAGTACTGTGGTAGAGCTTCTAACATGTGCCAGTGTTCTCCACCACAAGAAGAGGCAGCGAACTATGTTGGTAACAGGCCGGGTAATTACTTTGGGAATCAAGGAATCCGGGTTATCAAGCTCAGCAGCAAAACCATTACCAAGCTGGTGGTAACAACAATTACAATCAGAGGCCTCAGCAGCAGTACAATCCTTCCTATCAGAAGCAGCCACTGCAGAATCAACAAGCACAAAATTCAGGTGCTGGAGCGTCTTCTAGTATGGATGCAGTTCTGGCCAGGATGAATGATTTCATCTCAGTGAATACGAAGAAGTTTAATGAGCTGGAAGCTTTCAATCAAGAGCAAAGAACCTTCAATAATGACAGAGGACTTCAATAGGAATATCGAGACTCAGCTTCTCAGATATCCAGCAGTTAGCTCAGCGTCCTTTGGGTTCCTTGCCTAGTCAACGGAGCAGAATCCGAGAGAGCATGCCAAGGCTATCACGTTGAGGAGTGGTACACAGCTTGACCCGGTGGTCCCTGAAGTTGAGGTCCCTCTCCCCATTTTGAGCAGGATGAAGAATGCTCCAGCAGGTTCCAGGAGGAGCCACCAGCTGAAGAGGAGGTGGCAATTAGCAAGACTACTAAGACTTCCACACCTCCACGACGCGCAGTTGCTGAAGCGCCAGTTCCTTTTCCAAACCGGTTGAAGAAGAGGGACTTGGATGAGCAGTTTGGTAAGTTTTTGACTATTTTTAAGAAACTGACCATTAACATTCCTTTTTCTGAAGCTTTGAAGCAGATGCCAATATATGCGAAGTTTATGAAGGACATCCTGTCCAACAGACGGTCCTTAGTGGAGAAGGACACTGTGCAGCTTACTGAGAGCGTTTCAGCTGTGCTTTCGAAGAAGCTACCACCGAAGCTTGATGATCCAGGTACTCCGGTCATACCTTGCGCGATAGGTAATGTGAATTGTGGTAAGGGTTTATGTGACTTAGGTGCAAGTATTAATCTGATGCCATTATCTATGTATTTGAAGCTTGGTCTAGGAGAATGTGAGCCTACTCGAATTACTTTGCAGTTAGCTGATAGGTCGATTATCCTACCTAGAGGTGTGGTTAGAGATTTAATTGTTTCAGTTGGTACCTTTGCTTTTCCTGCTGACTTTGTTATTTTGGACATGGAGGAAGATAAGGTAGTACCACTTATTCTAGGTCGACCGTTCATGCGACAGCAAGGACCCTTATTGATGTTGAAGGAGGGAAGATTATATTGCGTTTACATGATGAGCAGCTTGTTTTTGATATGACCAAGGCTGCCACTCACCCTTCTGATGTTCATGCCTGCTTTAGTTTGGATTGTATTGACACTTTGATGCAGGATTATTCTTATAGCCCCACGGAGCTGGATGCGTTGGAGAAATGTTTGGTGGATTCTATAGAGACCACTTGTGATGACTCTGAGGTTTCTACTGCAGCGTTTCAGCTCTCTGCTGGGAGGCCATATAGGAAGAACCATAGAATCGAGGAGGAACCGCTGGACCGAGTTCCAAAGACACTAGCTCCTTCTGTGGAATCACCACCCTCTCTTGAGCTGAAACCGCTTCCTAGTCATCTTAAATACGCTTTCCTTGTTCCTCCTACTGATTTACCTGTTATTATATCTAATGCTTTAACTGATGAACAGGAAGAAGCATTGTTGCAGATTTTGAGGAGAAACAAAGAGGCACTAGGATGGTCCATTGCTGATATCAAAGGCATTGCTCCGACATTCTGCACTCACCGCATTTATCTTGAGGAGGATTACAAGCCATTGAGACAGCCCCAGCGGCGACTGAACCCGCACATGAAAGAGGTAGTCAAGAAGGAGGTTATCAAGCTACTGGATGCAGGTATAATCTATCCAATCTCTGACAGCGAATGGGTAAGTCCTACTCAGGTGGTACCCAAGAAAGGGGGCTTAACTGTAGTTCCTAATGATAAGGGTGAATTAATTCCTCAGCGTACTATTACTGGGCATAGAGTTTGCATTGATTATAGGAAGTTAAATGCCGCCACTAGGAAAGATCACTTTCCCCTTCCATTTATTGATCAGATGCTAGAGAGGCTTGCAGGACAAGAGTATTACTGTTTCTTAGATGGTTATTCCGGTTATTTTCAAATTCCAATTGCTAAGGAGGACCAAGAGAAAACTACTTTTACATGTCCATATGGTACTTATGCTTATCGTCGCATGCCTTTTGGTTTATGTAATGCACCTGGTACTTTTCAACGTTGCATGACTGCTATCTTTGCTGATTTTATTGAAAAGTGCATCGAAGTCTTTATGGATGATTTTTCTGTTTTTGGACCGACTTTTGATACATGCTTGCGAGACTTGGATTTAATCTTAGCTAGATGCAGGGAGACTAACTTGGTGCTCAATTGGGAGAAGTGCCACTTCATGGTGCAGGAAGGCATCGTGCTCGGTCACAAGATTTCCAAGAAGGGGATTGAGGTGGACAAGGCTAAGGTTGAAGTCATAGAGCAGTTGCCACCACCATCTTCGGTAAAAGATGTCCGTAGTTTCCTTGGTCACGCAGGTTTTTATAGGCGCTTTGTTAAGGATTTTTCTAAGATCTCTAAGCCTCTTTGTGATTTATTACTTAAGGATGCTAAATTTGAGTTACAAAGGAGTGCTTAGATGCGTTTAATTTGCTCAAAGCTAAATTGATTTCTGCACCTATTATTGTTGCTCCTAATTGGTCGTTGCCTTTTGAGATTATGTGTGATGCTAGTGACTACGCGTTAGGAGCAGCTTTGGGTCAGAGGCATGACAAGGTGTTGAGGATAGTCTACTACGCGAGTAAGACTATGAATGAGGCACAGAAGAACTACGCCACGACGGAGAAGGAGCTGTTGGCGATCGTCTTTGCTTGTGACAAGTTTCGACCGTACATCATTGGCAGCAAAGTCATCGTGCATACCGACCATTCTGCACTCAGGTATCTCTTTGGAAAGATTGATGCTAAACCGCGTTTGATCCGTTGGATTTTGCTTTTGCAGGAATTTGACATTGAGATTCGAGATAAACCAGGAGCGCAGAATGGAGTGGCAGACCACTTATCGCGTATGGAAGTTCCTGATGACGGCAGGCCAATCAATGAGTACTTTCCTGATGAGTATGTCTTCATGATCGGCCATTCCACGGACCCTTGGTACGCTGATATTGCAAATTACCTAGCCAAGGGTATCATTCCTCCAGAGTTGTCGTATCAGCAGAAGAAGAAGTTCTTCTCCACAGTCAAGCACTATCTTTGGGATGACCCGTTTCTGTTCAAGGTCTGCGCAGATGGTATGATACGTCGTTGTGTTTCTGAGGATGAGGCTAGAGACATCCTGACACACTGCCATTCTAGAGAAGCAGGAGGTCATTTTGGACCGGCTAGGACAGCCGCAAAAGTTTTGGAGGCTGGCTTCTTTTGGAAGAACTTGAACAAGGACTGTTATCAATTTGTTTCTACTTGTGACCAGTGCCAGAGGCAGGGGAATTTATCCAGACGTCACGAGATGCCATTGAATTCGATCCTGGAGGTTGAGCCGTTCGACTTATGGGGTATTGATTTCATGGGACCGTTCCCGCCCTCTCAAGGTAACCTCTACATCTTGGTGGCAGTGGATTATGTTACCAAGTGGGCTGAGGCGATAGCAGCGCCGACCAATGATGCAAGAGTGGTACTCAAATTTCTAAAGAGGAATATATTTACCCGTTTCGGTGTTCCACGAGCGATCATCAGTGACGGGGGTACACATTTCTGCAACAAACAGTTTGAGGCTCTTCTACAGAAATACGGAGTGCGACATAAGGTTTCTCTACCGTATCATCCACAGACGAACGGGCAAGCCGAGATCACCAACAGGGAAATTAAGTGGATACTGCAGAAATCTGTCACATCTTCGAGGCGAGATTGGTCCCTTAAGTTGGATGACGCTTTATGGGCATACCGCACTGCATTTAAAACACCCTTGGGAATGTCCCCGTACAAGTTGGTTTTTGGCAAGGCGTGCCACTTACCGGTGGAGCTGGAGCACAAATCTTTTTGGGCACTCAAGGCACTGAATTTTGATCTGAAAAAGGCCGGTGAGAAGCGTAAGTTGCAGCTGGTTGATCTTGAGGAGTTTAGAGAGGAAGCTTATGAGAATGCCAAGATTTATAAGGAGAAAACGAAGAGGTGGCATGATAAGCTATTGGTCAAGCGTGAGTTTCACGTTGGTGATAAGGTTCTTCTTTTCAACTCCCGACTGAAGTTATTTCCCGGAAAGCTAAAGTCTCGTTGGTCTGGACCGTTTACAGTGACAAATGTCTCGCCCTATGGAGCTATCGATTTAATCAATACAGAAGGGGAAACATTCAAAGTCAACGGGTCTCAGCTGAAGCATTATCTCAGTGGTGACATTGCTGAAGTCCATTCGGTGATCACGGTCTTTGATCCTCCATACTGATTTTCCAATGCATGGTCTAGCCAAAGACCGAAAAGACGGGCGGCTGGCTGGGAGACAACCCAGTTTTGTGAGTTTTATTAGTTTCGTTTTTGTTTATTTCTCGTAGGTTTTAATGTTTTTCATTCTTTATTTTTGGGCTAACGTGCTTAGACATGTTTTATTTAGTTTTACATGATTTTTAAGGTTAGTTCAGGAGTTCGGAGGAGCATCTGTCATCTATATGAGTTTCTGGCCACTTTTGGAAGCTGTCCTGGTTTGAAGCTGGGTTTACAACCCGGAACAACACAGGCGCATTACTTTCTGGGATGATTTGGGCTTGTTCCGGGTTTAGCTATGGGTTTGAAACCCGGAACAACACAGACGCATTACTTTCTGGGATGTTTTTGAAGTCATCCGGGTTTGAGGAGGAGTTTTAAACCCGGAACACATATGCGGCTCACCTTCTGCCTAATTTCTGATGTCATCCGGGTTTGAAGAGTGGTTTGAAACCCGGAACATGTCTGTTACTGAAAAAAAAAGGCCGGGCGTGGGACTCAATACCTAGCGCATCGTCATCTACCTCGCGCCGCTCTCCCTCTCTCGACCCAGCTCCCAATTTTCCCTTAGCCAAAACTCGCCGCCTGGTGCTCTTCCCCCATCTCATTGCTCAACTCCCCATCTTCGAACTCGCCCCGACACTTGCCAGCCCCGTACAACCACCTCTACCCTTCCCGACGGCCCGACCTAGCAACCCCACCCCGTCGCCTCGCCACTTCCCAGCACCACTTCCCTCTCCTCGTCGCCCAGCACTCTAGCCCCTATCCCGGTTTTGGTCGCGCCCCGACTCCGCTCCACTCGTTTGCACCACTCACCTCGCCTACCCCAATTCCAATGGCACCGAAGCGTTCTCGTCGATCCGCTGCTGCTGCTTCTTCATCTGCGCCACCTGCACCAACACAACCAATCCAGTACCGAGAATCAGTGCGTGCCGATTTCATTAGTGATGCGGCGTTTGATTGGTACAACGTCAAGGACCGGAAAATTATTCCGGAGAGGTCAGTTTCTGAGGAGCTTATTAATGAATTTGAATTACAGACTATGTTTGGTGCTAAGGGTTGGGGTGGCTTGTTGCGTGTTGGTGGGGGGTGTTATTACCCAAGACTGGTTAAGTTGTTTTATGCTAATGCTGAGAAGGAGGATGAGAAAGATATAATTAGCGCAGTGATAAAGGGGAGGTACATTGAGATTAATCATGAGGTGATTGATGAGTACTTTGGAGTACAAGATGCTTTTGATAATAATGTGCTTAGGGAACGTAGGAAGAATTATGAAAATGATAAGCGACGGGCCAAGGAACATTATCTGAGGCTGGTGGTGAATAACCCTGAGGTTCCGAACCGTCTACAACGGTCTTCAAGGGATAAGCAGGTCGTGACAGGGGACAAGCTGCAGACGCCGATTGAGCGGTTGCTTCTGGCTATCATTATGCATAATGTCCGCCCGAGGGAGTGTGCTGACTTGAACGCTGTGGATTGTTTCTTCATGCGTCATCTGCTGGATGATGAGTTTTCTAGCGGCGCCTGCCCTATTATTTTCTCTGCTGCTGTTATTAATCATATTTTACGTATCATGGATGTGGATAGCACCTCTTCTCTTGCTTTTCCACATTTTCTGCAGTATCTTTTTGAGAAGGAGAGAGTGGATTTCAGTGATGAGCGGCCTCAGCATTCCGCTCCTCCTCTGGACATGACAGCGATGCATCGCTTCCAGTGGGAGAAGATAGGAGATGGTTGGGTTAAGCGTCGCCGTGCCCGACCGGGTGAGAGAGCTGCCCGAGCTGCTGGTGCTGATGGGGCCGGACCTTCACAGATTCAGGGAGATGGTGGACCTGCCGTAGCGCCGACGCAAGATTTTGAGGAGCTCATGACAGAGTTTCGAGATTGGCAGGGGGTATGTACTGCCCGCTTTGATCAGTTCGGCTCGCGCCTTGACGATTTGTCCACACAGGTTCAGAACTATGGAGTTCGCCTGTCATCTTTGGAGACGCGCCGCCACGCTGCTGAGGTTCGCCAGGATGCGCGGATGGCTGAGTTCGATACACGCTTTGCCCGTATGGAGGCATGGCATCTTCAGCATGGGTCACAGTTTCCACCACCTTCCTAGGATTTTGGAGTTTGGGTTATTTCGTTCTCTCTCTTTTCAGACATTTTGATGTTTTTGCTTATGAGATATTCTTCCCTTGGGTTGTATTTCTATCTTGTTTTGGATTCGGTTTCTACTTGTTTCATTACGAACATCGTTGCATTATGATGTACCACTTATACACTTACTGTTTGTCTGCAAGTTGTGTTGGCTTTGGTTATTTTTCTTGAGCTACAGGGCTGCTTTTTGATGCGTGAGGAAATACAAAGGATGCTCTGTCGTAATTTCTGCAGAATTCAACACCCCGTTGTTTTACATAAGTGTGAGGACGTTGTCCTCACCACACCCCAGGGGCGTGATTTTCTAACTTCTTTTATTTTTCAAACGTTGTTTTCTGGAAATTTTTGTCTTCCCTTCTTCCTAATCATTTCCATGAAGCAATGAGGGCATTGCTAAGTTTTAAGTGTGAGGAAGGGAAATTACACATGCTCATTTTCATGCTTAATTTCATTCGAATGTGCTAATTTTGAACAATTTCCTTTTGAGACTATCATTCCATTTTCGCAATGTTTTTGTTGGCCCTCAATAAAATTTTTGGTTGCATAACATACCTGAGTCTTATTCAGTGGTTGGATAAGTTGGGTTGGAACACTGCATGAGTAGCACTAGTTCTTGTGAGATCGAAACTGGAAAACAGTTGTAGGAATTCTGGTTGCACTGCTTGTATGTACAGTTTTGATCAATGATTGTCTATTTCTTCTTTAAAAAGTTAAGCCCATTAGTGCAACTATTTGATTTTGATTTCACTTGGGGACTTTGGGAATGATTATTGAATGAAAGGAAGGAAGGACAAAGGCAAGGTACTCCTCTAATCGAACTTTTAACCCAGAAAACAGGCCTCGCCCATTTGGTAATTAAGTCCTCGGGGTGCTTTATCACCCATCTACCTAAGGTCATCTGATCTGGGATAGAAGACCCAACACCGCTACATGAATGGAGAGAAAAGTCTGAGGGATATAAAAGAGAAAGTAAATGCTTGTTTAGAAAGTTGAAGAAATTTGCTAATTTCAAATGCAAAGTGCAAAGTCTTTCTTGATTATGAGTACGTGGTGATGAAAGGTAATATGGAATAAGATATTACTTCTCACCCCTTGTCGTCTATGGATTGTGGAAAGTTAATTGGAAAGTAGTCCCTGAGTGAAATTGGAGTCAGTGGTTTACTATGTGCCTTAAGCTCTTGCAAAAATACTTCTCAATTCACTGTTTATGAAAACCTGCAAGTGTGGATCATTGTTCTTATGACTGCTTTTTATTATTAGATCTCCTCGTGCACAGTTCTTAACTGACGACTCCCTTCTGTAAGATTCTAGCATGTTTCTATTTGCTTGAGGGCAAGCAAAGATTAAGTGTGAGGAAGTTGATAAGTCAGGAATTTGTCTAAGTTTACTAGACTAATTCATGCTTAATTCTCTACATTATGACATTAACTTTCCTCTTTAATGCTTTAATTACTCTTCATTGTTATATTTGTCTCCAATGATCGATTTCATATGTTTTCAGGGTAAATTACTCAACAAAGTGCTTAAATGAAGATTTCAGAGGTTAGAGCAACATGGGAAGTCAAACCAGGGTCAAACGCAGAACATTCTGCCTAATTTCAGGCTTGTTCCGGGTTTGAGGTTTGGTTTGAAACCCGGAACATACCAGGGCGAAACTCTCTGCCCAATTTCAGACTTGTTCCGGGTTTGCACATGGGTTTGAAACCCGGAACATGCCAATCGGAGAAGTTTCTGCCTAAATTTGCATGTGTTCCGGGTTTGCATATGGATTTGAAACCCGGAACATTATTAGCGGAGCGCGGAGATTCTGGCTCGAGAGTAACGGAATTAATCTCTATCTTTTACTTATGCACCGTCGTTTTATATAGATAGATTAGAGATAGGTTAAGATATAATTCTTTTTGTTATAAAAGAGGGAGCTTGGGGCCAACGTGAGGGACACGGCTGATTGCACAGAATAATCACCACACACACAGAGAATTAGTCTTGAGAGTTTGAGTCTGGTTTGGAGCTTGGAGTTTGGAGCAAAGCACAGTAAGGGGTTCACCACGGAGACTTCACCAGAAATCTCAGAACAGAGTTTCTTCTTGTTCCCTATTAAGCTTATTGTAAACATGTCAATGGATGAGTAGTTCCTTTAGATTTCGGTTTGCTATGTATCTCTAAATTGACTATTCCTGTTCCTTTGTGATTTAATTTAATTGAGTAAAGTTATTTCCTTGCTTAATTTCTTTTATCGTTATAATTTGGCCAATTATAAGGATTAGTATTTTGTTAGCTTATATGTGACGACTGCAGCTTTCAATTGAATTCAGGAAAATAACCGGTTAGTTTAGAGACGGTAATTCCTCTAAATAGCTAATTGACTAATAAACTAGATTGTTCTTAAGGCGGTTAGTAAACAGTGGGTTCGTAACGAGAGTTAGAATTCGGTCTTTATTAACTAGTATTTGCTAATCGGGAGACCGGAGGTAAATTATCTTAGTTCTAGGGTTTTACTCAGAATTATCTTTTAAATCACTTAGGGATAGGAATCGCGGATTTAGGGTGCAGTAGTAAACCGGGATCTTCTTCTCCAAATCAGTTTCACAACATTTATTTTTCCTGCTTATTATTGTTTCGCATGCCGTTTACAGTTTTTAATTGTCATCAAATCAAACCCCAATTTCCTGTTTTATTTTAATTCGGTTAGTAAAGATTAAACTAGACACATCGCCTCCTCTGGTTCGATACTTAGGGATTACTCTCTATTAAAACTTGCTAGAATTGACCGGTACACTTGCCGTTAGGTTTTATCCCAACACTTAGTTTCTCATCACTCTTTCTACCCTCGGCATGCCATCGTAAGTTCTTTGCATCTTTCGGATTCGCAAACAACCGTTTGAATCTGGGTATAATCGGCAAATACCAAACAAGTTTTGCTGGAGGGCTTTTTTTCTGAACGGAGGAGTACTCACCATCTTTATGCTTATACCGGGACAACGAACATTTCGGGCAATTGTCCAGATTTTCGTATTCACCCCTGTACAACACACAGTTGTTTGGACACGCGTGAATTTTTTTGTACTCTACTCCCATTGGACACACCCATTTCTTTGCCTCATACGTGGTCGTAGGGAGACCGTTCTCATCCGGTAGCATATCATGAATCAGCTCGAGGAATGCCGTGAAACCTTTGTCACTCAATCCATATCTCCCTTCAGGTTGAACAAATTCAATATAGCTGTCAATTTCGTGTACTTAGTGCAAGTAGGATACAACGCCGTTTTGGATGCGTCCAACAACCTTTGATACTCATCCGGCCGGTCGACAAAGTTA
Source organism: Limonium bicolor (assembly GCA_023374045.1). Lineage (NCBI taxonomy): Eukaryota > Viridiplantae > Streptophyta > Magnoliopsida > Caryophyllales > Plumbaginaceae > Limonium > Limonium bicolor. Next base: position 49,590,283 of record CM041783.1, on the reverse strand, counting down.
TCCTCAACGTTACCAAGCATCTCGTCAATTTGTTCATCATGATAAGTCGACTCACTGTCAACATTGACTCCGGAAGCGCTTGGGAGTTCTGACTCGTTAGTAGTATCGAATGTCTGCTCGGTTCTTGAGTTACACCGATCGTGACTGTAGGAAGATGAAGCATTATCTTCAACACGTTCTCCATGAAAAATCCATTTTGTATAATGTGGCATGAAACCACGGGTCTTCACATGGAGTTGTACGAGGTTGATGCTTGAATAATGTTTAACCACACCACAATCAACACAAGGACATGGAATTTTCTCCGCCTTTGTCCTGTCCTTGTGTTGCACTGCAGCTTTGCAAAACTCTTTCAGCATTTTGTCAAAATGTTCGCCTCTATCACCATACATCCAGTCACGCTCCATACTACATGTGCAACAGATCACAGGTGTGAGTTAGATCCTTTGTAGAATATGGCCTGTATTAAGTTGCACATGTTTATTTCCTAATGGAGCATGACTGGGATGATTGTCAATTAGTCTAGCCTAACTCTAAGGTTGCAAACACAAAATAAACTACCATTTTCAATTTAAGAAATTGTTGCACTTCTAAAACAGAAACCGGTGTTTAAACAATATTACGAATACTTTTTCTACAAAAAATTTGGCATGACCTTTGCGTAATTGTACACATCCTGTGCTTATTATTCAGCACTCACCAAAGTCATCACAACCACAAACATTCCAACAATGGCAGCAACCAACAATTAAAATAAATCAATTCTTTACTAGCTAGCTGAAAACCAATTGCAAATTCAGATCATCAAATCAACGCTTTCAATTCTCCACTGTATAAGTTCAAACCGGTTTACAGACTAACAAGAATCGAGAGTTAGAATACGTACTTGTTTTTAAGGATTTATGGACAGGGGAGACTGGTGCCTGAGAGGTAGGCTTCTGTTCGAGAGATGCAGCAATACCACTTCTGATATGTCTCTGCAAGGGAGCAACAAAAAATAAATTAAAAAAGAAATGCATCAACAAATAGGGAATGAAGCTAAATTATGTACTACCACTTATATTTAAATACATAATTGCATTTATTAAACAAAAAATAAGGTTTAGTTACTTACTTGCACAGAGGAGGAAAGAGGAAAAGTAATGGAAGAAGGCGGGAAACAAGAGAGGTGAATAACGGACCTGATAAAAAAAATTAGATATTGTTAGACATATACACATACATCAAACAATTAATTACGAAGAGATTTTTTAAAAAAACGGCATGACTTTTGCATAATTTTACCTATCCCTGCTTATTATTAAGCATTCACCAACCATTCATCAACACAAATTTCCATCACAAATCAAACTAATACCAACTTTATCCATCAAACAAAATTTTAATAATTTGTGGAAATAAAATACAAAGTAAAATAAAGACACAACTATGCCTATTATTAAGCATTCACCAATTATTCAGCAACACAATTTCAATCATTCACCAAACTAATATATACCAAATTCATTCATCAAACGAAATTCCAATAATTTGTGGAAATCAAATACAAAGTACAAAAGAGAAAAATGATATGTTAGATTATATTACCGGTTCGAAAATGAATTGCTCTCCGCTCCGCTTTCAATCTACCATCAAATGGTAAAGAAGCTCCTTAAGTATTTATCTGTAGAGACACAAAAGAGAAAATGATAAGTTAGATATATTACAGTGAATGAAGAGAATGAAGAGTTAAATTAAAAAATACCGGTTCATAAATGAATTGTTTTCAGCCCCTCTCTCAATCGGGCGTGCGAGACGCGTGTAGCAACACCAATCTCTACAGAGGCAACGCATAAAGATTGAACAACATTCAGATCAATTATAATAATTTATATTAACTTACGAATATACAATACTCACTAATATATATAATACATTCTCACACCTCTACTTCAACAACCGCTACTAAAACGGCTAATACCGCACCTACTACAATATTTTTCTACTATGACTGCTTGTTCACGCTCTTATTCAATTATACACTACGAAAGGTTCTACTCTTTTTCTACTTATCATTTCTACACTTTTTACTACTTCTATCTACTATAATCATCATTCTGCTCACTCATTACTTTATACACTCTTTCTTCTTTACTATTTCTTTCTTCTAAACTCACTACAAAATTTGATTATTTATACTTTGCGTTTACAACTTTCATATTCACTTGCTCACACAAGCACTGTACATATACATTTCATAACACTTTCTCTAATATTTACAACAAATTAATTTATTTACGTACATTTTGATACTAATTTATAAAATACGAATTAAATTAACTAAGTGAGTTTAAACTCCCATTGTTGGTAGTGAATTTAAAATAAGTTTAACTCACAGTAATTGAATTAACTAAGCCCGAAAAACTAACTAAATTCCTTAACAATATTTTTTTGACAACATATAAATAATATTTACAACAAATTAATTTTTTACGTACATTTTGCTACTAATTTATAAAATACGAATTAAATTAACTGAGTGAGTTTAACTAACTAAATTCACTAACTACAATGGGAGTTTAAACTTATTTTAACGTATATTTATTCTAAATATATGATGAAGATATATGAAATTGATAATAAACAACTTATTAATTATGTCATGGTTTATTATAGTTATTACAATTTATATTAAAAATTAGATAAACAAATTTCCTTACAACTCGTACTAAATAATTGATTATACATATTGATAGCCTTTTTATAATATAAATTTGTATTTATTATTATACTATTTTATATTAAGTAATATATACGTTTCAATTTTATAATTTTACAATTTAACGCACTATTTTATGCATTACCTCTTTATCATATACATTACCTCTTAATTTACATTAAGTGTTTCTCTCATGGACGCCTAATATAACTCTAAACAATGGGAGTTTCTCCCATAAACTTCTATTGTACAAAGTGGAAATGTTGAGACAAAGACTCCATACAGGGAATAGACAGATCGATTCACAATAGTCCGGGAATTTAAACAATCTAACTATACTTAAAAGAAGGGCAAAAACAGCACAAAATTCACTCGGACATTTCATCGAACACCTTGTGTGCATACATAAATTTAATAGTTTAACAACCAAATCTAGCAAAGATTACACACACACAATAAAGCTAATCATCCACAATCACAATTTAACAACAATTTAACAATATTTACAACAAATTAACAATTAATAAAACAAAATAAAAAAAACGTGAGTGTTTCACTCACCTCTGTTCGCCTCTGTTGAGTGGCGGATTGAGGCCGGCGACGCCACACGAAGACCACCACCGACGGCGCGACACCGGCGACGGCGAGAGGAGGAGGAGGGCGGCCGGAATACGGCTGTGGTGGCGGTGGTGGCTTCGGAATCGCCGAGGAACAGAGAGCGAGAAGAGGGGTTAGGTTAATTAGCGTAATTGAAACGTAATTGTTTCGAATCGGGCTGGGGGGGTTAATTAAAACCTATTTCGGCGGTTGCTAGATATGAACCGCCGAAATAGGCCCTTTTTAATAATAAAAAAATTAAAGAGACCTATTTCGGCGGTTCCTGACAAAGAACCGCCGAAATAGATGATTAAATTAAAAAAAAAAAGAAAATAGAAACACCTATTTCGGCGGTTTCGTGTAAGGAACCGCCGAAATAGGTCTATTTAATTTTTTTTATTATTAAAAAGGGCCTATTTCGGCGGTTCATATCTAGGAACCGCCGAAATAGACCCCTTCTTTACATACTGTTAACATCTCGGGCCTCTATTTCGGCGGTTTTATCTACAACCGCCGAAATAGGGGCGCCGAAATAGACGTTTGTACTAGTGACACCACTGATGAGGACGGTTCAGCAGGATCTCTAATAGCATCCGTCAATGAATTCGATGTCTAGAATTATAAGAACCACTAATCATAACCCATCAATTCATAACCAAAATAATCCAAAACCTTACCCAGGTATTAGACCTTACCCTTCTACTCTAATTCGGTGCTAGGGAAGAGATTGGGAAGAGCAGGAAAAAGGAACGGGAGGCTGTGAATTTGGAGAGGAAGAGCGTAATAGCGTCGCGATGTGGATGAAGAAGATGATGGTGGAGATCGTGTTATAATAGAGAATTAATTGTAAAGAGAGAGGAATAATAATAATTAGATAATATTGTAATTGGTTTTAGAAGAGGATAATAAATAATTAATTTTGTAAATTTTTTGGAAGAGGAAATAAATTCCTATCAAGTAGCTAACTAAGAAAGATGAAAGAATAAATTACTAATCAGTTTGAAATAATGTGAGAAGGAAAACAGTTTAGCCGTGGAAGGATAAGGATGCACATGATTATCTTCTAGGGAGAGATATTTATTTAGAAGGGAATAAATTAATATTGAGTGATTAATTTAAAAGAAGTAAGGGGATCGTGGTAACATCGGTAGAATATGGAAATATTAGTATCAAATAATTTAAGAGAAGATAAGGAGAGAATAATTATAATTATAATCAATTTGGAAAGAGAAAGGAAAGGTTGGATAGTTATTTTAACTTCCCTCAGCCCCTTAATAACACTAACCTTGGACTAGCCAATCATTCTATAATTATTCCAATATAACAATTAACTCACTCACATTAACTATATAATATGTATTTCCTAACTCGAAATTCATGGATATTTCATCACATCCTCCTTAAACGAAAGCTTTGCCCTCAAAGCTAAACCTAACCACCATCTGAAGCAAAAATATGACTTCGAAGTGCTCAACTGTAATCTATAACCAAATTGAATATTGACTCAACTCTTAAACTATTACATGCTCGAAGAGTTATGGGTACTTCTTTCTCATCTCTTCTTCGACCTCCCATGTTGCTTCTTCTGTTCCATGGTTAGACCATAAGACTTTGACCATACGGGTGGACTTTGATCGAGTCTCCCTAGTCTTGGTATCGAGGACCTTGATAGGGTACTCCTCGTAGGATAAATTCTGCTCCAATTCCAACTACACCTCTGGCTATAGAACGTGTGAAGGGTCGGGAATGTATCTCTTTAACTGAGACACATGGAAGACATTGTGCAGTTTCTCTAACTCACAAGGAAGCGCCAACCTGTAGGCTACCTTCTTAATCCTTTCCAGAACCTCGTAGGGTCCCACGAACTTAGGACTCAACTTCCCTTTCTTCCCGGATTTGGTTACCCCTCTCATAGGAGACACCTTCATGAAAACTTTATCTCCCACCTTGAATTCTATTGGCCTCCACTTTAGATTTGCATAGGACTTATGCCTATCCTCAGCCGCTTTCATTCAGCTCTAAATGACTCAGATCTGCTCTATAGTCTCCTCTATTAACCAAGGTCCCAACACAACTGTCTCTCTGATATCACTCCAGCACAACGAGGTTCTACACTTTCTCCCGTACAAGGCTTCATAAGGAGCCATCTTAATACTAGCATGGTAGCTATTATTATAGGAGAATTCCATCAAATGCAACATGTCTGCCCACGAACCCTGGAGGTCCATTATGCACGCACAAAATAAATCTTCCAAGGTCTGGATGGTCCTCTCAGTCTGTCTGTCAGTAGCTGGATGAAAGGTCGTACTCAATTTCAACTTAGTACCTATGGCCTTCTGAAACTACAGCCAGAAGTGAGTCAAAAATCTTGAATCTCTGTCAGAAATGATAGTCTCGGGCACACCATGATATCTAACCACATTCTTTATGTACGCATCTACCAACTGACTCATTGACCAAGTGCTCTTCATAGGTATGAACCTAGCAGACTTGGTAAGTCGGTCAATAATCACACAAATTTGGTTGATTACACCCCTTGTTGGCGGTAATCCTACCACGGAATCCATAGAGGTTGAGTCCTATTTCCATTTAGGTACTTCCAGAGGTTGCAACAGTCCTCCCATTCTCTTTTGCTCAAAATTTACCTTTTGACAAGTTAGGCACTTCGATACGAATTCTACCACCTCTCTCTTCATCTTTGGCCACCAGAACTATTTCTTCAAATCTTTATACAATTTATCGCCACCTGGATGAACTGAATATGGTGTGTTGTCAGCCTCTCTCATCAATTTTTCCTTCATGTCTATGCACATCTATGGCGCACACCATCTGCCCTTAAACCTGAGACTACCGTCAATGTGAATCTCAAAACCAACTACTTTACCATCTTTCATCTTCTCCCGTATCATCTCCAACTTCACGTCTCCAAGCTGTCCTTTGAGAATCTCTGCATAAACATCAGAAGTGACACACATATGGAACAACCTCACCTCCCGATCAACGCCATCTGACTCCATCACCTCCAAATTCGGCTTCTGAAAGTCACGAACTAGCTCATCTGGGAGAACCCACATTGAATGACTCCTTTTTCTACTCAGTGCATCAGCCAATAAATTAGACTTCCCCTCATGATACAAAATTTGCAGATCGTAGTCTTTGATGAGCTCCAACCACCTCCTCTGCCACATATTTAATTCCTTCTGCATAAAGATGTATTTGAGGCTCTTGTGGCCTGTAAAGATCTTGCACGAGGTACCATAAAGGTAGTGCCTCCGGATTTTGAGTGCGAACACCACTGCAGCCAATTCCAAGTTGTGGATCGGGTATCGAGTCTCATACTCCTTCAATTGCCTTGAAGCATAGGCTATCACCTTCCTATTTTGCATTAAGACACATCCCAGTCCATACTTAGATGCATCACTGAACACTTCAAATCCTTCGGTCCCTAAAGGTAAGGTCAACACTAAGGCTGTGGTCAACCTTTCTTTCAATGTCTGGAATTCCTTCCCACAGTCATCATCCCACTTGAACTTCACCACCTACTTCATCTGGTTGGTGAGCGGCCTGGCTATCTTCGAGAAGTGTTTCACAAACCTCTTATAGTATCCTGCTAAGCCCATGAAACTATGGATCTCCGTCTAGTTGCTCGGTCGAAGCCACTCCTTCACCGCCTGAACCTTCGACGGGTCCTTCGATATGTCTTCCTTGGTAATGATGTGGTCTAAAAGGCCACCCGGTCCAACCAAAAGTCTCCCTTGGATAACTTACATACAATTGCTGCTCTCTCAGAGTTTGCAACACCAGTCTCATATGCTCCTCATTCTCCTTGTCCTTGGAATAAATCAGTATGTCATCTATGAACACTACAACAAACTGGTTCATGAGGTCCATAAAGACAGTTGGAGTGTTTGTTAGTCCAAAGAGCATAACCAGGAATTCAAAATACCCATATTTGGTTTTGAAGGCTATCTTTGGAATATCATTCTCTACAACTCTGAGCTGATGGTAGCCCGACTTCAAGTCAACTTTAGAGAAAATCTCTACGCCCTAGAGCTGGTCAAAGAGATCATCGATCTTTGGTAGTGGATATCGGTTATTTACAGTGATCTGGTTCAACTCTCGATAATCTATGCACAACCTCATGCTTTCATCCTTATTTTTCACGAACAGGACAGGAGCTCCCCACGGTGATTCACTTATATCCCTTCTTCAAGAGCTCCTCCAACTGAGCCTTCAACTCTTTCAACTCTGACGGCACCATTCTCTACGAGGCTTTCAAAATGGGTTCGTACCCAGGCACCAAGTTGATACTGAACTCCATCCCCCCTGTCTGGCGGCATGACAGGGATCTCCTCAGGAAACACGTATGGGGACTCATTAACCACTCAAATCTCTTCCCTCTTATCTGCCTCTCTGCTCAAGTCTTGGACATAACGGAGGTACGCCTGCTACCCCTTCTTAACTTGGGCCAAAATAGACATCACAGAAACGATCTTTACTCCAGGATTCTCCTCTACATTCTTGTAAGAGATCCTCTGCCCCGATGGCTCTCTTAACACAATCTTCTGTTCACCGCAATCGATCCTCACCTTGTACTTGCTCAACCAATCCATCCCCACGATGATATCGAAGTCAGACAGGTCAAACTGGATCAGGTCTATTACACATTTTCCCCCCTTAATGTCTATACCTACGTCTTTTATCATGTTGCTACAAGTGATCACCCTCCCCGAAGGTATAGATATAGCTACAGGTGAAGATTTACTAGATACGAACCCCAACTTCCCAACAAATTTAGCAAAAATAAAAGAATACGAAGCCCCCATGTCAAATAAAATTCGAGCAAGAGTATTGTGAATAGTAAAGGTACCTGCTAAGACGTCTGCTACGGCCTCAGCCTCTGCCCGGCTCATAACATTAATCTTGCCTAGTGCCCAGTAGTTATGGCCTCTATTCTCACCTTGGCCTCGGTTGCCGTCATTCCCCCCGTTACCATTACCACGCTAGGGTGCGTCCCCACTCTGGTTCTGGTTCTGGCCTCTACCCTGCTGATCTGACTGTCGGTAGGGACGGTCACCACTGTTGTCTTGCTACTGGTTGCCTGGGAGTTCTGGAAACATTTAAATGCCTGGTGACCCCACTTCCCACATCTAAAGCAAGTAATCAAGTTCCCTTCACAATCCTTTGCTGGGTGATCCTTATTACACTTCCTACAGTAGAAATGTCTTTCTCATCCCGGCTCTCCTCTATGGGACTGGTTCTAGGGCCGGTCGCCCCACCTCTGGTCACCTCTCTGGTTCCCGTCAAACCTCTGCCTCTCATCTGAGTTAGGCTTCAACCTCTTCTCTGGCTTCGGCCTCTGGGACCGGTCCTCTCGACCCCGAGAGTCCTCTCCACCCTCCAATTTTCTCTTCTTGACCGCCTGAATTTATCTCCTCTTCTACTGCACCTTGTACAGGTTAGCAGCCTTTCCATATGCGTCCTGAAGGGTCAGGATGGTCAGGACACTCAGGGCTTCCTACAGGCTCCAGTTAATCCTGCCCACAAACCTCTACACCTTGGAAGCCTCGTTCAGGACCATCGTCGATGCAAGCCTTGCCAACTCTAGAAATTTGGAGTGGTACTTCTTCACGCTCAACGTCATCTACTTGAGCTATGAGAACTCCAGGTATTTCTGCATGCGTACGTGCTTCGGATAGAAGCACTTCCTCATCGCCACCTTCAGGGCGTCCGAGCGAAAGTCAGGCTCAGCTAGCAGTGCATCCTTGTTGGAAGACCACCAGATGTCAGCCTCCCCTTTGAATTAGTAGATGACCCCATTGACTCGTATGTCGTCGGATAGTTGATCGCTGCAAAGATCTTGTCAAATTCTCTGATCCAGTCTTCCAACAGCACTGGGTCCTCCTCCCCAGCAAAAGAGGTTGGTTTCAGGTGAGCAATCCTCTTAGTGTAATCTTCAGACACATTATCCCTATGGGCCTGCCTCTGGACGATTTGCCCCAAGTTTAAGGCTAGTTCTTGGAGTTTGTCTCAACGGATCGTTCCCTGCCATGGTAGCTTGACGACTTCTGCTCCTAGTGTTGTACGTGACATTGAGTCTGTCAGCCAGTCCTGCGCCCATTAGAGCTCTAATGTGAACTCTTGATTACAAACCACTAAGTTATGTAAGTAATACTCAATCCTCTACATCCCCAATAATTGATTCTCTATCCCATATCAAGAACTAATACCATAACTCCACATAGCGTATATAATAGTAAAGTCTATATGCACGCAATATCATTCAATATCAACAGTTCATCCTAAGAAAGCAATTCACACTCAAAGTATGCAATTCAGTGCATCCCAGTATAATATAATCAAGCACATAATATGTCACACAATTGTAATTCCCTAGAGACGGCTTACCCCAAATTTTAATCCGGTTTAATCAATTATTTTCTTATTATGAAAACATAACCATGATACCACCTTGTAACACCCTAGATTTCTGCCTCAAATGAAAGAACATGTCAATACGGATCTAACACGGCAAACAGAATTGTTAACGGACTTCGAACGAGCCTTAAAACTGGAAAAGAAGCTTAGTCAGAACTTATGTCCGGACATTGATGTTCGGACACAAGTCGAGAAGAAAACATGTTGAGAAACCCCAAGTATCCAAACCTGTGTCCGGACATTGATGTTTGTACACAAGTCGAGAGTTTGCAAACAGAAGGTGAAAGTATCCGAACTTGTGTCTGGACATTGATGTTCGAACACAAGTTCAGATAAAATCCAAGTACAAGGTTCGAGCATTGGTCCAAACATGTAAGTTTGGAATAATGCCGAGACTTACAGTTCAGACCCGTCCTCTCATGCTGTCCGAACAAGTATGTTTGGACAGATGTTCGGACACACACATACTGTGAAAAATAAAATGCTCTCGGGGCCTGTCCGGACATGAATGTTTTGATGGACGCTCAGACAGGTCCCTAGTTGCGAAAAGAGAATGGAAACACAGTTAGAAAGAGTTCCGAATAACCACAGTATTAGAGACAATAGATAGTGACTGATTCATAAGAAAATGTAGTGAATATTTACCATAAAAACACAGCGGAAAATGCTTTCAAATCTAGAGTGCTACCGTCACACTCAACCCTTAAGTGCTCAGGCTAATCCTTTACCAATTCAACAAAAATAAGTTTCCAAAACATTGTAACCCAAATGATGTAACTCAAATATTGTAGCTCATATATTGTAACTAAATCATAGAACAACACTCCTAATGCTATGTGATAGCGCGTTTCCCAGCCCCAACTTCAGCAATCTATACCTGTGATCAGAAAACAATATACAACACGAAGGGATCGCGTAAATCAGTGAAACTGAGTAAACTCTACCTCATTGTGTAAATTACATTTTGAAACTCCTTTTTTAATAGTTAAACCAATAATGCAAACCACTTCATTTCCAACCAAAACCATTTCGAACAATCATCATTCATCAAAATAAATCGGGAGAGCTTTCACTAGGAATCAATCACAAATATACACGGACGGACACCCAAATTAGGGTCGCAACCATAATAATACCACCTCACCCTAAGTACTTAAGTGTGCACACCCCCTGAAGGTACTTCTAACCTAAATGAGTAGATCATAGAGCTTAACTGTGTTTCACTGTTTACAGTGCAAAAACATATAAACATGGGTACAAAGTACCATCAATTACACGGAGTATCAAAGGTACCAACAATTTACACAGAGCACCAATCGGTACCAACAAAACAATAAATCTAGTGAAAGTCTGATAGTAATCAATTCCAATTTGAAAAACTATTAAATCCAGAATACGCATGGGAATAAATTCCCAACTTCTAAAATCCTAATTTGGGGCTTTAAGTAATCCTTCAACAATTCATAATCCACATAAGAAATTGATGATGAGCACAAAAGTTTACCTGATTACTCACACCACCAATGATAACGGTTTAGCAAGATCGCAAATATTGTCCGTTAACAAATTTGGTGTCTAGAATTATAAGAATCACTAACCATAACCCATCAATTCACAACTAAAATAATCCAAAACCTTACCCAGGTATTAGACCTTATGTTATAACCCGAATTTCTTAACCTTATATTATAATCGGATTTGTGTCCTATTCTTAAGTTGGATCACTTTGTATTATGTCAGTTGGGACTCCCATGGAATTTGAATAAAAGGCGAGGGCAAGGTGGTAGTTTCTCTCCTATTTAATTAAGGTAAATAACATTATTATAAGGAATTATAATTTCTCCCGCTACTTTTCCCTGATCAGTTTAGAACGTCAGTTTCTTCGTAGTTGGAGGGTCTCTCTTTGAACGACAGTTTTCCTCTTCTATCTTCCTCTAGACTCTTCGCTCTGTTGAAGATTGTGTGTTGTTGTTGGTGGATTACTGCTCCAGATTGTGCGTCTCCATTGCGATATGGTTCTCCCTTCAAAATTAGGTTTAATTACATAATTTGGGACTCTGTTGTCTACTTTGTCTCTCTTCAATTTTCTGATTTAGGGTCTTCGATTGTAATTGAATCAGTTGTCGTTGGCTTGCCTTCGGATCGTGGATTTTTAAGACTACTTTGTTGTGAAGTGTTGGACATTCTTCACTCCCGAATCTAGGTTTGGAATTGCAGAATTTGAAGCTTCAATATGCTAGGTTCCTCCTTTTCATTTTTTGATTTTGGAATGTCAATTATGGAAATTCAGTGGTTGTTGATCCTGTCTGGTTGGTGGATTGTTTAGTGGTGCTGCTGTAGATCTGTCGGTTTGTGCACTCCAATTCGAGGTAGGTGGTTACTCGATTCGGTTTGGAAGTTCACCCTTGGGGAGAACTAGTTTGCAAGGTTTAGATTCTGGTACGTGAATGATTTGATTTCGTTTCTGTGATGTTTTGACTATGTTTTATTGGTTTAAACCCCCACGGTTAACTGCAATTGAATTTTTTGACTACTACTAATTTTGTTGATGGCTTTTATTTGCGTTCGAATGCTCTCTATCGTTCTAGAAATTGTAGGTTTTACGACGTCCGGACGTTTGTTCGGACTTGTATGTCCGGACGTCTGTTCGGACTTGTATGTCCGGATAGGCCGTCTGGCTCCGTGGGTTTTCTGAATTGTGCTAGTGTCCCCATTTATGAACTCTAAATATTTCTGAACTAAGAATCCGTGTGTTTCATTCTGACTTATAACACCCATAGCGCTAATCCCGTCATTACCTCATAATTACTTACCTTCGCAGTGGATATTACATACTCAACGGTGGGTGTACAATGTCGTTAGTCACTCACGTGACTAACAAGGCCAATTAAAAATACAACATACTATCGGTCTGATGAACTTGAATATACCGAGCACTACTATTCCAACAATACATTCCCCAAATCCTTAGTCGCATCTTAGTACAAATACAACTTCAAATGAATTCTTATACAAATGCAATATCCAATCAATACTATACAGAGTATCTAAATTCCTCAAGTTCGTCGGTAACAATTCGGACTTACAAAACAACGATTACATTTACAAAGCCAATACAAATTCTTAATCAACTACCCAAGCTTATACAACCATCCCCGTCATGCACTCAAACGGTGTTCAACTTCAAGTACCTGGAAAATAAAAACGGTGCCCCTAGGGGCTCCGCAAATTGCTGCATATGAAATTGGCATACCCCGCGTGCTAACCGGGGTACGCCGACTACTTTGTCGAATACATGGAGTTCATTTTCATGCATACATACATGTTAATACTACAATATTATACACAAGCAGCAATACTTACACACATACTCAAGATTCAATACCTACGAGGGAGGGCAATTCGTCAGTCAACCATTCATGTTAGTTACTCACTCATCCAGGCTAATCGGATGTTCTCTACTTCTGCGCTCAGGATCATAAGGCTTACACCAATCATGATCTTACTTACTTGTTGCTTACTCATACTTCACTTATTACTTACTCGTTACCTTGCTCAATACCCATTACTTTACTCGTACTTACTCTTTACTCAATACTCATTACTTTACTCGTACTTACTTATTACTCGATACTCATTACTTTACTCTTACTTACTCATTACCCAATACTCATTACTTTACTTGTACTTACTCATTACTCAACACTCCGTAACCTCCGGGCAGAGTCATACACAAGACTCACCACCGGGCTTACAAATACAAGCGGAGCTATACACTTAGCTCCTCAAATACTCCAATGTTCGTTTTTATCAGACTACTCAAATTCCCAACACTCCTCTCTCGGAGTTATTTTACAATCTCATGGATTAGCCTAGAAGTATCTTTCTCGATATCCTCTACTAGCTTAGGGAATTACCAATGTCTAGTATTCTCATATTTAAGGGTTCCCCCAACATATCGAATACTCTCATGTTCGGGACATTGTTTATATTAGTCGGATCCTCTCGTTGTGGGTCGACTATCTTTCTAAGGGGTTTGGAGATCCCTTGTCATTCTTTACTTCTCTCAAAGTTCATGTCCTTGGATTTTCACCAATCCTCTAAATAGAGGTTCCTTATATACTTCCACTAGTAATTGTTTGGAAATATTACACTGCCCACCCATGAGGTATTGAAAATTATCACTGCCCACCCATGAGGTTTGAAATTTAACACTGCCCACCCATAACATTTTGGGCATTTATCTTCCGTCATCTTTTTCCCTCTTTTCTGTCATTTTGATGTTAAGTTTGACTTGGTTACTTATGTTGACCAAACTGAAGAAAGAAAAATATGACGGTCCTTTTATTTCCAAGCAATAGTCGGTTCTGCAATTATCCATTTTCATTTGGACGATTCTTCCCGATTTACACTACGGCAGTACCTCTGCTTGTTTGTTCCCCTGGTTTGACTCATTTTTCTTCATCGCGTTGCTGATTAAGGTGATGTATTCATTGCCGCGTTGTGATTTGCGTCCTACACATTCATCCCCATACTCATGTCGGTCTAGGTTTTGAAATTGGGGGAAACATTGCCACCAAGGTTGACGAACTATTTCTGGTTCGTTTGTGTCGTTCTATTTATTCGCTTTATTGATTTAGGTATTGCCTTCATTACCTAGTTATGATTCTTGTCGTACACCTTCATCCCTATTCTCATGTCGATCTAGGTTTGAAATTGGGGAAAAAATTTCTAGCGAGGCTAACTTGCTGTTCGCTTGGGGTTGTGGTTCGATAAGGTTTCTACTAGCTGTTCTAATTGGGGTATTAAATTACCCTTTGGATTATCTACTGATATGTATTTGAAATTGGGGAAAATTTTCCAACGGGGCTGACTGACCGTTCGGTTGGGGTTCTACTAGTTGTTCTAATTGTTTGAAAAGGGGTATTAAATTACCCTTTCTATTATCTGCTGTCACGGTTGTGATTTTTTTGGCTCTGTAGTATGCATTTGATTATCTTCTATCAAATGGGAAACCAGTGTGAATGATATCTGATGCTTAACATTTTGTGTTTGTGACCAGTTTGGATGATTATTTGTGAGGTTGTTATAAAGATGGCCTTTATTCAATTGGTTATTACTTATGTGCATTTGTCTATGTTGAAGCGACCCTTCATCTAATTGCTCCGCTTGATTGCGTTGAAGCGGTTTATAATAGGGTTGCTCCATAGATAATCTAGTTGCATGTAAAGAGTTATAACCTAATTGAAAAGCGATGATGAAGGCCATAAGGACCGTTCTGAGCTTAATTTTGAATTACACTTAAGTTTGTGTTTTCGCATGATGTTCAATGCAGTATGTCTTCTTCAAGTGGGCACAGTTTCAACTCACCTCATATGAGCGATGTGAAATGTCACTGCAATTGTAGTGCTCAGTTGTGGGTTACCCATAATGCCAGAAACTACGAGAAGTTGTATTGGCCAAAATTGAGGAGATGGAGAAAGGAAGATTGAATCAGCTAAAGTCTAAGAAAGATGGTTTTGTGAGTAGAATAGAAATGGAGAAAATGAAGATGTTTTTTGTATCAACAATTGTAATAGTACTAGCACTGCTGGTTTTCTATGTATGAAGATAGTCTATGTATGAGGTAGGATGTTGGTTTATCTTATATTAACATTGTAATGCACACTAGTGTACTGACAATTATGTAACAACTTTATTAATGGAATATGACATATTATTATTTGAATTTTCATGGCTTTATAGCCTCGTCTATTAATGGAATATGACATTCTTTATCTATAGTGTAACCAGCTGAATTTTCAGTTGAATAATTCTACATTCAGCCTATTTTTCTGCTGAATAACTCGACTTGTATAATTCGTGGCATAGTATCACATACTTCAGCTGTAATACAAGAGTGGAGATGGTCTTTAAGAGATATTGCAGATGACAACAATGTCCCAATTTTACTAGTTATGCTACTTATAAATAGCCTACCTGAAATGCTATGAAAAAACTGAAGCTTCTGTCTCTTTTATATGCACTGGTTATCAGTTTTTGTCAACTTAGATACAGTTGTTCCTACTTCAATAGAGTTTCTGCAGCACACCATAAGGCATTACAGCATGGTGTGAGCGTTGATTGGCTTCCCCTAGTGCAGATGATTGCTTCTTTCAATGTAGATAAAACTACTATTTTGTAAAAGGTCTGATTTTAGTTGCAATAGGCGTGCAATCATTTTTAATTGCAACAGGTTAAAATTACTATTTTGCAACAGAAGCTAGTATTGCAAAATTCTGAATAAATATTCATCCTTTCGCTGTATGCACGACCACCACTATTAGTTTTAAGTGCCACTTCAATGCACCCCCCTGTTTGTTGTATGCAAGACCACCACTATTGCCTAACATTAGACGAGTATTAATCTTACATAAGCATAGTAAAACATACTTCATGAAACTGTAGTTTTAAAATTTTCATGAAACTATATTAATCTACCATCAATGAATATTCATCCTGTCTGTACAGATTTGTCAACATTTTTTATAGTTTTTATGTAAAGTAAGGTTGTACTTTCAGTATGACATGGCAATGATCGCCACCAACCTTCAGGAAACATATAGGCATCCAACAAAAGTAAATTCCATTATATTGTATCACACAGTGGGTTCACTACAGTTCATAAGTAGGACTCAAACCACTGTAATAGTAAATAATCCATACCAGACTTTGCAATCTAACTGTACAAAGTTCCTAGCAAATCACAAACAGGATAACACAGCTTGCCTTTAGACAAAGCACTAGAACTTACTTCAGTACAATTCTCTGCCTTAATACATCCCTAGAACTTACTTCTCTACCAACCTTTAAAAAAACGAGCAGAAACAATGCAGAATTTCATATATAATCTGCTAGAGTCGAGTTGGAGTAAGTGACAGAGACCCTAAAACCGTACTCATTAGGTTCAATACACCTCAAAATGAAAACTAGTTCGTCTCCACCCAACCCTCCAACTCCCATGTAAATGAACTGCTACATTAAAACTTCAATACACCTCAAAATGAGCAACTAATGCAGCATCCAGTTGTCTCTTGGCACGCAGACTCCTACAATATCATCAACAAAAAAGGACACAATCATTAGGCATGACGTAGTTCAATAAACATATCAACAATTTTACCAAAAGCTGTCAATCAAAGGTATGGTAAATCGACTACCTATTTTTTCAATAATCCACACTTCAACCTTATAAACAGAGAATCGGTACAGAAACCAACCAAAAATAGCCAATCAGCCCCACTAGAAATTTTTCCCCAATTTCAAATACATAACAGAGATAATCGAAAGGGTAATTTAATACCCCAATTAGAACAGCTAGTAGAACCCCACTCGAACCAGAACCTCAAGCGGCAGCTAGTCAGCCCTGCTTGAAAATTTTCCCCAATTTAAAATACATAGCAGTAGATAATCAAAAGGATAATTTAATACCCTAATTAGAACTAGAACCCCAATCGACCATAACCTCAAGCGAACGGCCAGTCATCCCCGCTGGAAAGTTTTCCCCAATTTCGAATACATATCAGTAGATAATCGAAAGGGTAATTTAATTCCCCACTTATTACAGCTAGTAGAACCCCAACCGAACCAGAACCCCAAGCGAACAACCAGTGAGCCTCGCTGAAACACCCCTAATAATTAAAACACATGAGATCATGAATATGTGTGGTATATTTAATTAACCGGTCACATTAATGTATAATTGTACTACAACTTATACCCTAAGATACTAAGGGACATACATATGCCCGAGAATGTGATAGCAAGTCACACAGTAATATAAGCATTGGTTTTGTTCGGTTTCGGCGTTAATAAATACAATGGAGTAAATTAAATTAGTCCATGTTAGGACCTTTGGAAACGAAACAGGTGCAATGCCTTATGCAACCAAAATATATGGAATACCCGTTGACATATAACATTTGTACTAGATAACATATGTTACGAGAGTATAATATATGAGTTACGTTGTCGGATATAAACATGTACAAGTAACATTACAACATAAATTATGGTACTCACCGATCCATATCCCATGACCTTGATATTAAATTAAATCAACTATAACTACTAACCTTATTACAAGTTGACGCCTACAACTACTTGATTTCATCATAATATAACAATGAAATCACACCCCACCCATGTCTAGCCTGTCCGAAAAAAGTCTACAGATTTCACTAAGCCCACTTAATTGTCCACTCAGCACTTAACAACCCCCCTTGATCACCTCCGTTTTCTGTCTGCAACCCGACCTTCCCCCTCCTCTCTCGCGTGTGCGTGCCGAGATTACTCAACCTCTGATTGTCTCCCAGTTCTTCCCAATGTGCGAGAGTCCAGGCTTCAAACTTCTCTTAACCTCTGCGCATGCGAGGAGTATTACCGGCTTTGAAGAAAATCTGGAACGACGCAAGACCCAGCAGCAAGGTAAAACCGGTGGCCAACTTTCCTCCTTCTTCCTTGTCCTTCCCGAACTGTCGCATGCAATTAACCAGTTCCTTCCTATCATCCTATGGCGATTTATTGCCTTTTCCACCCCCATTGTAACTCACGCTGTTAATGTTTCCCCTGCATGTCGGAAACTGGGGATACTACCGGTGGAGAAAACTGGAACGAACCCGAGATCAGATAGCAATGTCTCTTCAACCTATCCCACATGCAACACGATTCCTGCATGTCCAGATGCTCTGTTAGTCCCCTGTCAACTGGCGCCATCTAACGAGGTAACAAATGGCCAAGTTATTCTCTGCTCCCACCGTTGTATACTTGAAAATCCTAGCGCTCAGTTTCCCTTGTTTACATTTGCTATCTAATACTTAAACCTTTGTAGCTCCCTGTTGCATGTCCGGATCTTGGAGCTTTTACCCATTTTGTGAATCTGGAACAGGAACACCACGACCTCAACTAGCAAGGTAAAGCTACCGGGTTGTTCTAGTATTCCCGTTTCTGTTTTCTTCTAGTCCTTGTCTGCTTCCTGCCGAAAATTCTTGCTCAAACCTCTCTGATTTTCTGCATGCATGTATAGCTTTAGGTTACCGCCTCAAGGTTTGGCCAGTACCCTCAAGGAACCCGTCCCATATCTGTTCTGGAAGTGTTTTAAAGGTGAGGCCACACTCTGCTATAGACTCCCTTGCCCTCTGTTCTTGATTCCAAGCGCTACCAGATACACCACTAACTTGAAGTTTCCCTTTAGTGAATTCCGGATGTAAAGCAAAGTTCCTGTGCCAAATCGCCATCAAAATCTGAGAAGAAACCCAAGGAGTTCCCTCTGTTCTGACCATGGTAAAGCACCAAACTTTAGTCCTTGTTATGTCTTTATTTCCTTAGTAAATTTGATCGGCTTTCAAGTTGCTAATCCAACTATATTCCTTGTCCTATTACATGGCCGAATGAACCTTTGAACCGTCCATCAAATGCGCCAGAGATTTCAGGGGGAAATCTAAGGGAAAACAATCTATAACTCAAGGTAAAATTCAACCGAGAGTTTCTGTGTATTACCCATTGACATTGCTTGAAAAGAAAAAAAAACGTTCTGTACCAAAACAAACTAACCCTTGATCCCTGCATAACTAGGACCGAGAATTGTCCAAGGAGGACCGAGGGAAAACAGCTAAGAAACCCAGCTGAAGATCCTTAAGGTTGTGCCTAAAACGCATGATTTATGCGTGTTGATAACTTACTGTAAATAGTTAACCGTGGGCTAGAAAGTCTCTGTTTACTGAATATTAGACTGTTAGATAAGCTGGGAATTAATGCCACTAAGTAATCTGGGGAACTACTTAATCAAAACTAAATAATGACTAAGCGGTAAGTGTTGAAAAGCTGATTAAATGTGTGTGGAAACTTAGGGTGTCATCAGTACAATGATGATAGGGACTAGACTGAGGAAAAAAATGCTACCTGTTGT
This sequence comes from Limonium bicolor, assembly GCA_023374045.1. NCBI lineage: Eukaryota > Viridiplantae > Streptophyta > Magnoliopsida > Caryophyllales > Plumbaginaceae > Limonium > Limonium bicolor. The sequence goes on along the minus strand of CM041783.1, from coordinate 49,570,604 downwards.
GAACTGTTTCAGTAACAGCAAAGGAGCTGTGATTAGTGGGTTGAAATCTAATGCTTTTAGTGTCGGGTGGGGATGGAACTGCTCTAGGTTAACGGCTAGCTTATGGAAGAAAAAAGAACTGGCTGTAACAAGTAACTGTGAGCTGGGAAATTTCCTTGTGTTGTGAGGCAGATGTGTCGGTAAAAATGGTGGTTAAACATCCAGTTTGTGAATTGTCAAACCGTGCCTGAACAATACCCAAAAACAGGTGGGGCTAATTCAAGGGAAAATAATGCTAGTGACTTATTAAACTATGTCATTAACTGGCTAGGATAGAAACCGATTAAGTAAGTAAGTATTTTGGAGTAAATCGTGAGGCAGTTAGAAGAATAAGGAGAGGTGGTACACAGGTTTGAAGTTCTCAGTTTCTACAATTTGTTGCTCTGTCTAACTGGTTTTCAGTAGGGGTATAAGGGTGGAATTAACTTGTAGTTGAGTCTAGAACATTGCTGATACATCTACCGCAGAGAGTAAACAACTTGGAAAAAAAAATTGAAAGTAGTTTAATGCACTCAAAAGAAAGGTTAATTTGAAGCTGCTCAAGGATGTTGCCTCAGATTTCGATGATCTGATGTGTCTGTATAACCTGTTTACGGGGAGCTTATAAGAGATGTATTGGGTATCTAACGAGCCTAAACATACCACATACACTTAAGAGAAGTCATGAAAACTTTGGGCAAGATTAGAGGTCTGATAAACAACCAAAAGGGGAGCTTGAAAAGGGGAGCTGTACAGGGATTAGTTTTCAGTTCTTGGAGTGCAACAGTTTCTATATAATAAACTTTCAGAGGTATTATCAATGTTGTTTTGAGTTTGGTTTTGGGGTTTAAAGTCTCGACAAAAAAAACACTTAACTACATGAGTGACCAAAGTGGGAGGAATGGTAGTTTGTTCAATAAACTGAAAGAAAGACGAAAGAGGAACTTGCAGACTTGGGTTTTGGTTCTCCTGCGATTAACGTTTCAGTATGAGGAGTATAGTAGTGTTATCAGTATTGCCTTGGTTTAGTCTTGAGTTGTAAACCCTCCCAAAACACATAACTGGGTCGGTACACAGGGTGAAGGAATAACCAGACTGGTTAATATTTTAAAGATGGGATTAGGGGGAGAAGTGTACACCGCATGATTTCAAAAAAAATCTGCAACTTGTGGTCTCTGTATAATCAGTTTCAGAAATGCTATGGGAGCTGTATTAGCATAACAATGAACCTGGGATAGGATTAGTGGACTAGGGAATAATGTCATAAGATTTCTAAACGAAATAATTGAGTAAAACCAGATTGACAGTTAAGCTTAGGTGCTAGAGATCCTACCATGTTAGGGCCGAGAAACTGGTGAGGTGATCTGGAAAGTTTGGACAGAATGTAGAACAAGACTGTAGGTTGAAGATGTCACATTTAATATCCAAGATACGCTAAACACTAGCCAAAAGTTTAGGTCCTGTCTAACTAGGGGAAATGTGTGGTAAAGCTTTAGGGGACTCACCTGTAACGTAGTAAGGATTAAGGATATAGGAATCTGGACAAGAAATCTTGGAAAAGGTCCTAAAATACCTTTTAAATATATATATAATAAGAATGATAAATAAATATGGGTTATAAGGAAGGAATATATGAAACTAGAAGTGAAGTCAGGAAAGGTAACGTGAAGATAATAAGTTACAACTGTGTTTAGATAAAGGGCAGATTAACCACCTACAAGCAACGGTCAAACAGAATGCACCGATTCTGTTTTCTTTCAGTCGGCATCAGTGTGTTGCTCCTGTATAACTAGGTGCAGAAGTTTTTAGGAGATTGATTGGTCTGTAACTGAATGAAAAACCCTGCTGTTGTACCTACCTGCGAGGGGGAACAAAGGAAAAAGGAAGTGGAAGACAGTAGAATGCATTTAAAGAGAAATCCAATGAAAAATTGCCCATAGGTTGACGCATCAGCTTCCTGAAACTGATGTTATGTTTGAGTGATTTTCTAGATGAGGTAGAAGGGTTGTGCTGGTTTAAAAACAAACCCAAAACAATGCTAATATCCTTATCTTAATCGCTGTGCTTATTTGGAAGCTTAGAAACCAATTGAATAGTCCAACAGAAGGAATAAAGAAAAAGACGCACCCATTTCGTTATCAGAGTTTTCGGTAATATATGTTTCTGCATAACTGGTTATAGGGGTATTTTAAGGACTATATTATTATTATAATGGGGTTAGAACATTGCTAACCTACTTAGCTAAGGAGGGAATACATCTTAGGCAAACTAAAGTCCCTCTTGGATAAACTTGTTACCTATTAGTGCTTAAAATACGCTTAAAACATTGGTTAGAGAAGGGACTTAACTAATGCAGTAGGACTAATAATGCCACTTATACCGTATATGGTTAGAGTAAATGTTATAAGAATTCCTACGAATAACAACGTGTGACCAACCAAACTAACCCGCTCGATCATGTAACAATTATAGGAGTGTGTCACACGAGCGGCGAGGAATCGTAGCGCCGGTATACATGTCGACTAATAAAAGGTATGGACATGTGTGGTTCGTATGTTGTCGTGTTACACGGCTTGCGTGTTGTGTGCTTTGTTTGACAATGACCATAAGATTAAAGCATGGAATTGAATTGCTTGTTGTGATTGCTTATATGCTTGAGATATATCATTGCTGCATATTACTTGCGCGCACACAGTAGTTTAGTCCCTTTCTCGTCTATGGAGCTTTGAGATGAAACTTGGCGAACTACGTAAACAAACCAAAAGAACTACACAATGAGAAAACCCCTCTCTAACTATAGAGGACTCCTAAGGACACCCACTATGGTGTCAAGATATTTATGATAAGTGAATGCCCTATTGAGGACTACGATCGACACCCACAATGGTGTCGAGCTGACAACAAAACAAACATAATAAATAAATATATAATAAGTAAGTACCAGCTGATGGATCATATGGATAACCCGGGAAGAAGAATTCTCGGGCCGCGCGGTTTGGACGCTCGGGAGTTGGTATCTACATCAGATCCTTCGACCGACTATTGTTATTATTGTGGAGCGCTTCCTGGGGTCGAGAGATGACCCCTCTGTCTCGGCGTACGACTCCGGGACTGGAGGATTAGCGAGCACACCCTGGGGTCTAGAGATGACCCCTCTTTCTCGACATATGACGTCGGGAATGGAGGAGTTGCTATGGAGAAGACGTTCTCCAAATTGTGGTGATAAGAGAATTCACAAATAATCCTTAAAGAAACAAGGAATGATTAGCACCTACATAATAAAGACTCGGGATCTAATCTATATCCCCAAACTTGGTGCCAGAGAATAAAGGAAAACATGTGCAATGAGACCAAGCAAATAAGAAAATTCACAAATGTGACTCTTTAAGAAACAAGAGCTGAATAGCACCTACATAATAAAGTCTCGGGGGCCTAACCTATATCCCTCGACTCGGTGCAAGAAAAGGAAGGCAAACTTGTGTAAAGAGAACAAGAAAACAATACGTAATCTCCTGAATGATCCCATAGTGAGGATCGACGGTATAATATACCTACGCACACGCCCTATGAATTACTTGGTTGTTGTTGCTACGTTAGCAGCTTATTGTGCTGGATTGCGTGTTTGACATTGCTACTTGCAAGTTGTGCTTGATGGCTTTTTGATGTTGCTATGCTACCGATGAGTGTGTATGTTATCATGATGTGTTGATGTGTGCTTTACTGCTTTATTATAGCATGTAAATTGACCTAATAATATTCGACCAAGTAGTCGTGTGGCCCGGTAACATGCGGGCTTCACACGTTCATACTCAGCGTAGTTTGCTGAGTCCTTTACACCCAATTTTTTTCAGGTCTTGTGCCAGACAATAACGGAGCGTAGGCGGGATGGCTACCATGGGGGTAGACCATCAGGGCATGACTTTTAAGTTGTAGTGGCTTGTGTAATATACGGGTTGTTATAAAACCCAAGATGTAATTCTTAGTCTACGATTTGGTAAATTTGTTGTATACACTAGGTATTTGGGAATTGTACTATCTGTTGTATTTGGATTTTGGATAGAGGGCTGTTTCCAGTCATTCAGACCGTAGCTTGATATGGATAGAGTTGTTGTGTCAACCACGTGGGTGGTTGGTGTCTGTGACACCCGGATGGAGGTTATTCCGCTGCAAGCTAGTATAGATTATTGTCGGGCGTTTCAATTAATCTAGGGATGTTTTATTCGGGGGTGTTACAGAAAGTGGTATCAGAGCATAGTTGCACTCTGATGACTGGAACAGAGAAGTACCGAGTATAGGAAAACCTAAATTTGAGAAACGGGGTTACGGGTTAGTATGTGAGGCGCGTTAGTTAGGGCTCATCCCCAGTAATTACTGGATACCTAACAGATACCTACACCCAACCTCTACGTCCCTAGGGTCCATTTCAATTCATAGGAAGAACGCCGGAGAGGTAGAAAGCCTCCTCACACTCGGGAAAACCCGATCCGGCATCTACTTAATGATATTAACCCGTGAAGTTCAAAGACGTTGCCAAAGAGAAGTCACCATTGAGGGACCAATATTAGCGGTAACTTGGGTCGACATGCTTAGCAGTCGATAGGACCCTACCTCACGAGCCAAGAGGACCAAAATACTCTAAAATCTAGGCCGTAAATAAAGCCAATAAGCAATTAATTAAGCTAAGGATGGGATGGAGAGAAATTATACAATTCATATACTGGGGAGGTTAATCTTGATAAAACTCTCATAACACAACGAGAGATTCTAAACGTGATTTAGAAAACCAAACATACAAATGTATTTACCTCCATATCAGGAAAGACTTAATATCAATGAAACCCAACGAGTAAATGAGATTCAACTAAAGGAGGTCATGAGTAGTAAATCAATCACACCCGACTTAAGTTGATGTTATAACGTAACCACCAAAGACAAATATTGGGATCTCTGGGGTGATGATTCCCGAATATTTACCACTAGGGTGGTGGATACGCACAAGAAATAATAGTGAGGAGGTAACGGAAGGGTTACAAAACCCAGAAAAGATTAAGATGAGAATCCAAATAAATAAATCAGATTTAACAAATTTATTATCAACAAGAAAAATAATATATGTATACACATATAAAATGGGACTTTATAGGCAGTCCGCGCAAAGAATTAAAATTTGTAACATGAAATCAGTTCGTAGGGGGCCTACACGGTCAAACCAAATAAAATCAATCCCACTAACTAGGAACTCCAATGAGAATAGTTCCAACTTAATCGAACATTTATGAATGGTCGGGTACCGAAATTTGCAAAATTTTTGGGAAGATTACTGGACTTAATGGACGGATTAGTCAGTGGGTAAAGATAATAAAGGAATCATGTGACAGATATGATATTATAAGGATGGAAGATAATAGTAATGATGGGAAAATTTGGAAGTATACAATTGCCATTCAATTCGGAAGATAATTAAAATGTACTGATAAAGATTTGGGAGTATATCATTAAATTTAGGGGAACAACCATATAAGGATGTATATAAAATAAGAGGATTATTGTGATTTTAATACGACCTTGAAACTTACAACACAAAAGTATAGGCATACAATAAATCGAGGAACAAATATATACATACGTACACACCTAGAGGTATATACAGTCAGAGAATTCAAACAATAAATCTAAAGGCTTAAGAATTTTGACACTAGCCCATGAATTAATTGCCAGAGAACTAGAAACGAATGGGAAAAGAATTCAAATACGAATAATTGTTTGATCGTGTAAATCGGACGTGCAAAGTTAAACTCGACCCTGGCCAGGTCAAGTGACACGGAGCACAAATTGGGGTAAAGGGGTAGTCCAACACTTACGCTGATCACGTCGAGGTTGGAAGATTCCCGAAACCTCCTACAAGTGAACACATGAACTACAAATAAGTGGGAAATATTACAAGTCAAGAATACGAGAATACGAGGGTAGAATACATTGGTACATCATTCAAAAAAAAAAACTTCGAGGTTACAAATATGTGAACACTTAAAATGATGTGATGTAACTACTAACCTAAAAGTTATCACATAAGGAAATATACTATCGCAATCAATTGCAACACGTAACCAGTAATAGTCAATTATTTTAGTTCCTACGAACAACGGTGATGATAAGGGAACTAAATATCCTATGCTACACATAATCATAATCGGTAATACATACCAAACATGTTGTTGTAACAATGACACGTCAAACACTAAGAACTAAAAATCGTTACGACAAAACATACATGAATTAAAACCAAAAGGTCAGTGAGGAAGAACAATTCAAATGCTTAAAAAGCGCACTAAAAACATGAACCTCCGGCCTCCAGGGTAAATGGATACACAAGCTATAATCCACCGAGATTATGTATAATCCACCGAGATTATCTGCCAGTACCTTAAACCCAGTGAGACTAAACTCGAATCTGTTGGTAGTTCTGTATGGATACCGATAAAGGCCTTTTGATACAGACACCGAGCCATTAGCATGGTTAAGACCTATGATGGAATTATGGAGAGAGCCACATTGCATGGAAACTGGAATGCTTCATGAGATTTAAACATCTTGAACTAATGTTCAAGGATGATATAGTGGGGATTACGTGGGCGTAATCCATTTTTAAGGGGGGTAGGCGCGGTGCGTTTTGGCTGTGTTTGTTGTGCGTTTGTTATGATGGTTTTGGTTGTTATGAATTGGATGGATGCATTGTGGTTATGAGTGAATGAATTAGTTCATCTGATTGCGTATGAGTATAGTATATGAATTTATGAGTACAATACACGAATTAGTTCATCTGATTGCTTATGAGTACAGTATATGAACATTACTAGTACACAGAGATATTGTTGAGAATTTGGTGAAGCCACAGATGTGGCGTGGTGCTTATAAGCACAATTGGTGAAGCAGAATTGTGGAATTGGCGGGACATGATCCCTTGGTTAGTGGGAACAAATTCGGGACTTGATCCCTGGGAGTGACTAGAATACGAACATTAATTAACGAGACAAGACTTCGGGTCAAAGTCTCTTTAAGGGGGGTAGGTTGAAACACCCCTAATAATTAAAACACATGAGATCATGAATATGTGTGGTATATTTAATTAACCGGTCACATTAATGTATAATTGTACTACAACTTATACCCTAAGATACTAAGGGACATACATATGCCCGAGAATGTGATAGCAAGTCACACAGTAATATAAGCATTGGTGTTGTTCGGTTTCGGCGTTAATAAATACAATGGAGTAAATTAAATTAGTCCATGTTAGGACCTTTGGAAACAAAACAGGTGCAATGCCTTATGCAACCGAAATATATGGAATACCCGTTGACATATAACGATTGTACTAGATAACATATGTTACGAGAGTATAATATATGAGTTACGTTATCGGATATAAACATGTACAAGTAACATTACAACATAAATTATGGTACTCACCGATCCATATCCCATGACCTTGATATTAAATTAAATCAACTATAACTACTAACCTTATTACAAGTTGACGCCTACAACTACTTGATTTCATCATAATATAACAATGAAATCACACCCCACCCATGTCTAGCCTGTCCGAAAAAGTCTACAGATTTCACTAAGCCCACTTAATTGTCCACTCAGCACTTAACAACCCCCTTGATCACCTCCGTTTTCTGTCTACAACCCGACCTTCCCCCTCCTCTCTCGCGTGTGCGTGCCGAGATTACTCAACCTCTGATTGTCTCCCAGTTCTTCCCAATGTGCGAGAGTCCAGGCTTCAAACTTCTCTTAACCTCTGCGCATGCGAGGAGTATTACCGGCTTTGAAGAAAATCTGGAACGACGCAAGACCCAGCAGCAAGGTAAAACCGGTGGCCAACTTTCCTCCTTCTTCCTTGTCCTTCCCGAACTGTCGCATGCAATTAACTAGTTCCTTCCTATCATCCTATGGCGATTTATTGCCTTTTCCACCCCCATTGTAACTCACGCTGTTAATGTTTCCCCTGCATGTCGGAACCTGGGGATACTACCGGTGGAGAAAACTGGAACGAACCCGAGATCAGATAGCAATGTCTCTTCAACCTATCCCACATGCAACACGATTCCTGCATGTCCAGATGCTCTGTTAGTCCCCTGTCAACTGGCGCCATCTAACGAGGTAACAAATGGCCAAGTTATTCTCTGCTCCCACCGTTGTATACTTGAAAATCCTAGCGCTCAGTTTCCCTTGTTTACATTTGCTATCTAATACTTAAACCTTTGTAGCTCCCTGTTGCATGTCCGGATCTTGGAGCTTTTACCCATTTTGTGAATCTGGAACAGGAACACCACGACCTCAACTAGCAAGGTAAAGCTATCGGGTTGTTCTAGTATTCCCGTTTCTGTTTTCTTCTAGTCCTTGCCTGCTTCCTGCCGAAAATTCTTGCTCAAACCTCTCTGATTTTCTTCATGCATGTATAGCTTTGGGTTACCGCCTCAAGGTTTGGCCAGTACCCTCAAGGAACCCGTCCCAAATCTGTTCTGGAAGTGTTTTAAAGGTGAGGCCACACTCTGTTATAGACTCCCTTGCCCTCTGTTCTTGATTCCAAGCGCTACCAGATACACCACTAACTTGAAGTTTCCCTCTAGTGAATTCCGGATGTAAAGCAAAGTTCCTGTGCCAAATCGCCATCAAAATCTGAGAAGAAACCCAAGGAGTTCCCTCTGTTCTGACCATGGTAAAGCACCAAACTTTAGTCCTTGTTATGTCTTTCTTTCCTTAGTAAATTTGATCGGCTTTCAAGTTGCTAATCCAACTATATTCCTTGTCCTATTACATGGCCGAATGAACCTTTGAACCGTCCATCAAATGCGCCAGAGATTTCAGGGGGAAATCTAAGGGAAAATAATCTATAACTCAAGGTAAAATTCAACCGAGAGTTTCTGTGTATTACCCATTGACATTGCTTGAAAAGAAAAAAAAACGTTCTGTACCAAAACAAACTAACCCTTGATCCCTGCATAACTAGGACCGAGAATTGTCCAAGGAGGACCGAGGGAAAACAGCTAAGAAACCCAGCTGAAGATCCTTAAGGTTGTGCCCAAAACTCATGATTTATGTGTGTTGATAACTTACTGTAAATAGTTAACCGTGGGCTAGAAAGTCTCTGTTTACTGAATATTAGACTGTTAGATAAGCTGGGAATTAATGCCACTAAGTAATCTGGGGAACTACTTAATCAAAACTAAATAATGACTAAGCGGTAAGTGTTGAAAAGCTGATTAAATGTGTGTGAAAACTTAGGGTCTCATCAGTACAATGATGATAGGGACTAGACTGAGGAAAAAAATGCTACCTGTTGTGAACTGTTTCAGTAACAGCAAAGGAGCTGTGATTATTGGGTTGAAATCTAATGCTTTTAGTGTCGGGTGGGGATGGAACTGCTCTAGGTTAACGGCTAGCTTATGGAAGAAAAAAGAACTGGCTGTAACAAGTAACTGTGAGCTGGGAAATTTCCTTGTGTTGTGAGGCAGATGTGTCGGTAAAAATGGTGGTTAAACATCCAGGTTGTGAATTGTCAAACCGTGCCTGAACAATACCAAAAACAGGTGGGGCTAATTCAAGGGAAAATAATGCTAGTGACTTATTAAACTATGTCATTAACTGGCTAGGATAGAAACCGATTAAGTAAGTAAGTATTTTGGAGTAAATCGTGAGGCAGTTAGAAGAATAAGGAGAGGTGGTACACAGGTTTGAAGTTCTCAGTTTCTACAATTTGTTGCTCTGTCTAACTGGTTTTCAGTAGGGGTATAAGGGTGGAATTAACTTGTAGTTGAGTCTAGAACATTGCTGATACATCTACCGCAGAGAGTAAACAACTTGGAAAAAAATTTGAAAGTAGTTTAATGCGCTCAAAAGAAAGGTTAATTGGAAGCTGCTCAAGGATGTTGCCTCAGATTTCGATGATCTGATGTGTCTGTATAACCTGTTTACGGGGAGCTTATAAGAGATGTATTGGGTATCTAACGAGCCTAAACATACCACATACATTTAAGAGAAGTCATGAAAACTTTGGGCAAGATTAGAGGTCTGATAAACAACCAAAAGGGGAGCTTGAAAAGGGGAGCTGTACAGGGATTAGTTTTCAGTTCTTGGAGTGCAACAGTTTCTATATAATAAACTTGCAGAGGTATTATCAATGTTGTTTTGAGTTTGGTTTTGGGGTTTAAAGTCTTGACAAAAAAAAAACACTTAACTACATGAGTGACCAAAGTGGGAGGAATGGTAGTTTGTTCAATAAACTGAAAGAAAGACGAAAGAGGAACTTGCAGACTTGGGTTTTGGTTCTCCTGCGATTAGCGTTTCAGTATGAGGAGTATAGTAGTGTTATCAGTATTGCCTTGGTTTAGTCTTGAGTTGTAAACCCTCCCAAAACACATAACTGGGTCGGTACACAGGGTGAAGGAATAACCAGACTGGTTAATATTTTAAAGATGGGATTAGGGGGAGAAGTGTACACCGCATGATTTCAAAAAAAATCTGCAACTTGTGGTCTCTGTATAATCAGTTTCAGAAATGCTATGGGAGCTGTATTAGCATAACAATGAACCTGGGATAGGATTAGTGGACTAGGGAATAATGTCATAAGATTTTAAACGAAATAATTGAGTAAAACCAGATTGACAGTTAAGCTTAGGTGCTAGAGATCCTACCATGTTAGGGCCGAGAAACTGGTGAGGTGATCTGGAAAGTTTGGACAGAATGTAGAACAAGACTGTAGGTTGAAGATGTCACATTTAATATCCAAGATACGCTAAACACTAGCCAAAAGTTTAGGTCCTGTCTAACTAGGGGAAATGTGTGGTAAAGCTTTAGGGGACTAACCTGTAACGTAGTAAGGATTAAGGATATAGGAATCTGGACAAGAAATCTTGGAAAAGGTCCTAGAATACCTTTTAAATATATATATAATAAGAATGATAAATAAATATGGGTTATAAGGAAGGAATATATGAAACTAGAAGTGAAGTTAGGAAAGGTAACGTGAAGATAATAAGTTACAACTGTGTTTAGATAAAGGGCAGATTAACCACCTACAAGCAACGGTCAAACAGAATGCACCGATTCTGTTTTCTTTCAGTCGGCATCAGTGTGTTGCTCCTGTATAACTAGGTGCAGAAGTTTTTAGGAGATTGATTGGTCAGTAACTGAATGAAAAACCCTGCTGTTGTACCTACCTGCGAGGGGGAACAAAGGAAAAAGGAAGTGGAAGACAGTAGAATGCATTTAAAGAGAAATCCAATGAAAAATTGCCCATAGGTTGACGCATCAGCTTCCTGAAACAGATGTTATGTTTGAGTGATTTTCCAGATGAGGTAGAAGGGTTGTGCTGGTTTAAAAACAAACCCAAAACAATGCTAATATCCTTATCTTAATCGCTGTGCTTATTTGGAAGCTTAGAAACCAATTGAATAGTCCAACAGAAGGAATAAAGAAAAAGACGCACCTATTTCGTTATCAGAGTTTTCGGTAATATATGTTTCTGTATAACTGGTTATAGGGGTATTTTAAGGACTATATTATTATGATAATGGGGTTAGAACATTGCTAACCTACTTAGCTAAGGAGGGAATACATCTTAGGCAAACTAAAGTCCCTCTTGGATAAACTTGTTACCTATTAGTGCTTAAAATACGCTTAAAACATTGGTTAGAGAAGGGACTTAACTAATGCAGTAGGACTAATAATGCCACTTATACCGTATATGGTTAGAGTAAATGTTATAAGAATTCCTACGAATAACAACGTGTGACCAACCAAACTAACCCGCTCAATCATGTAACAATTATAGGAGTGTGTCACACGAGCGGCGAGGAATCGTAGCGCCGGTATACACGTCGACTAATAAAAGGTATGGACATGTGTGGTTCGTATGTTGCCGTGTTACACGGCTTGCGTGTTGTGTGCTTTGTTTGACAATGACCATAAGATTAAAGCATGGAATTGAATTGCTTGTTGTGATTGCTTATATGCTTGAGATATATCATTGCTGCATATTACTTGCGCGCACACAGTAGTTTAGTCCCTTTCTCGTCTATGGAGCTTTGAGATGAAACTTGGCGAACTACGTAAACAAACCAAAAGAACTACACAATGAGAAAACTCCTCTCTAACTATAGAGGACTCCTAAGGACACCCACTATGGTGTCAAGATATTTATGATAAGTGAATGCCCTATTGAGGACTACGATCGACACCCACAATGGTGTCGAGCTGACAACAAAACAAACATAATAAATAAATATATAATAAGTAAGTACCAGCTGATGGATCATATGGATAACCCGGGAAGAAGAATTCTCGGGCCGCGCGGTTTGGACGCTCGGGAGTTGGTATCTGCATCAGATCCTTCGACCGACTATTGTTATTATTGTGGAGCGCTTCCTGGGGTCGAGAGATGACCCCTCTGTCTCGGCGTACGACGCCGGGACTGGAGGATTAGCGAGCACACCCTGGGGTCTAGAGATGACCCCTCTTTCTCGACATATGACGTCGGGAATGGAGGAGTTGCTATGGAGAAGACGTTCTCCAAATTGTGGTGATAAGAGAATTCACAAATAATCCTTAAAGAAACAAGGAATGATTAGCACCTACATAATAAAGACTCGGGATCTAATCTATATCCCCTGACTTGGTGCCAGAGAATAAAGGAAAACATGTGTAATGAGACCAAGCAAATAAGAAAATTCACAAATGTGATTCTTTAAGAAACAAGAGCTGAATAGCACCTACATAATAAAGTCTCGGGGGCCTAACCTATATCCCTCGACTCGGTGCAAGAAAAGGAAGGCAAACTTGTGTAAAGAGAACAAGAAAACAATACGTAATCTCCTGAATGATCCCATAGTGAGGATCGACGGTATAATATACCTATGCACACGCCCTATGAATTACTTGGTTGTTGTTGCTACGTTAGCAGCTTATTGTGCTGGATTGCGTGTTTGACATTGCTACTTGCAAGTTGTGCTTGGTGGCTTTTTGATGTTGCTATGCTACCGATGAGTGTGTATGTTATCATGATGTGTTGATGTGTGCTTTACTGCTTTATTATAGCATGTAAATTGACCTAATAATATTCGACCAAGTAGTCGTGTGGCCCGGTAACATGCGGGCTTCACACGTTCATACTCAGCATAGTTTGCTGAGTCCTTTACACCCAATTTTTTTCAGGTCTTGTGCCAGACAATAACGGAGCATAGGCGGGATGGCTACCATGGGGGTAGTCCATCAGGGCATGACTTTTAAGTTGTAGTGGCTTGTGTAATATACGGGTTGTTATAAAACCCAAGATGTAATTCTTAGTTTACGATTTGGTAAATTTGTTGTATACACTAGGTATTTGGGAATTGTACTATCTGTTGTATTTGGATTTTGGATAGAGGGTTGTTTCCAGTCATTCAGACCGTAGCTTGATATGGATAGAGTTGTTGTGTCAACCACGTGTGAAATACCCCAAACCTTCATATGTTGGTTAAATGTTAAACTATGGTATTCAAAGGCTAAAAAGTGCCTTAACAACATCAGTGAACAATTAAACCAAGCAAAATACAAGGAAACACCTTAAGGTCAATTTAAGCAAATAATTGCTCTAGACTTGGTTAACCTTGTATAAAACCTAAAGGTCATTTCTAGACCTTGGAAATATGTTAATGAACATATTAAATCAATTACTGAAGAAAACCAAGCTTGAAAACAAGTTAAAACACAAAATGTGCTTTAAGGAGTCTTAAAGCACATTTTTGGAAAATTGTCTTGTAAATGAGTTTTGAATGGCTAGGTGTCCATCATTACTCTTAAATAAATATGTGTACTAATTTGTAACACATTTGGAGGTCTAGGTCAATGGGAAATCAAAAATTTCACATCTACGTGCCTTGTTTTTATGAATAGTGACTTTAATAAGCTAGTTTGTAACATATGTTGTTACAAGTAATTAAATGGGTCAATAAAGACCAAACTATCTCTAAATAAACGATGGGGGCCGGTTTTTATTAAGGTGAGTCACTACCATGTAAAAATCAAATAAGGAAGGAAGGGTAGGAAGGTAAAAAGGAAGAAAGTTACCTTTTAACATGTAAATATCTCCTAAAAGCAACTCACTTATTTCATTATCTCATTCCCTTCTTCATTTCACACGGTTGCAAGCTCTCTTCAACCTCTCTTCATTCTCCATTTACGTTTGCAATAATACACACCAAGACTCCATCTTTGACCACATGTAACTCCTAGCTCCATGGTCCAAATTCAATTTCGAGACCACCGTTCTTCTAGTTGGAGCAAGCTCTACACTTCTATCCTTTCAAATCTTCAAGAGCTCCATTTTGGTGCCAAGAGGAATCTCCATGGAAGGAGCTTGAGTTCATCTTTTTACATCTTGTTGTTCTCCTTTGCTTCAAGGTAAGGAAACTCAAAGAAAAATGAAGTTTCCCTCATGTTTTGGTGCTGTCCGAAAATTCACCATTAATGGTGTCTTCTCTTGTTCTTCCATAGCTTCATTCCTACCATTAAAGGACTGGGTGGAGTTCTCTCTTGACACATATCTAAACTCTCTGCAAGATCCAAGGTAAAACAACTACCTAAGTGTTCTAAGAGTATATGTGTATTTAGGGTTTATAATGAACCTATGTTGTTTGTTAAAAACTACCTAAAGAGCCAATGGTAAATGACTTAGTAAATGTCCTCAAAGGGACTAGTAAAGGACATATGTGTTGCTGTGTGTATTTGCAGGTGAAAGGCAAATATATTGTGGGAAATTCAGTGTTTAAGATTTATGTTATTTAAGGGCCTAAGTGCCAAGCAATTTAAGTTATGCACTATATGTTTGTGTGTGTAATTTGGTGAAGGTTTGTGTGTGATGGTGTTCTTGATGGATTTAGGTGATCTTGAATGTTTAAGGGTGAAACTATGAGTTTTGGAATGATGATATGCTAAGAGAACCTATGGCGAAAATTTGTAAAATGTATAAGGAGTTTTAAGTGTTTAAGTGAACTTTGGTGAATAAGGAGAGAATGATGTTAGGATGAAGAGGAAACATATTGGTACGGAGGTCATTTTAGGTGGAACAACACTTAGTAAATCAATGGAAAGGTTACAAGTGTTGGTGAGGATATAAGGGAATTGAGTAACAAGTTGAACATAAAACTAGGGATGGTTAAGATGATATTTTGGCATTAGAATATACCTAAGATCATTTGGTAAGTTTATACAATTAATGGAGGTGGAGAACTAAGGAACAACCATTGAAAAATGACATTTTAACAATTCTGTAGGTTTGGTCCGGAACTTAGGTTATGGTTCAAGTCCAGGACCATATACCAAAAACAGGTCGAGGGTGAGCTGGCTTGGTCCGGGACTTGGGGTGAGTACAAGGTCCCGGACCACAATATGAAATACGCCGAAGAATTTTGTAAGTGTTGGTCCGGGACTTAGGGTAAGGACCAAGTCCCGGACCACTCTAAAATTGTTGTTTAAGGTTGGAAAATGGTGTCTAATGATGGGGATTGATGGATAATGATGTTGTAAGGTTATTAAGGACATGTTTGGTGAGTTATAATGACAATTTGGTGGGTGGGAAGTTGGAATAAAATGTGAGAGTAAATCAAGTTAAAAATGTTAAGTCATTTAACTAGTTAACGGGGATAACTACGGTCATTCGACGTTACACAAACATGTTACCCCAATGTTAATGAAAACAACTTTAATGTACCAGTTGTTCGAGAATTGTTCGAGGAACGTAAGTGGACATGGTGGAGTGGACTCCGGAGACAGGTATGGTTTTCTTGCAACCTGTGTCCTACCGGATTACACCGGCTTGAATGCCAATGTGTTTTTCTGAGTGTTTGCCACCTTGTAAGATAAAACATGGAATGAGTTTATAGTAATTCATTTATGTGGCGCAATTGGTCCCGATACCGTTTAACCTCAATAAGTGTTAAACCTTAGCTAACTAAATCTAGGGACACATGAGTTATCGGTATACGGAACGACCCAAACCTTGGGAACGTTCTAACCACGGCTATGCGTGAGTTAGTTGTGTATGGTTATTGTTTGCAAGTGTGTGAACCTCCCTTGCGTGTTTAACTCGGTTGATACCGTATGGTGTGTGGATGTGATAGGTTCCATAAAGGAGCTCTACTTAATTATAAGTTTGTGTACTAATGGGGGGTGAGGAGACCGGTCATGTTCCGGCCACGCGTGTGATGGACGGGAGTCGATGTCATACCCGGTTCGACTCTCTTGGTGTATGTTTGGTTGTTTACTCATTGGGTTTCCAACCTTCCCTTTAGCTTAACCAAAGCTATATTACTGACTCACGTCGGTTTACTGGGGCATACAATGGTGGTTCGGTGTGCTTGGATGACTATATCCGACACACCTTGGGGTTTAAGTTAACCGTTCCATATAACAGGACGGTAACAAGGTATGTAACGAGCTTATCATGAGTTTGACAATATTCTCTAGGCTCTAGTAAACTAATTATGGTAGGGACGGTTCCTAAGAGGACCGTACCCGTTATGTTATGTGTGTGTTGTACTGCAATCGCTATAGCGATGCGGTGCTATAGGTTGTAAATTATGGAATATGTGGTCATGGATATGAAACATAGTTTAAATAAAAGGTGTCTAAGAATAACCCGATTATGGGTAAGTGTCGTCTATTAAGGAAGTATCTCCGTTTAGAGGAGAGCCACTTTAAGGTTAAAGGTAATAATGGATGGTTTGTTATGTGTGGATGTGTGGATGT
Source organism: Limonium bicolor (assembly GCA_023374045.1). Classification (NCBI taxonomy): domain Eukaryota; kingdom Viridiplantae; phylum Streptophyta; class Magnoliopsida; order Caryophyllales; family Plumbaginaceae; genus Limonium; species Limonium bicolor. The sequence goes on along the minus strand of CM041783.1, from coordinate 49,553,792 downwards.
GTTGGTATTGTTGAGCCCTATAGTTGGGAGTATGCAATGTGTTGTGTGTTTATGGTTTACATGCGTGATTTAAATATAATCAACTGCATGCTAAGACGACAATTAGTTGTGCGTGGCCCGGTAGCATGCGGGCTGCGGGATTACCATACCAGCAAAGGTGCTGAGCCCCTTGGGGGCCACCCTTTTCTTCCTTTTCTATTTCAGGTACAAGGAGCTGGAAGCCGTTCGAGAGTAGGACGGGTGGTTGTTTATACATGGGTAGCTTTTTAATGGGTGTATGTATTATAGGTGTAGTAAGACCGAATTTGTTATCGGCATTGGTTAATGAATACTCGGTACGGTGGGGGATGTATATGTAAAATAGTTGTTGGAAATGGAATAAGGATTGTATTATGTAGTTGCTCGGGAATCTAGTCCATCAGACCGATACAATGTGTATGTATTAGCCTTGTTAGCCACGTAGGTGGTTAACGGCGTGTAACACCAATGGATTAAGTGTTGTGTTGGTTTATGTTTTCCGCTGCAGATGGTTATAAAGTGTGTTGTTGTGGTTGGGGTGTTACAAAAAGTGGTATCAGAGCGAAGTATCGCTCTGATGACTGAATTACCGAGCCTAGGAAGTACCGAGTTAAAATTTTAGTACTTTGGGTTAAGGGTTGAGTGATAGCGTGAGTGATACGCTAGTTAGGAACTGCCAGTGAATACTGGAAACCTACTATATCCATCCCGCCCTCCACAACCCCTATTTTATGACTTGGGAAGGAACGCCAGAGAGATGAAAGCCCTCTCTTACCCGGGAAGACCCGGTCTGGCTGTTATTAACTATCTTGTAGGTATGGAGAACCTGTCACACGGTAAATCCCGAAAAGTGGGAATCCCGGAGACGGTTCCCATCTGCATAATGTTAACCGCATTTCATAGCGAAGAATGGAGAATCTTGTGTATAGAGGAATGAAATTTCCGGCAACCTGGGTCGACATGCCGAGCAGTCGAAAACTACCAGCTTGCAACAGGCAAGAAGAGAAATAATAAAACCCGAGACGAGAGTCTACGGGATGGCAAATGTTAGGTAATGGCACCAGCGGTATACCAACCGACAAAGGAACTACAACGTAGTACCCAGACAAGAGACAAGTCTCAGTAACCACGACAAATGCGTGGAATGGGCTACGAAGAGGATGCAATAATAAGTAAAAAAGGGGTCTCCCAGAATGGGAAACACCCTAGTTAATGATTATTAGAGGAGGACAATAAGAAGTTGTGCAGGAGATTAGTTACCAATTAGAGTATCAAAGTAAGGACCCATGAGGCCACTGAATACGGTGTAGACAAAAACAGTACCGCAGCCGGTACATGTTGAACCGACAGCCAGTTAACAGGGCGCACTTGCCGTGGCAAGTGCAGCTATAACAAGGCTGTTCGAAAAAAAAAAATGACAACTACAAACTACTTAGTAAAGTACCCAGAAATTTAAATGTGATCATCGTAACCGTGGAAGGGCTTAACAGCCTAACCTTTGTAAATGAGAACATACCAGTCAGCAAGAAGCTAGACCTGGTTAAGACAAGAAGGTGTTGTGAAACCAGGAAAAATTTTCTTTCAAACTCAGAATAGTACAACGGTGGATAAACCTTCCCTCGAATGAATTCGGGAAGCACGGAAGTATATTGTCATAAGACAATACAAGGGAGTTGACAACAGAATACTTCACCTAGGCGTGTAACGGACACTACGAGTGTACCAACTGTGTTGTGGGACGACCGCACTCCGATAGGAGCATGTGGGCCTGACAGACCTACTTATGGGTTAGTCGGGTAAGTAGTAATGTATCAGTATGATGCCCCATATATGTATACGAGAAGAGTCCGAAACACGGGGAGTAGTCAACTCCATACTACGGTCAGCAGTAAAAGTCAAATGAGAGCAATGGATTACCACGAATGGTTGAAGTAAAGGAACCCAGTTAAGAAGACTAAAGGAATTAGTAAATTCGTCCAAGAGAATGTGTAGAGTTAGGAAGTGCGAAGAGCACGGATGGTTATGTAAAGACATCGCATATGTCTTAGAAAGCTGAAGGAATGAGACATGGTAGCTGGAACGAATACCCAGCTAAGAACATAAGAAGGTGAAGTTTACCGAAAACACCCATGAGTGCAAGCCAAATGTAATGGCAAACCTTAGCAACACCCAGGAGCAATCCTTGAGGGGTGTTTGGATCAAACATTGTCGAATGAGACAATGTAACAGAAACTCAAGAGTTGAAATAATTACTCGGGTTAAACACCGAAGAGAACCCACTTAACAGTAGGACCCTAAGTTGCCAAAGAGACAACTTGGAAGGAATCGAGATGTGACGACCTTGTTAAACCATGTAATGTCGTGCAGAAAAGTAAATGTGTGGTAATAGCCTTAAGTGAGCAGAGCTCGAGGCAGTGGCTTATAAGCCACAAGCAAGATAGGTCATGTAATTGAATCAATTGTGGAAGTTTGTGTTACACAAGAAAATAAAGCGGAGAACGAACCACTGCTTAAGAGTGGGGATACCTCTCAAAATTGTGAAACCGCAGGAGCGGTAGCTGTGTGAATCAAGTTTAAGAAATATATTAAGGATGGACCATGTTATTATTGTGGAAGAACAGCTAGTTTACTAGCATGTAGGTATAACGTGGAGCACCGAGCTGAGTAACGCCGGTTTATAACTCAAGCGAGCAACGCTCAGGGAGCATTTAGTAGTCATCCATGAGGATGATGCAAGTATATGTGTGGAAACTAATATGACAGTGAACACCACGTAAGTTAGTGTTGTGCAAGGAAAAAGAACACGGTACGCAGAAAGCGACCGTTGTATATGTATTGATTAAGTGATGGTATGACAAATAAGCGAAGTGATGTGTTAAACCCAGTACAGATACAATGGGAAGTGATAGCAAATAAACTGGACAGTAAGCCAGTAGCCAGTATTATGAGATAAGAATCTCGGTGGAACACAGTGTGAATTCTTATTGCAATTGCATGAGAGATTTACTGCCAAGAGTTTACGCCTCTGCACTCTGTATGACTGAGTGTTATGGTATTGCGTTTGCGCAGTAATGATCGAGTGGGATAGCTAGGATTTGGAAGATGATAATTGTGGAAGGCGAACAAAGAGAATTATAACACTATAAGACCGAGGCATATGAAATGCAAGGTCATATCAAAGAAATGATACTGGTACAGAACTAAATATGGAAGCAGGACTGGCAATAAGTGACTACAGTAGCACTAAATATCAAATATCGGTATGAAATATACCTCAGGTGTAAGAAATAACTGAGAGAGCACTACACATTAGGTGGTAGCGCAACCTCAACCGACGGTAAGTCGAAAGGAATTGAGGCAATCATTGTCAAATACATAGCAGTATACACAGTAAACTACTGTGGAAGTGGATAGAAAGTTAGTAACTCACCGAATTCGCGCATGGTAAGAGATACCACGCGTCGGTTGAGAAACCATCGTTACCAGGATAAGGGCAATGAATGGGAGATGTACAATACAGTATGAATAACGAATGGACAGGCCAGAATCGAAACTGGTTAGGAGTTAAGAAAACTCCAATGAGAATTCTTGGTAAAGGAACTAAACCGCTAATATGGTCAAGATCCTTTAACAGACCGCGTGGTAGTTAAAACACTTCACGACGGCAGAACATTTGAAGCCAATGTTCAGTGATTGATTACGTGGGCGTAATCCCTTTTAAGGGGGGTAGAGCGTAAAACCGCTTAGTGTGTTTTACCGTACAAGTGTACGTGAACTATGTTGTGCATAGCACAAAGATAATTTGTTATGATGGTTGGCATGGTTAATAATTGGTTATGATGGTTGGTTTGGTTAAATGGTGGTAATTGCGCACAGAAGATGCGAAATACCATTGTGGTAGGTGTGACTACCTTGGTAATGGTTGCGGGTAAGTAAAAGTGTTAAGGAGTAAATAAACTCCTGGGGGAACTAAAACCCCAATGGTGTGTGTTCGTGGAATACTAAATGTAACACGATGTATTGTATTTTGATAAAAATAGGTATATATATACAGTGTGGTGATTTATGAAGGGTATGAAACTGACATGGAACCTAGTAAGAATTAGATTCCTGGTAACTTGATTAAAGTGAATGGATATAATTGATGGACTGAGTTCTATCCCTTGGAGATGTGATGATTATGATTAGAATGATTGAAAAGATAGAAAAGGGAAATGTGTGTATTATTTGATCCTTGAAAATGAAGTGGGAGGTGGAACTTGATTTGCATGTGATCAAGGGAAGCCGAACACAAATTGGGGTGGAAGAATAGTTCAACACTGATGCTGATCACATCAGGGTTGGATGACTCTTGAAGCTCCCTATAAGTGGTCACAAGTAACACCACTAAGAAAGGATGCAAAGAGCATAAGTTGGACTTGGAGTTGTATTGAACTTTCAAAAGGGTTTTCAATTGGTATTTCCAGAACAGTGGATTGATATTTTGAATAAAGGATTCTCTTACTTAACCTGGTAAAGAATATTTTTTTGTAGTACTTGCTCACGAGCTGAGGACGTATGAGCCTTTGTCTTCGGACCGGTGACATGAGAAGTACATATGTTAAAACTTAAGTGAATGTTTTGATCTCCCAAAGGAACGGGGACCAGAAGGTGTCCATCGCGACCGGGTTCTGCGGGGATCACAGTGTATATGTACTCAACATGGGACTCGAGCCCATAAAGAGATGGAAAAGGTATTTCTGGTTGTTATACATGCTAAGGCATGTTGTGTGGTGCGAGTAATAAATATTACTTTGACCTTGAGTCTTAATAGGGTTGAGTTCTGAAATGATTATGTTACTTGGGCCTATGAGTCCAAAGGTGGTTATGTTACCCAGACCTGAGAGTCTAAGGGTTGTTATGTGAGTACATTACTGTTAAGGTACCCGGACCATTGAGTCCGAGGTAATCATGTGAGAATGATATGTTATGGATGGATGTGTATATGTACCCGGACCGTCAAGTCCGAGGTTGTGGTGTAAGGTGTGTTGGTAATGGAAGTTTATCTTGAAAGTAATTCCCGTATTCTAATCAAATGATGTGTTGGGAAATGTGAACTTCGAGGACGAAGTTCTTTTAAGGGGGGTAGATTGAAATACCCCAAACCTTCATATGTTGGTTAAATGTTAAACTATGGTATTCAAAGGCTAAAAAGTGCCTTAACAACATCAGTGAACAATTAAACCAAGCAAAATACAAGGAAACACCTTAAGGTCAATTTAAGCAAATAATTGCTCTAGACTTGGTTAACCTTGTATAAAACCTAAAGGTCATTTCTAGACCTTGGAAATATGTTAATGAACATATTAAATCAATTACTGAAGAAAACCAAGCTTGAAAACAAGTTAAAACAAAAATGTGCTTTAAGGAGTCTTAAAGCACATTTTTGGAAAATTGTCTTGTAAATGAGTTTTGAATGGCTAGGTGTCCATCATTACTCTTAAATAAATATGTGTACTAATTTGTAACACATTTGGAGGTCTAGGTCAATGGGAAATCAAAAATTTCACATCTATGTGCCTTGTTTTAGTGAATAGTAACTAATAAGCTAGTTTGTAACATATGTTGTTACAAGTAATTAAATGACAATAAGACCAAAATACCAAATAAATGATGGGGGCCGGTTTTTATGGTGAGTCACCACATGTAAAAATCAAATAAGAAGGGTAGGAAGGTAAAAGAAGAAAGTTACCTTTTAACATGTAAATATCTCCTAAAAGCAACTCACTTATTTCATTATCTCATTCCCTTCTTCATTTCACACGGTTGCAAGCTCTCTTCAACCTCTCTTCATTCTCCATTTACGTTTGCAATAATACACACCAAGACTCCATCTTTGACCACATGTAACTCCTAGCTCCATGGTCCAAATTCAATTTCGAGACCACCGTTCTTCTAGTTGGAGCAAGCTCTACACTTCTATCCTTTCAAATCTTCAAGAGCTCCATTTTGGTGCCAAGAGGAATCTCCATGGAAGGAGCTTGAGTTCATCTTTTTACATCTTGTTGTTCTCCTTTGCTTCAAGGTAAGGAAACTCAAAGAAAATGAAGTTTCCCTCATGTTTTGGTGCTGTCCGAAAATTCACCATTAATGGTGTCTTCTCTTGTTCTTCCATAGCTTCATTCCTACCATTAAAGGACTGGGTGGAGTTCTCTCTTGACACATATCTAAACTCTCTGCAAGATCCAAGGTAAAACAACTACCTAAGTGTTCTAAGAGTATATGTGTATTTAGGGTTTATAATGAACCTATGTTGTTTGTTAAAAACTACCTAAAGAGCCAATGGTAAATGACTTAGTAAATGTCCTCAAAGGGACTAGTAAAGGACATATGTGTTGCTGTGTGTATTTGCAGGTGAAAGGCAAATATATTGTGGGAAATTCAGTGTTTAAGATTTATGTTATTTAAGGGCCTAAGTGCCAAGCAATTTAAGTTATGCACTATATTGTGTTGTGGTGTAATTTGGTGAAGGTTTGTGTGTGATGGTGTTCTTGATGGATTTAGGTGATCTTGAATGTTTAAGGGTGAAACTATGAGTTTTGGAATGATGATATGCTAAGAGAACCTATGGCGAAAATTAGTAAAATGTATAAGGAGTTTTAAGTGTTTAAGTGAACTTTGGTGAATAAGGAGAGAATGATGTTAGGATGAAGAGGAAACATATTGGTACGGAGGTCATTTTAGGTGGAACAACACTTAGTAAATCAATGGAAAGGTTACAAGTGTTGGTGAGGATATAAGGGAATTGAGTAACAAGTTGAACATAAAACTAGGGATGGTTAAGATGATATTTTGGCATTAGAATATACCTAAGATCATTTGGTAAGTTTATACAATTAATGGAGGTGGAGAACTAAGGCAACAACACTTGAAAAATGACATTTTACCAATTCTGTAGATTTGGTCCGGAACCTAGGTTGTGGTTCAAGTCCAGGACCATATATCAAAAACAGGTCGAGAGTTTGAGGCTGGCTTGGTCCGGGACTTGGGGTGAGTACAAGGTCCCGGACCACCCTATGAAATACGCCGAAGATTTTAAGTAAGTGTTGGTCCGGGACTTAGGGTAAGGACCAAGTCCCGGACCACTCTAAAATTGTTGTTTAAGGTTGGAAAATGGTGTCTAATGATGGGGATTGGTGGATAATGATGTTGTAAGGTTATTAAGGACATGTTTGGTGAGTTATAATGACAATTTGGTGGGTGGGAAGTTGGAATAAAATGTGAGAGTAAATCAAGTTAAAAATGTTAAGTCATTTAACTAGTTAACGGGGATAACTACGGTCATTTGACGTTACACAAACATGTTACCCCAATGTTAATGAAAACAACTTTAATGTACCAGTTGTTCGAGAATTGTTCGAGGAACGTAAGTGGACATGGTGGGGTGGACTCCGGAGACAGGTATGGTTTTCTTGCAACCTGTGTCCTACCGGATTACACCGGCTTGAACGCCAATGTGTTTTTCTGAGTGTTTGCCACCTTGTAAGATAAAACATGGAATGAGTTTATAGTAATTCATTTATGTGGCGCAATTGGTCCCGATACCGTTTAACCTCAATAAGTGTTAAACCTTAGCTAACTAAACTAGGAACACATGAGAAATCGGTATACGGAGCTAACGACCCAAACCTTGGGAACGTTCTAACCACGGCTATGCGTGAGTTAGTTGTGTATGGTTATTGTTTGCAAGTGTGTGAATCTCTCTTGCGTGTTTAACTCGGTTTAAAACCGTATGGTGTGTGGATGTGATAGGTTCCTTAAAGGAGCTCTGACTACTTAATTATAAGAATACATGTACTAATGGGGGGTGAGGAGACCGGTCATGTTCCGGCCACGCGTGTGATGGACGGGAGTCGATGTCATACCCGGTTCGACTCTCTTGGTGTATGTTTGGTTGTTTACTCATTGGGTTTCCAACCTTCCCTTTAGCTTAACCAAAGCTATATTACCGACTCACGTCTGTTTACTGGGGCATGCAATGGTGGTTCGGTGTGCTTGGATGACTATATCCGACACACCTTGGGGTTTAAGTTAACCGTTCCATATAACAGGACGGTAACAAGGTATGTAACGAGCTTATCATGAGTTTGACAACATTCTCTAGGCTCTATGGTAAACTAATTATGGTAGGGACGGTTCCTGAGAGGACCGTACCCGTTATGTTATGTGTCGTGTTGTACTGCAATCGCTATAGCGATGTGGTGCTATATGTTGAAATGAAACGCGGAATATGTGGTCATGGATATGAAATATAGTTTAAATTAAAGGTGTCTAAGAATAACCCGATTACTGGGTAAGTGTCGTCTATTAAGGAAGTATCTCCGTTTAGGGGAGAGCCACTTTAAGGTTAAAGGTAATAATGGATGGTTTGTTATGTGTGGATGTGTGGATGTGTTGGATGTTTGTTGAGCCCTATAGATGGGTGTATGCAGTGTGTTGTGTGTTTATGGTTTACATGCACGATTTAAATATAATCAACTGCATGCTAAGACGACAATTAGTTGTGCGTGGCCCGGTAGCATGCGGGCTGCGGGATTACCATACCAGCAAAGGTGCTGAGCCCCTTGGGGGCCACCCTTTTCTTCCTTTTCTATTTCAGGTACAAGGAGCTGGAAGCCGTTCGAGAGTAGGACGGGTGGTTGTTTATACATGGGTAGCTTTTTAATGGGTGTATGTATTATAGGTGTAGTAAGACCGAATTTGTTATCGGCATTGGTTAATGAATACTCGGTACGGTGGGGGATGTATATGTAAAATAGTTGTTGGAAATGGAATAAGGATTGTATTATGTAGTTGCTCGGGAATCTAGTCCATCAGACCGATACAATGTGTATGTATTAGCCTTGTTAGCCACGTAGGTGGTTAACGGCGTGTAACACCAATGGATTAAGTGTTGTGTTGGTTTATGTTTTCCGCTGCAGATGGTTATAAAGTGTGTTGTTGTGGTTGGGGTGTTAGTTGGCGTCTGTGACACCCGGATGGAGGTTATTCCGCTGTAAGCTAGTTTAGATTATCGTCTGGCGTATCAATTAATCTAGGGATGTTTTATTCGGGGGTGTTACACTCGCTGGAAATTTTTTCCTCAATTTCAAACCTAGATCAACATGAGAATGGGGATGAAGGTGTACGACAAGAATCAAAGATAAAAATGGGAACAAAAATCAAAGGTGAAGAATGTAGCTGTTACCTTAATCAGTTCCGCAAAGCGATGATGAAGAACAAGTCGAACTAGAGGAACAAGAACAAGCAGTGGCGCTAAATTTGGTTCGACTTGTGCCTTGTTCGATTTGTATCTGATTAGATTAGGATAGTAATGAAAATAAGGGAGTTTTGGTCAACATAAGTAACCAGGTCAAACTTAACACCAAAATGACGGAAAGAAGGGAAAAAGATGACGGATGATAAATGCCCAAAATGTTATGGGTGGGCAGTGTTAAATTTCAAACCTCATGGGTGGGGCATTGAGTGAGTGGGAGTGAGTCGATAATTCCCCAGACCTCGTGGGTGGGCTGAGTAATTTTTCCTAATTGTTTTATGGATTATTCATTTCGGTTCTCTAGGCGTTATCAGGAGTTACTAGTCCCGTGCATTCTCTCACATTCTAGTGAGTTCATAGGTTTGCGTTATCAATATTCTTAATTCGATAGTTTCGTGTGTTCTCACATTTTCGTTAATTTGCGAGATGACTCTTTCTACGAGTCACTAACCAATCGTTACACAACTAGAAGTCGCCCTACAATGCTAAGTTATACCATGCAATTATACGAGGGAGGTTAGTACACACAACTTGCATTCAAGATATACAATCAAGCAATAGAACAATTTTCATGCTTTTATCTTGATTAGGTAGGCACACTGCACACAAATTAGTGTAACACGGTTAGCATACGGGACATGAGAAAATCATACCTTACACCATGGTTTAACTTTTACCATGTCACCTCGCATTGCTCGGTTCACATACGATCCTCTGATAATGTTTCAAACATAGCTATTAATACCATGTTCATAGGTACGTAAATAATTACTACTCCCGTACTTACCCCGTTGTCCCGTTATACTTAGTTTTACTCATGTCAAATTATGTTCTTACTTCTCACTCATTTCATACACTTGTTTACACTCCTTAGGACCTTTACATATCACCAAACAAGGCCTTAACAACATCTAAATACATTACCAATCAATCCCCCATGTTCTAAAGCCTAAAAACCACTTTCGACACAATTTTGGGGGTGGTCCGGGACTCGGTCCGGACCCAAAGTCCCGGACCAATACTTATTCTTACTCTCGGCCTGTTTTTTCCCTTGGTCCGGGTCCTGGTCCTAGACTAGGGTCCCGGACCACCTGCTGTCTCAACTTTCGGGGCATTTATAAGGGCGGTCCGGGACTTGGTCCGCCTCCTAAGTCCCGGACCCTGCTAAAAAGCTGCTAAAATTGCATTTTTCAACTCCTAAACCAACCTTAATCCACACCTAATCATTCCATAAACTTTCCACGTGTTTCCTACATGTTTAAACACCTTAAAACACTCCTTAAAGCACCTTAAATCATTGGTCCAATCCTTGCTCAATTTCTACATTTTCATTCTTGAATTTTTGCACTTTGCACACTTGTGCATTTCCAACTTCCTCTTGGTGGGTTACTACCTTCCACCAACTTCACCAAATTACTTATTGACCATTACAATTCCATCCTAGACAAATGCATTCTCTACACCCAAGTCCATCCTTTTCTTTCAATGTCATACAACCTAGTTTCTTTCCAAAGTTCCAAGGCTCTTACATACCATTTTGCTACAGATTTTCCTTCTTCTTTTTCCAACTCTTATATCCACTCAAGAGTGGTCCCTTACAACACCTAGTTAAGCCTAGGTCATTCTATACTCAATATACACTTAAAACTCCTTCGGTTGCTACCGAAATTTCGCCATAACTCCATTGCTTTTCTAGCATTGTCCAAATCATCGCCAAATTTCACTCACTACTAACCAAACCCTTAGTGGGTTCTAACAGCACACAATACCCATTCAATTCACATTAAATTCTCCACATACACCATAATACAGAATTCATACACTACTTGGCTTCTAGACCCTCAATTCAAAGCAACAATGCATAAATTCCTCATCTAACTACTCAAGACACATTTCCATACAGTTTTTGGTTTGTTCTTTTGGTTTCCCCATTCCCAAAAATTCTAAAACAATGCCAAATTTCTCAAGCACCTCATCTCTAACAAGGCAAAATTGGCAGAAGCCGGACTATCCAACTAAATGAGACGTGCTCTGCTATTCTTCATCAACCTTTGCCCGCAAAGTGCAGTGACCCCGGCAATTTCACCATCCCGGCCATGATTGGTAACACCTTGTTCCAATACTCCCTATGCCACTTAGGTTCTTCCATAAACATGATGCCTCTCTCTACCTTCAAGAGGCTAGGAATCGGTGAAATGAAGGAGACCAAGATGAACCTTCAGCTTGCGGATGGGTCAACAGCCCACCCAAGTGGAGTGATCGAGGATGTTATCATCAAAGTGGAGCACTTATTTTTCCCATGCTTTTTGTCATTTTAGACATAGAAGAAAACTCCACTACACCTCTCATCCTTGGTCGACCTTTCATTGCCACCATTGATGCTCAAATTGCTATGGCGAGAAAGACCATCACCTTGCAAGCATATGATGAGAAATTGGTCTTCACAGCGGGGAGGTCTCCAAATAACAAGACGACAACGGTCAAGGTTGCAAAAACAAGACTTAGCCACACTCATCTTCTTCACTTCTCTTCATCACTCTACCCGAAGGGATGACCATAAAGGATGGACCACCATTAATCCTTGAGGAAGAGAAAGAGAGAGCCGAGAAAGAAAAAGGTAAACGGGCATCAAGGTGGATACCCAAGAATGTCTTCGATTCATGTTTTGGATATCCTCCTCACATCCTCCCTCCAGGTTTGGTCTAACCTTTACTATGGTCTAGCCAAAGACCGTAAAAAGATGGGCAGCTTTCCGGGAGGCAACCCGGACTACTTTCATCTCTCTCTTTGCTTTAATTTTGTAGTTGGTTATAATTTTTGTTTTACTCATTTCTTGCTATTGTATTATGTGTGTCTGGCTGTCTTTGTGTTTTAAATCTGCTTGTGGATGATATGAAGTGTTTTGGGCAAGAAAACATTCAATTTAGGATAATTCTATCTATGACCGACCTAGGTGTAGGTCGGTCGGTCCCAGAGTTTTGAAAAAAGAGTGTCGGTACTGGACTGATCCACCGACCGACCCATGGGTGGGTCGGTCGGGTCAAAGTTTTTGAAAAAATACCTTTCGGTACTGGACCGACCCAACGACCGACCCAGGAGTGGGTCGATCGGGCCGAAAATTTTGAAAAAAAAAAACAAAAACAATGAGTTTTACTTAAATTTTTCCCTCATTCCCCCCATCGTCTTCCTCCCAACAGCGCACCCACCACAAGTCCCAATCCAGTCGCACACTACCCCAATTTCCCCCTCTCGATACTCCACTTCTCCTCCCCCTGCGCGACTGCTCAAACCTACCCAGCACACCACTAACGCCGCCGCGCGCTCCGAGATGCCGCGCACCACCTGCGACAGCCACCAGAACGAACCGTACCCCCCCCAGCCCCAAGATCCCTAAATTCCCAATTTTCCCCCAATTTCAGTTATGACAGATTTTAAACCCAAACTGTCAAACTTCTTGCTTAATTACTTCTACAAATCAATAAGGTATGTCATTCCCCTACTAATTTTTCAATTTGGTGATTTTTTGTGAAAGTTACACTTTGGGATAAAATTCATCCGAACCGAACAGAGCCCTATACTGAAATCTTTGAGTTTTTATGAAATTGGTAATTTGGAATGTTCATCGATAGTGATTCTAGGGGTTGTGCGGACTTGTGTGCTGAAAGTGTGAAAATTTCGTGGTTTGTGACATAATTTGTGGATTTTTCTATTGATGGTGTACCTTGAATTCGAAGCAGTTTATTACCCTTGTTTAGCATCATTGAAATTAATCTACACTATGCAATGGCTTGCGAGTGTTGCTGGATTGCTGGGAATTTAGTAACAATACCTAAGTTTCAAATTCCCAATGCAACACACTTATGAGATTACATGTGTTGGAGAATAAACTGTGCAATTTGGTGAATTGTGGTAAGCTTCATAACATTTTAGATTGCATTATCAGTTGGTGTGCTTTGTGAGCTACAATGACGTTATTTTGACCATGATGTGGAGGTTCTTAGAACCGGGGGGGGGGGGGGGGAGAAAACGGGGGAAACCATGCCGGAATTTTGCTAGAAACACGTAGTTGTTTTTGCTCTTCCATGTGCTTCATGCTTATTCTTTGCCCAAATGCTTAGTATTTTTCCTCTTTTTAGTCTAACTTCACATTGTCTGCTATTTGTTTCTTCTTCTTTTGTTTCTCTTTTTCTTTTTCATTATTTTCTTGCAGAACAATGGCCCACCGAAACCGATGTGCAGCTAGGAGGGAGGCAGTCAATATGGGCCTTCTTGATCACATATTCATCAATGAAGCCGCCCGCACATGGTATAACGCCCCCCGCCGAAAGGACATCGTGCGGGAGAGGACGGTGGACCCCGCCCTTGTTGATACGCTCCAGCTCTGCACCCACCTCGACCCCATCCATTGGAGTTGTCTCCTGAGCATGGGTGGGCAATACTACCCTAATCAGATCTTTGAATTTTATGCAAATGCCACGGTAGATCGGCACGAGAGTGAGGTCTCCTCCTATGTCGGTGGGCGTCAGCTCACCATCAACCAGGACACCTTCTAGTCCTTTCTCGGGGTGCCATGGGAGGATGTGACCCACCGCCATTAGATTCTGCCCCACGAGCTGGACGACCACCGAAAACATTACCTGGCCACTCTCCCAGTCCAGCGCCGAAAGAAGAACCGGGCTGGGACTGATGTTCGAGTCACTATGACTCTGAACATGGTTACCGACCCGGTCAAGAGAGTCCTGCTGGAGTTGATCCGCCACAACCTCCTCCTGCGAGATAGCAAAGACCTTAATGCGACGGACTACTTCCTCGTCGACTATATGCTGGCTCCGGACATCACTAACGAGCCAATATCCCTCTCCGGGTTAATGTTCCAGCATCTGCTGCACATCATCACCAAGAAGGAGACCCAACACTTGGGTTTTCCTTTCTTCATCAAGCGAAAGATTGCCCAGCTGGGGGTGCCAACTGATGGACTTCTGGCTAGCCCTTGGAGCTGATCGGATAGTACTCTATGAGGAGGTTCAGGTTCACTCAGACCACAGATGGCTGGCACAAGGGTGACGCTCAAACTGGCAAGGAGTCCTCCTCGGGTGCCTCCGCTAATGCCGCCCCGCTCCTACTCCTCTTCCTCCACCACTGACTGGCGTTGTCACGAAGGAGCGGTTCGTGGCCTACCAGCGCTAGGTTGTAGAGCACCAGTGCCTGGCCGCAGAGCAGCAAGCATGATGGCAGCCTAGATCCGGGCCCTCCAGGATCAGCTAGGGCGCGGCGGTCCTCCACCTCAATAGCTCTTCATTGTTTAAATGTCGACGTTGTTGTTGTTGTTTCTCTGCACTTTCGCTATTGTTGATGACTCTTTTAAAATTCTGTCATTTAATGTTGCACTCTCTTATTCTGTAGTAGTTTGTTTCAATTTTATCATTTATTTACTGCACTTTCGGATAATATCGTTGGGACTCATGTATGAGTCCCCTTTTGATTACTAATTATGGCCTTTTGAGTATTCTTCAGAATCATTTTGCGCCTAGTTTCTTTTTTGCTATGCGTTGTAGATATAAACACATCAAAAACAAGAACTCCTTAAGGCTGAGTTAGGACAAATGCTAGAGAAACTCTTGCTAATTTTTCCTAGGGTCTCCGACGCTTCACCGTTGGAGCTAGCGCTTCAACGACCCCGGACACTCTCAAGTGTGGGGGAAACCTTCATCTAACTCACGTCTTATCAGGGGAGTACTTGTTCTCTCACTCCCTAATACTTAAACAATGCATTAAATGTTCCTTCTTATTGTGGGTTCCTAGCTAATTTTGCTTGAGGACAAGCAAATAGGTAAGTGTGGGGGAGTAGATAAGTGGTGAAATAATGATGTTTTAAGGTCTTTATTCACCTTCATTTTAATTGGTGCATAACTCATTTCACCACTTAATAGAGTGTTTTTGTGATTAATAGCGAACTTATATAGTTTGATCTTTTGATAGGTAAAATCTCACTTTGAGCACACTTTTGGACCCCTTTAGAGCTAGTGGCATGTATCAACAGATTCCCCACCCTTCAAGCTTTCTAACGCCATAAACGGGGAGCAATTTCGAGCCATAACGAAGATTCTAGGCCCCGCGCAAGTTAGAGAAATATGTTCCTACAGTCGACCGACCCATGAACCGACCTACACTGGGTAGGTCGGAAGCTCCTGGAGCAGAAATTCGTCTCTTGATTGGACCGGCCCATAGGAACGACCCACACTGGGTCGGTCAGAACTTAAAAAGGGCACGAGCCCCGTCTCCAGAAGGTCGACCGACCCACGGGACCAACCAACTGTGGGTCGGTCAGACACGTAATTTTCTCTAAATTTGCTCAGATTTGAGGCAGCTCTCTCACTTTCATTTCTACACACTTAGATACTGAAACCAAGAGAGAGAGAGAGAGAGAGAGAGGTGATAGAAGAATAAGAAGAAGAAGAAGGAAGAAGAGGATGAAAGCTCACCTTAAAGCAATCAGTCAGATGAAGAATAAATTATAAATTACATCATTTTGGGTCATGGCGGGTGTTTGACTACAGACTTTAAATTACGGTTGGTCTAAGAACCGTAATTGAAGTTAATATAACCGCCTATCACCTCCGGGTCACTAATAAATGATAGTTATGTAACAAACAGCAGTGAAAATTCTTCGGTCTCTTGTTAAGTAACCGTTTGTCTTTTAACCATCAGTAATTAGCCGTAATTATTTGTCTGTTTTCCACTAGTGCCTTGAGATCTCTGCATAAAGATTAAATTTCAAAGTTTTGTCTAGACAAGCTATCTGTAGGTGCTGGTGGCAGTAGTAGTTCCTCTTCTAAACCACCACTCCCTCGTAGCAAAAGAAGTTCTTCGATTACTATTATTTTGATAAGACCTAAATCTATTTTATTAGTTTCTCGATTTTGTATATATGATGATTAAATTAATTTAACTTTTACTTTTGATGACGCTGATGGTTACATAGATGCTCTTAAGTGGTGGAAAGCTCATGAAGGCAAGTTTCCCAACCTTGCAAGGAGAGCTCAAGATGTGCTAGTAGTTCCAGCATTAACCGTTGCTTATGAGTCAGTGTTTAGTGTAAGAAAACGAGTGTTGGACAAAAGGAGATCAAGCCTTCCACCAAACTCAATCAAGGTTTGTGTTGAGAAATATGATTGCGGCTTAGCTGTGTTGTGAGCCCAAGCGCATGCAAAGTGCAACATGATGATTGGTTTGAGATGAATGAAGAATAAACCACTTAATACTTCTATCTTGTAATCTTTTAGAATGTAACAGTACTAATTTTATTACCATGTAATCTAATTAGGACTTGTAGTTATGTAACCTCTTAGTAGATGTACTCTTTTTCCTTATTAGAGTTTTCCCAATGGATTTTTACCTAATAGGAATTTAACGAGACAATGAATTCATTACACTTCAATTGTAAATTCTATGATAAATTCTAACTACTTCTTACCACTAGTGGAAAAAATGTTTTTAATGACGGTTATTTTGCCTATATACCACGGTTAGAAACCGTGGTTTATACTGGCGTCGCATATAGCTAAAACCTATATACCACGGTTCAAAAACCGTCGTTTAAAATGGATTTTATACCACGGTTCCTTTGAACCGTCGTTTAAAATGAACTAATAAACCACGGTTATTCGTAAAACCGTGGTTTATAGTTTTTTTTTTCAAAAAACGCCGGCGATTTTAGCGCCGCCTTCAACTAATTCAACAGAGCTCAAACACTGCAGAATGCAGAACATGTATGTTCCTTGTATGCGAATTAGGATTGCAAAATAAATGAGTGAATGTTGTATTCCTTGTTCGTCGGTGGGTTACAAAATTACCGTGTTCGTCGGTGGGCTACAAAATTACCGTCTGTTCGCCGGTTGGGTTGCAAAAATTACAATGAAGATGAAGAAGAGCATTGTTCCTTGTTCGCAAATATTACCGTGAAGAAGAGGCGCAGAGCATTTGTTACTTGTTCGCAAAAATTACCGTCAAGAAGAGGCGCAGAGCATGAAGAAGAGTCGCATGTGTTCCTTGTTTTCCAGTTCGCTGGTGGGTTGCAAAGTTGAAGAAGAAGAGGCGCAGAGCATGAAGAAGAGGAGCATTTGTTCCATGTTCGCCGGTGAGTTGCAAAAAAAAAAATGCGAAGTTGAAGAGAAGAAGAGTTGAGAGCATGTTCGATTTGTTCGACAATGTTGGTTGTAAAACAATGAGAGCAATATATCTAATTGGAGAAGGGGAAAGAGCCGCGTTAATTTTCGCCGAAAATTTGAATTCCCGCTTAGACTATATACCACGGTTCTACCAAGAAACCGTCATTTAAAGTTTTTTTACCATGACTAAAAACGACGGTTGTCACAAAACCGTGGTATATAATGCAAGGGGTCAAAGTATATATGACGGTTCGACCTATAACCGTGGTATATAATAAATCGCGTAACTATATATGACGGTTCTGTCAGAACCGTGGTATATAAAGTGCTATATACGACGGTTCTAAGTGGAACCGTGGTATAAAATCTCGCGCCGACACTTTATGTGACGGTTATGATCATAACCGTGGTATAAAGTTTTTAAATGACGGTTATGAGTATAACCGTGGTTTAAAGTGCGTCATTTAAAATGTTTTTTCTACTAGTGTACTTACACATTTAAGGTATTAAACTTGAGAAATAGCATAGCTAGGAGAAAAGTAGACAAAGAGAGCAACGTGTGTGGTAAACAAAAGAAACTAGAGCCGACCTTCCCAGATGACCTCCCCAAGCGGGTCGATCATACCGTTGCAAAAATAGCTCGGCTGACCCACAATGGGGAGGTCCCTTTTTGTCTAAAAATTTGAGATCCGAATTTGGAACGGATATGAATCAGTACCGGAACTAGTAAGAAATCGATACAGGAACCGGTAAGGAATTGGTCGCAACCGGTAAAGAACCGGTCGGAACCGATTTTTGACCGAATCAGAAACCGAATAAACCCTTAGGAACTGGAACCGGAACCACCATAGAACCGTCTCTGATTGACTCTAAATCCAAATACACTTGTCCGGAATCGAAACCATCCTAGGCCGGGACGGTGGCCGCCATTTGACTATGACTACCAAGCAATAGCCATGATACTCACCAATCCCTCAATATTGTTTTCCACTATGAATTTTAAATCAATCCCCTAAAATTAAGGGTGATGTTGAATTACTACTTTTACACCATATATAGCCCCATTCTTTTGCAAGGTGAAGGTTTATAGTTTATTTGCAGTTGAAGTTAGAAAAAGTAGGTGGACAAAAAATAAAAAAAATTATATGACAATTGATATGTATGACATATAGAGAAAAAGTGAGTTAATTACATAAACCTATTTTGATAATCGCAAAAAATAGGAGGTCACTACATGCAGTCGAGTTTTTAATTCGCTCAGTAAAAATGACCTTTTTGTCCTTGCTTTGAAATGTTTCCAAAATAACAATATATACTCAAAACTTTTCACATATTACAAGGGACTCATTCAAAGATAATTATTTATGTATTTGTAGTACTTTTAAGTTAAATTCACATATATCAAATAGGACAAAAACTGAAAAAATAGTAAATCGCGATAAAATGGACAATTTTTTCCCTGGACGTAGGTGTCGATGCCCACTAAAAATGGTGGGCGTTGACGCCCACTCAACTGAGTGGCCATTGAAAGTTAGTGTTTTTTAGATACTATTTGTAATATATCGCAAGTTTTAGATGAATATTATAATTTTCGAAAGTATTAGTATGTTTTAGATATTATGTGTAATATATCACAAATTTTGGATGAATATTTGAATATTAAAAGTATTAATATGTTATGTACACTATTTATAATATATCATCAATTTAAGATGAATATTAATTTTTTTAAATATATATTGAAGATTTTATTAAAAAAAATCAACTTCACAATTTTTTTAAAAATTTCTATTGCGAAACTCGATGACTCCGTTCGGTGTTATCTCTTTTGTGGTATAAATGTGGTATTTTTTAGTTTTGCATTTTTGATAAAAATGTCAAACCGCCACTGCCGAACAACAATTTTTAAAACAACCACAAATATACCAGCACAAAACAACTGCAAAACAACCACAAAACAACCGTAAAAACAACCACAAAACAACCAGCAATTTATGGTGCAAAGAAAATGAATACCGTAAACAGAGACGGGGCCAAAAACTGTAATTAGGGGCAAGAATATTTTAATAATATTAATTAATTTTTAAAAATTAATTTTTAATAAATTAATTTGAATTTTAAATAGTTATAATTATATTTTAATAATGATATTATATATTAAATTTGACGCAAAAATTCAATTAAAATTGAAATATAAAAATTAAAATATAAAAAAGTGTTTCCCTTTTTATTTTTAGTTTATTTATAAAGATTGATATACTAAATTATAAGTTAATGACAATAATATAGAACAATAGTTTTAAACTAGTTGCGTTTTTCTAAAATCTTATACTTAAAATTATTTTGAGTAATTATAATATTTTTCTAATTTATAGAACTTGTAATAAAAAACCACAAAAATATTTGTATTATGGATAGAAGGGGTACATGATTAATAAGAATGACATAATAATCCATTTTACTTTTGACTATATTGCTAAAGTAAGGTATAAAATCTGAATATTTAATTATATTTACATATAGTAATATATAGGTCATATTTTAACAACTAATTGTTTATTTTTTTGTATGATGTAAACATTAATAAAGTTCACTAATTAATTATTATATTTTCCTTTTATTCAAATGTGAACAAGTAGCCCGTTGTGTTAAACCATATATAGTTACAATTGTTGTTATCCATTGATAGATTGTGGTTGATAATGGTGAAGTTATTTATATAGACCTTAATATAAATGTTAAAAATAATTGATTGTAATCAAAATTTGTTGTTTTCGTAATTAATAAATTATGTATATACTAATCCTATATTTGCTAGTAGCTTCTTTATTTTCATCTTAACAAAAAGTTGTTTTAAAATGTAATACAAAATTTATAATTGTAACACAGAAAATGATAAACACACTGCACGTAATTAATTTATTCAAATACGCCACACGAAACCACTACATGCCGAACAACAGTTTTTAAAACAGCCATAAAATAATCAACCTAAAACAACCAGGAAAACACCACAAAACAATTAGACTAAAACAATTACAAAACAATCACGAAAAAACCATATCAAACATAGGCCTTATAAAACAGTTCTCAATAATACCTTTTTTTTCCACCATTAATATATTGATTTGGCACTCCTTGTCATGTACTATATCTGTTTGTTACCTAGGATGAACTCCCAGACTTTCCCTATAAATTCCGCACTAGTTAGCTAGATGTGTTGCTTCTCCGATCACCTACCTATGGAAAGAGCAGCAGCGTCTTTTCAACTCATGTCCTGGTATGTATGTACTCAACCTGGAAACGAAACAACATTAAAATATTTAAACATCGCGACGTTGAGGGAGAGGTACAACACTAGACTATCCCATTGCAGTAATGGGGGACTGGTCGTGGAGAGAGAGTGACTGACTGTGTTGGCAGTCATTGAGCGACACGAGCACCTACTTTGTTCATTGGATATTTTTTTGCTCCCTTTCCTTCCAAACGGTCATTTCCATACTGCCACAGCACCAGCAAGCCTACAGTCCAGTCCAGTCCAGTCTCCAGTGGCCAGCTCTTCCCTCTTTTCTGCGTCCTTTGCCTTACTCACAAACATCAATCAATTCATCGCTTCTCTCTTCTTTCTCTCCGTCTAATAATTTGAACGCTTTTGACGTGCCTCAATCCTCATTTCACACACACACAGAGAAGAATCTATCTGTCGTCTAGTGCTACAGTGGCGCGGGTGACATGGACAAAGCAGTGGCTGACAGTTGTCAGCTCTGTCTTTGCTTTGGCATAGCTATGTTTGAAGTGAAAGGAGCGTGGCGAGACGGGGGTCACTTTTGGCTGATTCATTCTGAATGTGTCGTACGTCATTTGTTTTATTTTAGATAAGGACATTTCTTTTACTTTGCCAAAAAAAAAAAAAGGCCATTTCAAATGCAACAGTATAGGAAAGGGAATCAATTGTTAGGTCCGTACGTTGTACCACTACTATAATGGTAATGGTCACTCTCACTCAGATAAGAGTAGCTAGAGTGTTGGGTATGGAGCACTAGTTAGCAAAATCCTCGCCCGATTTGGGAGACCATACTTGCTTTTGTCTTATTTTCGGAAGCAAAAGAATTAGCCTCTCTTTGGCTAGGTTACTTAGGCCCAGTTCGTGAAAAAAAAAAATTCTACTCCATAATTTCTTTTTCAAATGACTTAACCTATTATTTATTTCAGTCTGTTCTCTACATTAAACTATACTCCACGTACTTCAACCCATACCAACATTATTGATTTTGTGATAGATGGTTACCAAACTATCGTAAATTGCTTTTGTAATACCAATATTTCACTGTAATACAACAATTATATTAGTAAATATTATTTTAATTAAATAATTAGTAATATCTATTATAAACATTTTATGTTACACATTATTTATTAGTTATATAAAAATGAATACATATGTTATATAAATATTAGTAAATATTGTTTTAATATTAAATAGTTGATAATATTTATAGATATTTAAGCTACACGTTATTTATTACTTATATGAATATGTACACATATGTTATATATGTAATTATGATATGTAAATATTAGTAAATATTATTTTTTAAAAATATTTAGCAATATATGTATTGTAGAAATATTATGTTGCACATTATTTATTATTTATATGATTATGAATACTATATCACAATATTATAATTGATTATTTCAATTAAATAATTAGTAATATATATAGAAAATTTATGTAACACATTGTTTATTACTTATGTTAATATCAACATATATGTCATTATGATGAATAAATATCGGTGAATGTCATTTTAGTTACATATTTGAAAATTGTACAATAGTATTTCCAACATATTTTTAAATTGTATTATAGTATTTATAACATATTAATATGTATATAAATTTATTTATTAATCTAATTATACATTAAGCTGTTAAAATAAGCTTCACAACGGCAAACACATTAACAGATTATTTGCAATAAGTTAATGTCATTTTAAACTAATTATATCAGCTTTCAGCTTACTTAATCAGTCATCAACTATCAGCTATCAACTATCAGCTCTTTCACGAACTGGGGCTTGGTTCGGTGTCTGCGTTCGCATCCATTTTTGTGGTTATTTTAGGCTGCGTTCGGTATGGTTATTTTGTGGTTGTTTTGGTCGGGCTGTTTTGTGGTTGTTTTATATGTGGTAGTATATTATTGGAGTAGAACGTAGGACCCACGTGGGACCCACGTGGGGACCACACCAAAACTACCAAGTTTATACCACAAATATGCGCAAGCCGAACGAAGCCAGTTGTTTTGGTTGGTTGTTTTGTGGTAGTTTTGATGGTTGATTTGTGCTGGTTGTTTTGTGTTGGTTATTTTGTGGTTGTTTTGAAAACTAGTGTTTGACAGGCGACGGTTTCGTCTGGATGTTTTAAATAAGTTAGTTTTATGCGGTGTGTTTACCGTTTTCATTGTTACAATTAAAAATTTTATATTACATTGTAAAACAATTTATTATTAATAAAGTTAAAATATATGTAGATATTCAATTATAGCCTTTAATAATTAATATTCTTTATTAATATTTTAGTGATAATTAATTTATAATATGTATACATATTAATTTATAAATAAATGTTTTACATATATTTGAAAAAATAAAGAAATAAACCATTGTATTTAGAGAAAATATATTAGATGTTATATATAAAAATATAATTTTATGGATTATATATATTAGTATTTAATATAACATTTCAAATGTATTAATACTTAAGATTATTTTAATTTTTAATGGAATAAATAATATCATTGAAATGAAAAAGCAATTCTTTCTAATAATAAAATAATTGACTGTAAGTGAATATATATGTACAGATATCACTTATTTTATAATTATATATTGTTTAATTGTTGATAAAATATTTATTTTAAACATATATTTGTAGTTAAAACAATATATTCTATTCAATTAAATATTACTTAATGAAATTCAAAAAATAAATTTAAATTTAATACTGGATATGCCAAGAAATGAAAAATAACGTATATTAGCATATAAAATTATTCTTTAATTATTAAGCACGCTATAAAACATATAATAACTTTGATATACTAACAAACCATAATAGTTTGTACAAACAGTTTTGTAATTAATCATTACTTAGCAAGTTGAATACTTATAATTGATATTTCTGAAATATACTACAAATATTTTGTACTCTAATAATTTTGATATAATTGAAAGTTTGCATCGTAATTATTATTAGTTTGCTCTTTTCCTTGTAGAATATTTTATTAGAATTGATAGATAGTAATAGTTTTAAGAGACTATTTATCCGTATCTGAATAAACAATTTAGAAAAACACTACTAGTTTAAAACTATTGTTCTATATTATTTTCGTTAATATATAATTTATATACCAATCTTTTTAAAAAAAACTAAAAATAAAAAAGGGAAAATAAACTAATTTATAATATATCAATCTACATATTTCAATTTTAATTTAATTTTGTGTCAAATTTAATATATAGTATCATTTTTAAAATATAATTATAAATATTGAAAATTTAAATTAATTTATTAAAAATTAATTTTTAAATATTAATTAATATTATTAAAATATTCTCGCCCCCTTAATTACAGATTTCTGGCTCCGCCTCTGTTTACAGTATTCATTATATTTGCAGCATAAATTGTTGGTTGTTTTGTAGTTGTATTGTTTGTGCTGATATATTTGTGGTTGTTTTAAAAATTTTTGTTCAGAGGTGGCGGTTTGGCATTTTTTATCAAAAATGCCAAACTCAAAAATACCACATTTATACCACAGAAGTACCAAGTCCGAACGCAGTCGTTGTCTCTTTTGTGGTATAAATGAAGTATTTTTGAGTTTGATATTTTTGACATAAATGTCAAACTGTCACTGTCGAACAACAATTTTCAAAATAGACACAAATAAACTAGCACAAAACCACCACAAAATAGGCAGCAATTTATGCTGCAAAGAGAATGAATACCGTAAGCAGAGGAGGGGCCAAAAAACTATAATTAGGGGTGAGAATATTTTAATAATATTAATTAATATTTAAAATTAATTTTAATAAATTAATTTGAATTTTCAATAGTTATATATATTTTAAAAATGTATATATATTAAATTTGACACAAAAATTAAATTAAAATTGAATATATAAATTTATATACAAAAAAGTTTGTTTTCCTTTTTTTATTTTTAGTTTATTTATAAAGATTGGTATACTAAATTATAATTTAACGACAATAATATAGAACAATAGTTTAAACTAGTAGCGTTTTTCTTAAAATTTATACTTAAAATTATTTTGAGTAATTCTAATATTTTCTAATTTATAGAATATGTAGTAAGAAAACTAAAAAATAATTGTATTATGGATAGAAGGGGTACATGATAAGAATGACATAATAATCCATATTACTTTTGACTATTATTGCTAAAATAAGGTATAAAATTTGAATATGTAATTATGTGTACATATAGTAATATATGTCATATTTTTAACAACTAAGTGTTTATTTTCTGTATGATGTAAACATTAATAAAGTTCACTAATAAGTTATTATATTTTCCTTTTATTCAAATATAAACAAGTAGCCTGGTGTGTTAAACCATGTATAGATATAATTGTAGTTATCCATTGATAGAATTGTGGTTGATAATAGTGAAGTTATTTATATAGCATTAATATAATGTCAACAAAAATTGATTGTAATAAAAATTTGTTGTTTTTGTAATTAATAAAAAGTTGTTTTAAAGTGTAATTCAAAATTTTTAATTGTAACACAGAAAATGATAAATGCATTGCACATAATTAACTTATTCAAATACGCCAGACGAAACCGTCACATGCCGAACACCAGTTTTCAAAACAACCACAAAACAGCCAGCACAAAACATCCAGCAAAACACCACAAAATAACCAACCAAAACAACCACACCAAAACAGCTACAAAACAACCACAAAAAATCACAAGATATTCTTAAAAAATTTTGAAATTCATAATATATCCCTATTTCATGAAATGATGTTAAATAATGACTATTTTATCCTTGCTATTGTAACAAATATGCCCTTAAAAAAATTTGTAATTCATAATAAACCTTTTTCCAAACACGTTCACAAGATACTCTTAATAAGGTTTGAAATTCACAATGTACCCATATTTAATGAAATTACTTTGAATAATGACTATTTTATCCTTGCTATTGTAGATTATGTTTCAAAGTCACAATATGTCACTTTTTTCTATTCAAATACATTTATGAAATACTACAAAATATAAAGGATAGTTCATGAAATGTCACTATATTTTTGGCTAATTCATTAAATGCTACAAAAAAAAAGAAATTCATGAAATACCACTATTTTCGTAAAAGTTCAAGAAATGCCACTATGCCATTGACTAGAAGCAAGAAAGACAAAATACCCCTACTAGTTAACAAAGTATTTTTAAAGTTCACAATATAGCCCTAAGTATTAAAAAGTTCACTAAAATTCACAAAAATTCCAAATTACTATAAAAATATAGATATCTATAAAAAATAGTTAAAATAGTATAACAAATTATTAAAAAAAATTAAAATATAATAACCATCGACAAAAAGTAAATATTTATTAGATTTTTTTTCAAAATTATTTAGTACCATAAAAAAGAATATAGAGTTTTAAAAAATATTTTATACTACTTTTCATACAAATTTAGACCAATATAGTACCATAATTTATACTAATTAATTACCATAATTTTTACCATAAATTTTTAAATTATTTTTTTCTA
Organism: Limonium bicolor; assembly: GCA_023374045.1. Lineage (NCBI taxonomy): Eukaryota > Viridiplantae > Streptophyta > Magnoliopsida > Caryophyllales > Plumbaginaceae > Limonium > Limonium bicolor. Next base: position 49,527,503 of record CM041783.1, on the reverse strand, counting down.
CCATACTAAATTATGGTAATTAACTAGGATAAATTATAATACTATATTGGTCTAAATTTGTGTAAAAATTAGTATAAATTACTTTTTTAAAACTCTATATTCTTTTTTATGGTACTAAATAATTTTGAAAAAGAAATATTTACTTTTTTCAATGTCTTATGATATTTTTCAATATATTTTTATTTATTTTTATAGTTATAATATTTTAAATATTTTTATATTTATCTGAATTTTATAGTACTTTGAATTTTTGGTAAATTTTAGTGAATTTTTTAACACTTAGGAGCATATTGTGAACTTTAAAAGTACTTTGTTAACTAGTAGGGGTATTTTTGTCTTTTTTGCATCTGGTGAGACATAGTGGCATTTCATGGACTTTTGTAAAAATATAATGGCATTTCATGACTTTTTTTAGTGACATTTCATGAATTAGCCAAAAATATGGTGGCATTTCATGAAATTTCCCAAATAAATAATGACAAAAAATATTTTCAAAATAATATAAATAATAGAAAACATATAAAGTAGAAATGAGATTACGAGTTATTAAACATTAAACATACTCAAAACTTTTAACAAATTATTATTTTCTTCTCATTATATTACTTTTCTTGGCTATTTATCAATCTTCTTCATTCGAATACTTATAGTTGTGGTTACAGAATTATTAAATCATATATGATAAGCATATATATTGTGTGTCAGTTTATAAACAAAACTAATCCAATAGGAGATAGTTGTATATAGTTTTAGTTACATCATCTTATATTGGATTAGTTTTGTTTATAATTATCATATATATGTTTATTATATCATATTTAAGCAGTATCTAAAGATAACTATATTTTTTTGATAAAGAAGAGACTATAAAAAAGTGGCAAATTATAAACTTGAAACATGATCTACAATGTTAAGAATAAAATCGTCATTATTCAAGTTCATTTCAAAAAAATAGGGATATATTGTGAATTTTAAATTTTTTTAAGGGTATTATATGAACGTGTTTTAAAAATGGTATGTTATGAAAGTTTTTAAAGGTATATTGTGAATTTTCCGTTCCCATATATAATAATAAATTTTGGTCCCACATGAGTTATGTGTGAGTCACATTTAGGTTTTATGTACTTCTTCAATAACATATGTCATATAAAATAGTGAAACCAAACACAAATATAAATATATCAAGAAGTTTTACTCATTACAACATTTTCAGGTGATTTTGAATCATGCGTTACCCTCGATTAGTATGATGTTACCCATAAAAGAGTTAAAATAACAGAGTCTAATTTTGTATGCTTGTGTGTTGGACTAATGTACCTTAATTTTGTAGTCTCTTTGGTGGTATAAATATGGTATTTTTGATTTGATATTTTTGATAAAAAAATGTCAAATCCTCACTGTCGAATAACAATTTTCAAAATAGTCACAAATATACCTGCTCAAAACAATCATAAAACAACCAGCAGTTTATGCTCCAAAGTTAATGAATACCGTAAACAGAGGCGGAACCAAAAAACTATAATTAGGGGTGAGATTATTTTAATATAACATTAATAAACATTTTAAAATTAATTTTTAATAAATTAATTTGAATTTTTAATAGTTATAATTATATTTTAAAAACGATATTATATATTAAATTTGACACAAAGTTAATCTAAAAGTGAAATATATAAATTAATATATAAAAAAGTTTGTTTTCGCTTTTTTAGTTTTAGTTTATTTTTAAAGATTGGTATACTAAATTATAAGTTAATGATAGTAATATAGAACAACAGTTTTAAATTAGTAGCGTTTTTCTAAAAACTTATACTAAAAATTATTTTAAGTAATTCTAATATTTTTTTAATTTATAGAATCCGTAATAAAAAGCTAAAAAAATATTTGTATTATGGATAGAAGAGGTACATGATCAGTAAGAATGACATAATAATCCATTATACTTTTGACTATATTGCTAAAATAAGGTATAAAATCTAAATATTTAATTATATGTATATATTGTAATATATATGTCATATTTTTAACTAATTGTTTATTTTTTTGTATGATGTAAGTATTAATGAAGTTCACTAATTAATTATTATATTTTCCTTTTATTCAAATGTGAACTAGTAGTCTGGTGTGTTAAAACCATGTATAGTTACAATTGTTGTTATCCATTGATAGAATTGTGGTTGATAATAGTGAAGTTATTTGTATAGACCTTAATATAAATGTTAACAAAAATTGAATGTAATAAAAATTTGTTGTTTTCGTAATTAATAAATTTTTAATCCCTATATGTAACACCCCTACCGCTAATACCGTCATTACCGTCTAAACTCCTCATACTTCCATACTCACGCAGCGGATACTTACTTACACAACGGTGGGTGATACAATGTCGTTAGCCACCCACGTGACTAACCAGGTCTACTACTACTTACAGCATCGGTCTGATGGACCGAAATATCCGAGTACTACACAATTACAGTCCATACTCTAATTACAAACCAGGTACTACAATTCTCCATTCAATACAATACTCCATAATTACAATACAATATACCAAGTTTACTAAGATCCAAATCCAATTACAACGATTCTTTCAAGTTTATACATACTCATTAAGAGTCTAGCATCTATCCATTCCTCACAAACTACATACTTTCCAAATACATAGTGGTGTACCCCTTGGTAGGTACACCGACACTTCAAAGGCTACAAGCCTTATACATTTCTTTACTATCTGCAATACATTCCTAGCTATCTAAGCATAGCCGCCGGTCTCTTACCATTACCATAACCGCTGCGGGTACCTGTACAATAAAAACAGTGCCCCAAGGGGCTCAGCTTACACTGTATATGAAATCCGCATACCCCGCGTACTAGCGAGGGTACGCCAACCACTTGGTCATATACATGTAGTTCATTTTACTCATACATACATACATGCTTCCAATCATAATATTACAGTACATCACACGACATACACACATACATTTCCATACACACAAGGAAGACATTACAAGTCAACCATTCACACTTACCTTTACGGAAATACGCTTCTACAATACATACACAATGCTTGTTATCTTCTTTTACCCACCCGGGTTAATCGGGTGTACATTACTCTTTTACTCAGGGTCAATGACTTACACTAGCCAAGACCGTTACTCATACAATACTTTACTTACTTACTTACTTACTCAAGTTAAGTCGTGGTGACCTTCGGGCAGGGACTACACCATCCCACCACCGGGCTTTACTGTGGCTCACCAATCTAGGATGCTACCCATTTAAGGGATTTGGTCCATAGAAAGGATTCAGGCCAGGAATCGGATCCAACCTCTTGTGTCTCCTCATCCTCACGCGTGGCTGAAACTATATCGGACTTCTACTCATTCCAATTTACTCAATACTTAAGTTAGGAGTTAGGTTGTTAGGAATTAGTAGAAGTCATCCCATACATACCAAGGAATAATACACTACACACATACACATCCATTCACACATATACTTCATCCTCATCTATTCATTTCATGAATTATACAAACTAAATGTTCAGGGCAATATAACAAGAACAAATATAATACAAGCACAAGTAAGTGCATTAAAATCCGATTTGTGCATTTATCTTATTTAGGTGATCAAATAAGCACACAAATCGAGGTAACCAGGTTAGGATATAGAGCATGAAGAAATCATACCTTTCACCGGGATTATCTTTACCGGGTGTCCTCACGTTCCTTTGGTTCACTCTTGTTCCTCGAGTCTTATTCTCGAACCACTGACTACATGCCAAATGGTTTTATTAATATTAAGCATTACGGTATGTACATAATTGCTACTCCCGTACTTACCCTGTTGTCCCGTTATTTCAGTTTAACTAATGTTCTTATACTCACAACTTTCTTAATCATTTCTCAAACTTGTTTACACTTCTTAGGACCTTTAAAGGTCACCAAACAAGGCCTTAAAAACTTCTAAAACCATTACTAATCAATCCCCCATGTTTTAAACCCTAAAAATTACTTTCGGCAACTTCTTGGGGGTGGTTCGGGACTTGGTCCGGACCCAAGGTCCCGGACCATTCACGGAAAACACTCTCGGCTACATTGAACTATTGGTCCGGGACTTGGTCCTGGACCTAGGTCCCGGACCACTTGTAGGATTTACTCTCGGGCTTATTTTCGGTGCGGTCCGGGACTTGGTACATATCTTAGGTCCCGGACCCTACTAAAAACTGCTACTAGGTTGATTTTTCAACCCCTAATCCACCTCTAATCATTCCATAATCTTTCCACATGTTTTGTACATGTTTAAACACACTTAAACACTCATAAAAACTCCTTAAATCCATGGTCCAATACTTACTCAACTTCTTGCTCACTTTCTACAAATTTCCATTCTCAGTTTCACACTTTGCACACTTGTGCATTCCTACACTTCTCTTTGCATTTTGCACTTTGTCCTAATTAAATTTCACCATTCCAATTCATTTCCAAGCAAATACACTATCTATACCCAAGTCCAACACTCATTTTACTAAATCTTGCACACTAATTCTTCCTAGTTTCTCCAATGCATTTCAACACCTCTTGCTATAGATTTTACACCCTTTTATTCTCATACTATAACTACCACTCCATGGTTACTAAACATTCCTACTCAATCCAATACACACCTTGGTTCTCCCATTCACCAAGTCATCCATAAATGCACATTTCCTACTAATAATTTGTCATAGTTTACCTACAATTCTCACTTATCCACATACATCCATTCTCACCAAAATCATTCCTAAACTAGCCACACCCATACAAGGGTCCTACCAGCAATCAAAATAATATCAATTCATCAATACTTCCTCAAACTACAATACCAATACACATACACAATTTATTTGGCTCCAAGGCCTTCAATTCAAATATCAATTCACAAATACTTTCAAACTTCCATCAAGTACAATACTAGTACATTATTTTGAGTTCATTCATTACTTTACCCATTCCCATCATTCTAATGCATTAAAATTTAGCATTAAGAAGGAGCTCTTACCTTAAGCCTATAATTCCTTCTTTTTTTTGTTTTTTTCCAATTCTCCTCCTTCTCTCTTTCTTGCACAAAATCGGTCAAATAGGGAATGGAGTTGCCAAACTCCATTCCCATCACCCAAGGAACACAAAATAAGTGTAATTAAAATACTAACCCTTAGATTAATACTAATTCATTAAAATGCTTAAAACACCAATCTAGGGTTTACCTTTGAAGTCTTTTAAGAGAGGTTTTAGCCCTTGGTTCAAGAAGGTGATCCCACCACCATGACAAGGTTGGAATGGTGCTCAAACGAGAGAGAAACAAATAGGACATTACAAATGGGTAAAATCAGCTACAAAGGAGAATGGAGGAAACATGAGTTTTTCATGGACATTTTTACCTTAATGGAGAGAGGAGACTCCAAGCTTTGATTTGGTACCATTTTCTCTTCAAATGGGGAAAACCCATGGAGATGAACTTCCTCATTTTTGGATTTTGAAAAGAGAGAATGGTAGAGAATGATGAGAGGAGCAAGAATATGTACTTATTTTTGCATTTGGAGTTCAAATGGAGCTAGAGCATGGAGGAGAAGAGGGGCTGCCATGGGAGGTTGGTGAAGCTCCGAAAATCGCCAGCTACAAGGGGAGAAGGAGAGAGAAATTGGCTGGGAGAAAAGAAATGGGAGAGAGAAGAGAGAAATGAGAGACGAGAGAAAAAGGTGGGTGCTTTTTGCTTTATTACTTTTCTTTCTCTTCTTTCTTTTTCTTTCTAGCTTATTTAACAAGAGTGGGGTGACTTATTTAAGTAGTAAAAACCGGCCCCCTACAGTATTACTAGTTAGAGCATTTTTCGTCTTTTACAGAAAACACTCGTTAATTTCCCCGGTTTGGTATTGTTCACTAACCGGGCCCGTTTTCCGGAATTTTCTCGTTTCTTTAATTTTATTGGTTATTAAGCTTCCATAAATGCTTAATTATAGTTATTTAATTAACTATGTTTTTTATGGGTTCGTTTGACCACTTAAAGTCACATTTTCGGGTTTTCTCGAAAAACGTGTGCTAAAGCTCTATTAGCGTTTTAATACATTATTTGGATCCGTTTTCTTCGGGAATTGTTCCCGTACACTAATTAGGCATGAATAAGCCTTAGGAATCCACATAATACTCTAACCGAGGTCTCGCACCTCCTATGGTTATTTAACGCTTATTTAGCGTTTTTCGCTTTTTAAGCGTTTCTTCATTTCTTTAGGATTTATTTTCCTTACCAATATTACTTAGGCACTATTAGGCCCTTAAATACATTTTAGGATAATTTTAATCACTATATTTAAGTTCGGGGTATTTCAATCTACCCCCTGATAAGTGTCCAAATAAGCATGTTTTATAGGTGTATTTCATATATTATATTAGCACTTTTCTTGCTCATTTCTCACTTATCGTATGTTTTTTCTCTAATTTATGTTTTATTGATTATCTCACAAATTTATTGGTTAAACATGAGGAAAACCAAGCTAGGAACAAAGTAGACAAAGAGACGAACGCATAGACGCAAACGGCTCAAAAAACGGAGTCCAAAGGAAGAAGCTAGAACCGGTCAAAGTTCGCAAAAGAGAACAAGTCAAAGACTTGTCCGTGTCTTGTCCGCTCAAACAAAGCCGGACAGAGCTTGAGCCGTCCGTGTCATGTCCGCACTACAAAGGCCGGACAGAGCACAGAGGCATCCGTGGAGCCAGGGCCGGACAAGGGCCGGACGGACATATGTCCGTGTCTGGTCCGGGTATTTAGGGGCGGACACAAACCCGGACGCAACCATTTGCAGAATTAAGTCCGTGGAATTAAGCCAGGACACGGGGCAGACGTGTGTATGGAAGAAATGTGTCCGTGGATAAATGGACGGACAGAAACAAGGACGCGTGTAAATGCAACGCAGATCCAGAAATTAACGCGACTGGTTTCGTTCACCGACCGTCTTCCCCAATTGCCCAATTGCTTCTTCCTTTGCGGCGCCTACAGACATATCCATCTACTCCAGTAAACCATATCAGGCGCATGCCTTAAATCCCTCACGCGTCTGTCTCCAATCAACCTCAGTTCTGTCTCCTCTCCAGCTATATTCAACCTTCCTCTGCTCTATATAAACCCAGTCCTTCTACCATAAACAAGGGGGCACCACGACGGGAGTCTGAGAAATCATTCACCACACTACTCCATTTCTTCCATTCATCTTCTCCCGTAACACCACAACACTCCATACTCACGTACAGAACAAAAGAATATAGAAGAGAGGCAGCAGAATTGAGAGCGAGTGTAGACCCGTTCTTTCTCTGAAATAATGGCAAAATCTATCTGTGCTATCTTTTCATTTACGTTAATGTCTGAGTAATTTTCATTGTATCCTAGGATGGGGGTTTGTTCCTAATATTACGTAATCAATATATTACCTGTCTCACTTACTAAACTTGTTTTAATTCCTTTCAACTAATATTGTTAAATGCTTATTCTGACAAATACTGCATTTTTATGGTAACTATCAACATATGATTTTGAGATAGTCTAAGTAACACAAAGGAATAAACCTTGGTATTTACACTCCGGATTGAGCAGGAAAATATTGAGGCTATTACTAAGAGTTCGTAACTGACAATTATTAACTCTAATAGACAATAAATATTTGAGACAAGGTTATAAGTTTGTTTAAGTAATTTAGGCGATTCCCCCACTATCCTAGGATACCTTTTCCATCCACATCAATCAATTCACCTTATTTACTGTTTTTAATATATTTGCACTGATCCAACAAAAAATCAAGCTTGCCTCCGGCTAAACCCCTTTTTACAGTTTTTATTAACTACCAAGACTAGGATAATTGAACAATCTCTCTGTGGATACGACACTTGTTTTACTACTCCGAATAGGTGCACTTGCCTATTAGTTTGCTATAAATCTATATTTATTATAGTGTAATTTTATCCCAACAAGTTTTTGGCGCCGTTACCGGGGAAATTGATTCCATCAATTTCCCTAGTTTCCGGTAGTTCACTTGCTATACTGTAATATTTTGTTTATATTATTTTGTTGTTTGTTTAATTTCTGACATCTAACTTCGGACATCTAACTTCGGACATCTAACTTCGGACATCTAATCTCTGACATTTAATTTCAGCTCTTTATTTTATTGTCATTTATTTTTCAGTCATTTAATTTCCATTGTCCTTTAAATTTCAGTAATTAACTTCTAACATTTTAATTTTCTGTCTCTAACTACTAACCTTAAAATTTCTGTCATTTAATTTTCTGTCAATTTAAAATTCTGTCAACTAACTACTGACATTAAATTTCTGTCATTTAAACTCCAGTACTCTAACTTCTAACATTTAAATTCAGTTCTTTAAATTCCCTTGTCACTTATTTTCTGTCATTTTACTCTTGTTAAAAAAAATATAAAAAAATAGTAAAAAAATATATATAAAAAATATATCAGTGTTGTTTAATTAACGTTTATCAGCCTAACCAATATCTCTGCCTTTCTTTATCTATTTACTAATTAATTTCGCAGTTTCTGATGAACCACAAGTTATCTTCTGTGCATGCCAAACACTCGAACCCGAGCTTCTCCACTTGTCAATCCGAGACCTGAACCCGAGCGCACTTTATTACAAGCACGAAGAAACCTGAGAAATCAAGACATGGCCGAAAACCAGAACCAAGTTATAAATGAAATGGACCATGCGAATCAACCACAACACCGTGCACTATCTGATTACCACCAACCGAATACCGAAGGAAGGGCATCAGCCATAGTTCTCCCCGAACTAACACCGCTAGAAACCGGACGATGGGCTTTCAAAACCCACTACATCACCGCCGTCCAGGATTTAGGCAAATTTAGTGGAGCAAATCCTGATGAAGCCCCAAATCATTTAAGTCTCTTCCTAGACTTCTGCAATTCCTTTGGTCAAACCGGCAACGTCAAAGAAAGAATCCGCCTACAACTATTTCCTCATTCGTTGTCAGATTCAGCAAACAGGTGGTACCGAAGTCTTCCCTCCCGATCAATCACTACATGGTTGCAAATGGCCCAGAAGTTCCTTGCCAAATACTACCCAACCAGTAGAACAAGGCAATTGATCGGTGAAATCAACACATTCTGTCAGGAACCAGGAGAAATGTTATACGACGCATGGGATAGATTCAAAGATATGCTGATGAAGTGTTCCCACCATGGCCTCGACGATCAATCCCTTTGCCTGTCATTCTTCAATGGCCTGGATGATGGAAACCGACTACTCGTAAATTCCTCTTCAGGAGGAAGTTTCATGATGAAATCTCCTCAAGAAGGGATGAACCTTCTCGAAACCATGACGAGCAATACAAGATAGTGGACGAGATCCAAAGGAAGAACGCCACGAGCAGCAGGCCTACTGCATGTTGAGCCTACAGATCATTTATCTGCTCAGATCTCGTCCCTTGCAAAGATGGTGGAAAAGCTAACAACATCTCAAAACGAAATCGTGAAAACAATAGCTTCCCCACCTTCAAGTTCATCTACAGAAGGATGTGCCATATGCGCCGGTCCTCATGAAACTCATCAGTGCGAAGGTAAAAGCCAGTACGAAGATGTGAACTTCATAGGAAACCGCCCCGGTAATTCCTACAACAATAACATCAACAACAACTACCCATGGAGAAATCACCCGAATTTCTCATGGAAAAACAATGATCAGAACCAAGGAGGGCAGAACAACAGTTCCAATACCTATCAGGGAAACAGACCCCAACCAAACTCTAATATGGGTTATAGAGCACAAGGTGCCCCTCCAGGTTTCCAACAACAACAACAACCATCTTCATCCTCTGTCGATCCAAAAGCAGAACTCAAAGAGATGATGAAGGGATACATGTCTATGACTCAAAACCAGCTTTATGCACAAGAAGCATTCAACCAAAAAAATCGAAGGTAAATTCAATCAAATTGCAGAACAACTTGCTCGAAGACCGCCTGGGACTCTCCCAAGCCAAACAGAGCCAAATCCAAGAGAGCAAGCCAAATGCATCTATGTGAAGGAACACAATGAAGAAAAGATAGAGGTGGCCAAAACAGCCAAGGTTCCAGAACTTCACCCTTCCCTTCAAGAGTGGGTGATAGCAATCGAAACTTCCAAAAAGAATGTAGCTGAACTGGAAAGCACCGCCAAAGTCTATAGAAATCGCATTCAGTCTGAGAATACCTACCTTAAGAACTTGGTGGCTGGCTATGAAAATGAGAAGCTCGACTTTGAAGAAGAAGAAGAAGAGGTTAAGGCGATAACCTTGAGAAGCGGTAGAAAAACCGACGGGATTAACATCCCGCAAAGGTCAGAAGAATCCAAAGAGGATAGTGAAGAAAGAGTTGAGGTCCCAATAGAAAAGACATCTCCCACCATCCTCACTATTCCATCAACTTCAAAACCTTCTCCACAAGAACCGTCTTTACCATTTCCTAACCGACTCCAAAAGCAGAAATTGGATAATGAATATGGGAAGTTTCTGGCAATGCTGAAGCAACTAAACGTCAACATACAGTTTGTAGACCTCATTGCCAAAATGCCAAACTACGCAAAATTTCTCAAACACCTTATCTCCAACAAAACTAAATTGGCCGAAGTCGGTACCGTACCACTCAATGTAGCTTGCTCAGCTATTCTGTAACAACCACTACCTTCGAAATGCAATGATCCAGGGAGCTTCACCATTCCAGTCACAATTGGTAGCACCTCATATCCATACTCTCTATGCGATCTGGGTGCCTCCATAAATTTGATGCCCCTTTCCACTTTCAAAAGGCTAGGAATTGGAGATATGAAAAAGACCAAGATGACCCTTCAACTAGCGGATGGTTCGGTAACTTACCCAAGCGGAGTGGTGGAGGATGTTATCATTAAAGTGGAACACTTATACTTCCCATGCGATTTTGTCATTTTGGACATCGAAGAGAACTCCACTACACCTCTCATCCTTGGACGACCTTTCCTTGCCACAGCCAATGTGCACATTTGGGTAGCCCGAGGGATAATCACCCTTCAAGCTTATAATGAAAAGATGGAGTTTGCATCAGGAAGATCTCCAGATAACAAATCCAAAGATCTCAAGTTTGTGAGGGACACTCCATCACCATCGTCTCCACTTCTCTTTGTCACCCTTCCTGATGGAATGTCCATTACAGAGCTACCACCACCAATCCCTGATGAAGAGCGGGATAAGAAAAGAAAACATGAATCCAGGTGGACACTCAAAAATACCATCGAGTCATGTTTTGGATCTCCTCCTCATAACCACCCCCTAGGTTCGATCTAACCAAAGCGTCTAGCCAAAGACGTTAAACAAGAGCAGCTTTCTGGGAGGCAACCCGGATAAACTTTTCTTTTATATGCTTTTATGTTTTTTTTTTAATTTTCAGGTTCTCTTTAAATTTTGTTTTTGCTAACTTTTAACCCCGTTTGTAGTGTGGTTGCTTCTAGTGTCTTATGCAGGTGCAACTTCATGTCTACACCGCAACCAAGCTACGCTACTTGAGGCTGAAGCTCAAGTGTGGGGGAACTCTTTTAAACGCAAGCAAAAATAATCTCAGGGGAGTACCAGTTTCTTTAATTATGCTTTTTATTTAAATAAATTCTGCTGAGGAGAGTTTCTGTGCTTAAATGATTATTTATGACCTGTGGGTTGTCTTCTATTTTATCTACTTACCGAAAAGGTCTTCTAAAACTTCCCCTTGTTTTTCTAGGGAACAATGAGGACATTGTTCAATTTAAGTGTGGGGGAGTGTGCCCTTTTCGGTGAAATTTTGTGCTTAAATGTTTAATCTCTCTCCTTATCTTGCGTTTGTCCAAATTCAAATTATGGACCCTTTATATGTGGGTTGTTCTCTTTATGAATAAATACTGTTATGAATTGTGGGATAAATGATAAAATGTACAAAAATTTTAAAATTTTGATTGCTTTTGAGGAGCATTTTTTATGCGGTGTGACCAAATAATATGAAATGGATGGATTTTTATTACTCAGGGGTTCTTTCTGTCTTCTCTCTTAGGGATTGCTAAGGGGTGTTTCTCTGTTAAAAGAAAAAAATATAATAAATAAGGGACTTGTGAGACACCAATGGTAACCAACAAGAGAGTTGAGTGTACTTAAAATACAAAAGCTTGATGCTTACATATTATCTTCTCATCTCTTATGCAAAAGTGAAACAAATGCATAAATCTATTTTTCCTTTTGTTTTCTCCTCAATGCCCATTCTTGAGAGAAGTTGGCCATTATAAAAGTTCTCAAAGTCACCTAAATCAAGAAGCATTGAAGTACTCCGGATCATACCCCGAAACTCTAATTTTTATTTTTACCCTGAGTACACCTGTGCCACCAGCAGTTGATGGATCACACTCCTCTAAAAGTTTAAGATCATGTACTATTGACTTCTTTATCCTACCCTTCATAATAATATTTGTTAATATTGAGCATTCCCTACTTGCTTGGGTACATGGTTTTGCTTGAGGACAAGCAAAAGGTAAGTGTGGGGGTGTGATAAGTGTCCAAATAAGCATGTTTTATAGGTGTATTTCATATATTATATTAGCACTTTTCTTGCTCATTTCTCACTTATCGTATGTTTTTCCTCTAGTTTATGTTTTATTGATTATCTCACAAATTTATTGGTTAAACATGAGGAAAACCAAGCTAGGAACAAAGTAGACAAAGAGACGAACGCATAGACGCAAACGGCTCAAAAAACGGAGTCCAAAGGAAGAAGCTAGAGCCGGTCAAAGTTCGCAAAAGAGAACAAGTCAAAGACTTATCCGTGTCTTGTCCGCTCAAACAAAGCCGGACAGAGCTTGAGCCGTCCGTGTCATGTCCGCACTACAAAGGCCGGACAGAGCACAGAGGCGTCCGTGGAGCCAGGGCCGGACAAGGGCCGGACGGACATATGTCCGTGTCTGGTCCGGGTATTTAGGGGCGGACACAAACCCGGACGCAACCATTTGCAGAATTAAGTCCGTGGAATTAAGCCAGGACACGGGGCGGACATGTGTATGGAAGAAATGTGTCCGTGGATAAATGGACGGACAGAAACAAGGACGCGTGTAAATGCAACGCAGATCCAGAAATTAACGCGACTGGTTTCGTTCGCCGACCGTCTTCCCCAATTGCCCAATTGCTTCTTCCTTTGCGGCACCTACAGACATATCCATCTACTCCAGTAAACCATATCAGGCGCCTGCCTTAAATCCCTCACGCGTCTGTCTCCAATCAACCTCAGTTCTGTCTCCTCTCCAGCTCTATCTTCAACCTTCCTCTGCCTCTATATAAACCCAGTCCTTCTACCATAAACAAGGGGGCACCACGACGGGAGTCTGAAGAAATCATTCACCACACTACTCCATTCTCTTCCATTCATCTTCTCCCGTAACACCACAACACTCCATACTCACGTACAGAACAAAAGAAATAGAAGAGAGGCAGCAGAATTGAGAGCGAGTATAGACCCGTTCTTTCTCTGAAATAATGGCAAAATCTATCTGTGCTATCTTTTCATTTACGTTAATGTCTGAGTAATTTTCATTTGTATCCTAGGATGGGGGTTTGTTCCTAATATTACGTAATCAATATTTATTACCTGTCTCACTTACTAAACTTGTTTTAATTCCTTTCAACTAATATTGTTAAATGCTTATTCTGACAAAATACTGCATTTTTATGGTAACTATCAACATATGATTTTGAGATAGTCTAAGTACCACAAAGGAATAAACCTTGGTATTTACACTCCGGATTGAGCAGGAAAATATTGAGGCTATTACTAAGAGTTCGTAACTGACAATTATTAACTCTAATAGACAATAAATATTTGAGACAAGGTTATAAGTTTGTTTAAGTAATTTAGGCGATTCCCCCACTATCCTAGGATACCTTTTCCATCCACATCAATCAATTCACCTTATTTTACTGTTTTTATTATATTTGCACAGATCCAACAACAAATCAAGCTTGCCTCTGGCTAAACCCCTTTTTACAGTTTTTATTAACTACCAAGACTAGGATAATTGAACAATCTCTCTGTGGATACGACACTTGTTTTACTACTCCGAATAGGTGCACTTGCCTATTAGTTTGCTATAAATCTATATTTATTATAGTGTAGTTTTATCCCAACACCCCCCTTAAGAAACTTTGCCCTCAAAGTTGTTCAAGGTTGTAGGATTACGATACTTACTCATTCAGACATGTCTAATGCCAAAAGTCATACATTCCTCCTTCTTACAATTTCCCAAATCCGTTACTCAAGGTCTCTATACACAATACCATGTAAATATACTACAATCACTCCAATACGCATTACAACCAACCATCTGGTTTTACTCTACAAGGTTTATACATACATACAGTGCAAAGCTATCCCAAAGCAATGCAATACACACTACAATCCGGCAGGCACTCAGGTCATCTAGACACAGGACTCCTCTACGTCCCGCTGCCCTTGGAATAATACAACACGATACACTACCATTATTCTCCGGTATGGGCTTCCAACGAATCCTCATTCTCCAGTCTAAGGGAAATCCTTTCACAACCACTAATTAGAAATCTCTCTAAAACACAACAACTCCAAATTCCAATTTATGTTCATTACATCTATCCTATGTGTGATTCTTTTGACCACTTGAGGGGAGCTTCAAGAATTATTCGACCCTGATGTGATCAGCATCAGTGTTGAACTATCTTTCCACTCCAATTTGTGTCCGGTTTCCCTTGATCTGATCAGGATCAAGTTCGACTTCCCACATCAGTTTCAAACAATCAAATAATTCAGTTATTTCAATTTTCTATCTTTTTACTCTTCCTAGTCATGATTACAAATTCATGCAAACAGTAAGATGATATAATAAATACTAAGAAATAATCCTAGAAAATAATAAATCAAAAGACCGTCGGGTTGCAAAAATCCCGGTCGCAGCAGTATAGTAATTAAAAGCGACCTAGATATCAATCCGCGGGACTTGAGGAAAATAAGTCTAGCCTTAGACAATTGGTAATTAAAAGGGGGGGGGGGGGTTTGCTTTTGTTTTGTAAATTAAATGAAAGACAGTGAAAATTTAAATAATAGGTAAAAAATTAAAAACCTAAATGAAAGTGAGTGAATATATGGAAGAGTGGACTCTGGGTTCAGGTTGTTTTTGTCCTAGATAGATTTAGCTATTTCTACAGTTTAATTAAATACTCGGATTGATTAATTCTATTTCATTAAAATTCACCCAACAGAACAGTCAGTTCTAATTCCAGAACTATCAAACACGTAAAGGCTAATAAAGTGAAAATAATTAAATAATTACCTGAGGAAAAATCTAATCTATCCAATTGATTTTTCACAGGCTCCCAGATTAATAAGATCTTCCTATTATTTACCGATCGGTTCATAATAAGATTCGTAATGAAACTTTATTAACTCATGATATTAATAAAGAAACGGAAATAAAATATTTTAATCTGAGATAACCCAAATTATTTAATTTAACAATTGTAGAAAATATTAAGCTAAAAACATCTCTAGTTACAAACAACCATCACCCAGAGAAATTCCTACTTAGCTAGACATAATTAAAAAGGAGGCAGAAATAATAAATAGAGAATTCGTCTAAAAGAATTTAGAAAAACACCCGTGTATTCTTTTTGCTCCCAGAATTGAAGTCTGCCAGCTGGAGGAATTTATTGTGACAAAATGGGAGAATTGTGTAATTTATGGAAATTTGTGTGGTGGAAAATGGAATTAAAAGGGAGTTGTGTGGTGGGAAAATTAAATTAAAATGAAAAGGGAGAAGATGGAAAACGTGGGTGAATGAAATGAAGAATGGAAATTGAGTGGTGGTGGGGTGCGGTCGTGATGATTTTTCTTTCTGGAGAGCTGAGTATTTATAGAGGAGAATGCAGAAGAAACAAACAGACTTGAACCCCTCAATTTCCTCATTCGGTGCCAACTCTCTTGACAATTTTTTTCAATTGTCCGCGTGAAATTTTTTTTCATCTTTTTTTTTGATAAGGGCATAAAGGAGCAAATACGCTCCCACTGAGGTTCGAACCCCGTACCTCTTGTATACCCCCTAAACATCTTAACCGGTTGAGCTATGCTCGTATTCAATGAAATTTGTTTTCATCTTAGCTTGCTTTCGGCGCCCCACAACTGTAGACTTTAGACTTTTGATTATTTTTTTTTGCAAAACGCGTTCAATTGTCAAAGTTTTGAATTTGGATTTTTTTTTTTGCTTTGCTCATGTCTGCGTTGAATTTTCAAAGTTTTGATTTTGATTTGATTTTTTTTTTATAGAGAACAACACTTATTTAAATTGGAAGTAACTTCGATATCGCCTTGATTCTTCGTTTGAGCTCCGATTTGTTCCCCGTTTGTGGCGTTGGAAAGCTCGTGAGGAGAACTATGCATTTCCACCATCATTTCCTGAATTTATCATATAAATTGGCATCAGTTTTTATCTAGAGTATGAGCAAGGAAAACATATAATAAGTGTGAGAAAATGCCTAAATAATTACGCAAAATAAGAATTTAGCACCTATAAAATCATATCAATTTCACACTTATCAAATCACCCCACACTTAGCCTTTTGCTTGTCCCCAAGTAAAACTCTCAAACACAAGTCCAAGCCAAGCTGACGAAACTCAACTCAAAAGGAAGAGCACAGAAGAAGGTCAATACTAGATTTACCAATCAAGGGGGCAGTTCAATTTATTTCATTTTTTTTCTTCAAAAAAAATAAGAAGTCATTCAAAGCTAACAATAGAGAAACAAAACCATAAGAACCTCGCCTTTAGCAATGAGTCAATCCATCTTTTCATTCACAAACCGTTAGAACGACAAGGGGTATGAAGTAAGATCTTATTCCATCATACCTTTCAATGCCACATACTCTTGATCCATAGAGAGAATTAAATTTTCATTCAGCACAGCAATTGCACGTTTTTTTTCTTCAATTCAAGCGCTTTTAATTTCCTTCTCCACAGACTTTTCTCTCCACCCATGTAACGGCTTTGGGTCAACTATCCCAGATCACAAGGACCTTAGTTAGCTAGGTGATGATGCACCCCAAAGGACTTAATAACCAAGTGGACGAGGCCCGATTTTGGATCAGGATTAAAATTAAGCATGCTTTAGGATCAGCGGAGTACCTTGCCTTGTTCTTTTTCTAACCATTTCAATCCAGATATTTCAAGGCTCAAAGCTAAAAACAGGGTTCAGATGGTGAAAATTCTCAATCATTACAGCATTCACAGAACATAGACTTCTTTTTAATCATTTAAAACCAAAAAATTTAAAAATTTTGCACCCCAAGATCAGCTAACCAATTATACTTCCTCTATGGCTTCTTTCCAAGTTGAGCAACACAGCAAGACTTGAACAAATGCAAGAGAAAAGAGCTCAAAAACACACAAAAAATAAGCGACGAAGGAGCTTTATCCCACCCCACACTTAGAGTGAAGCAATGTCCTCATTGCTTAAGAAGAATTAGTATTGGCAAGCAATCCAACGGGGAAACAGAATTACACATAACAGTTCATAGGGGAGCATATAAAATATTCAAGAGAGGAAAAGGTAAGAATACTCCCCAGAGTCCGCTCAGGGTGTGTAGCAAGGCCTACCCCACACTTGAGTTCAGCTAAGCGACAAAGTAAGCAAGCAGAAAAATAAATCTGCAAAGCTAGAAGAACTCAAGTGGAACCAGACAAACCATTGGTAGAAAAATAAGAGCAAGGCTCTTGCAAGAGGCATAGTACCAGCTGACACCCATAAAGAAAAGAGCAAACGAAACTATGAACGTGAAAACAAACTTCTTTTTTTTGAATAGTATTAGATATACTAATTAAGCACACCTAAAACTTAAATTAATAAAGGGGAAATAAACACACAAAAAGTAAATGTAAGTTAAGCAAAAATAAAATAGAGGAGAGAATGCTCCCTGGAAATTAAAAGAAGTGGTGGGTTGCCTCCCACCAAGCTGCTTTGCTTTAAAGTCTCAAGCTAGACTCATCAGTCAGATTTAGGGAAGAGAGGAAGAGGAGTGGGGAAGGGTCCCACAGCATCCCAGAGCTAAGTTGCGCAACTTTCGGAATTTATGCTTTAACCGCCATGGGATGGACTTCTTCTTAGGTGGCACCGGCTCCGAAACAGGGGAAGAAAGGTCCTGCTGTACCTGGACAAAAGAAACTCCAAGCAAGTCAGTAGAAACATCAGCAGAACAAGTATACCTCTTCAGACGGGCCCCATTAACTTTGAAGGTTTCACCCTTCTTGTTCTGTAATTCAAAGGCACCGTAAGAGGTTACACCCACAATCTTGAAAAGACCAGCCCGGTGAGACTTGAGCTTCCCAGGGAAAAGCTTCAACCGAGAATTGTAGAGTAGAACCAAGTCTCCTACTTTGGAATCTCTCTTGAGGATCATTTGGTCGTGGAACCTCTTGGTTCGCTCCTTATAAATTTTAGCACTGTGGTAAGCTTGATCCCTCAGCTCCTCTAGCTCAGAGAGCTGCAACTTCCTCTTCTCACCAGTAGCAGTCATATCAAAATTTAGAGCCTTGATAGCCCAATAAGCCTTGTGCTCAAGCTCCACTGGGAGATGGCAAGACTTCCCATAAACCAATTGAAAGGGTGACATACCAATGGGCGTCTTATAGGCTGTGCGATAGGCCCAAAGAGCATCATCAAGCTTCAGGGCTCAATCTTTCCTGGAGGCGTTCACCGTCTTTTGGAGTATCCACTTCAACTCCCTATTTGACACTTTTTCCTGCCCATTCGTCTGAGGATGGTAAGCAAGGGCAACTTTGTGGTGTACCCCATACTTTTCCATCAGGGCATCAATGCTTCGATTGCAGAAATGCGTGCCTCCATCACTAATAAGAGCTTGAGGGACTCCAAAGCGTGTAAAGATGTGCTTCTTTAAGAATTTGACCACAGTCTTTGAATCGGCATGTTGGCAGGGAATTGCTTCAACCCACTTGGATACGTAGTCCACTGCCACAAGAATGTATTGGAAACCCTGAGAAGAAGGAAAGGGTCCCATAAAATCTATACCCCAGTAGTCGAATAGCTTAACCTCTAGGATCCCTTGTTGCGGCATCTCGTGTCTTCGTGAGGTATTTCCCATTCGTTGACACTCATCACATTGTGCTACGAAGGTTCGACAATCCTTATGAATGGTAGGCGAATAAAAACTGGATTCTAGAACCTTGGCAGCTGTCCTTTGAGAGCCATGATGACCTCCAGCCTCTCTGGAGTGACAGAATTTGATAACGTTGGAGATTTTATCATCAGGAAGGCATCTTCGTATTAGACTGTCAGCACAAACTCGGAAAAGATATGGATCTTCCCATAAATAATGGAGTTTCGAAGGAATTTCTTCTTCTGGTTATAGCTGTAATCATGTGGAATTAACCCAGAAGCGAGATAATTTGCTAAATCGGCATACCATGGTTCTTGTACCTTCCCAATTCGGAACGCAGTCTCGTCAGGGAAGAACTCATTAATTGGGACTCCATCATCCGGGATGTCGAGTCTGGAGAGATGGTCAGCAACTCCATTTTGCTTCCCCTTCTTATCAACAATCTCCAAGTTAAACTCTTGGAGAAGCAAAATCCATCTTAGCAGTCGAGGTTTGGAATCATTTTTGAGGAAGAGGTATTTGAGTGCCGAATGATCCGTGTGGATGATCACCTTGCTCCCCAACAGATATGATCTAAATTTGTCTAGAGCAAACACTACTGCAAGTAACTCCTTCTGTGGTGGTATAATTCTTCTGCGCATCAATTAGAGTTTTACTAGCATAAGTGATTACTCTCAAAATTTTGTCCTTCCTTTGGCATAGTGCAGCACCGACGGCATAGTCGCTTGCATCGGTCATGATCTCGAACGGTGCGGACCAATCAGGAGGGATCACAATCGGGGCGGAGCAGAGTTTGTCTTTTATGTTTTGGAAGGCCGTCATACATTCATCAGTGAATTGGAATTTAATATTCTTCTGCAGCAGGTCTGATAGAGGTTTGGCTATCTTTGAGAAATCTTGAATGAACCTCCTGTAGAACCCGGCGTGACCAAGGAAAGATCTGACGTCCCTCACTGAAGCAGGTGGAGGTAATTTTTCTATCACTTCCACCTTGGCTTTGTCCACTTGGATTCCTTCTTTTGACACCTTGTGACCGAGCACAATCCCTTCTTGTACCATGAAATGGCACTTCTCCCAATTGAGCACTAAGTTTGTCTCCTCACAGCCCCAAGGATTTGATCTAGTTGCTCCAGGCATATCTCATAGCTCTGCCCATAGACTGAGAAATCGTCCATGAATACCTCAATGCTTTTCTCTATGAAGTCGTTAAATATCGCCATCATGCACCGTTGGAAAGTTGCAGGAGCATTGCAGAGGCCGAAAGGCATCCTTCTGTATGCAAATGTTCCGTATGGGCAGGTAAGGTTGTCTTCTCTTGGTCTTGTAGCTATTGGAATTTGGAAGTATC
Source organism: Limonium bicolor (assembly GCA_023374045.1). Taxonomy (NCBI): domain Eukaryota; kingdom Viridiplantae; phylum Streptophyta; class Magnoliopsida; order Caryophyllales; family Plumbaginaceae; genus Limonium; species Limonium bicolor. The sequence goes on along the minus strand of CM041783.1, from coordinate 49,506,944 downwards.
CGCTGTAACCATCGAGGAAGCAGTAGTACTCCTTGCCTGCTAGCCGCTCAAGCATCTGGTCAATGAATGGAAGCGGGAAGTGGTCCTTCCTTGTAGCATTGTTAAGTCGACGGTAGTCGATACACATCCGCCATCCAGTAGTTTGTCGTTGGGGTACCAATTCGCCCTTCTCATTCGGAACAGCAACGATTCCTCCTTTCTTGGGTACGACTTGAACTGGAGAAACCCATGGGCTGTCAGAGATTGGGTAAATGATTCCTGCATCGAGAAGCTTCAGTACTTCTGTTTTGACCACTTCCTTTAGGTTGGGATTCAGTCTTCGCTGGGGTTGTCTCACTGATTTGTAGCTATCTTCCATGTAGATTCTGTGAGTGCAGAATCCTGGATTAATCCCCTTCAGGTCAGCGACCGACCATCCCATGGCTCCCTTGTGTCTCTTGAGCACCTCTAGTAGTCTAGTTTCTTGCAGGTTAGACAGAGATGCAGAAATAATAACTGGAAGAGTGGTATTCTCTCCCAAGAAAACATATTTAAGATGAGCAGGAAGTGATTTTAATTCTAAAACGGGAGGTTTTTCTATAGAAGGCACAGGTTTTTGAATAGGCCGGTCTAATTTTTCTACAGGATAAGCAGTTGAGCTAAAATATGCCCGTCCTTGATTTAGTTGTTGAATGATTGAGGCTACCTCTAGGCTATCTTTGTCATCTTCAATTGACAAGTTTAAAATGTGCCTTAAAACATCTGATGATTTTAACAGGAGATTTTGTTCATTGTTACTAGCAGGGATATAGTCATCCTCTAGGTCAGGTAAATCCTCTATCAGGTCAACGGAAAATATAGCATGAGAAGAGGTGTTCTTTCGCATCATTTTATTTATATCAAAGCTAAGCTCTTCTTCATGAAATTTTAAGGTAATTTTTCCCTTATCCACATCTATGACAGTTTTAGCAGTTCGTAGAAAAGGTCTACCTAGAATCACGGTACCTCAACATCCTCATCCATATCCAAAATGACAAAGTCAGCAGGGAAGAAAAACTTACCTACCCCGACGACCACATTTTCAACCATTCCTCGAGGTGTGATTGAGGACCTGTCAGCCAATTGAAGATTGAATTGGATTGGAGTCAGCTCACCCGCATGCAACTTCTTGAACATCGTGTATGGCATGAGGTTGATGCTTGCTCCTAGGTCACAAAGACCGTATCCACAGTCTATGTCTCCAATAGAGCACGGGATTATAGGTTGGCCTGGATCGCCACATTTTGGAGGTAGCTTCTGCTGGATTGCTGCTGAACAGGTTTCAGTCAGCTGGACGATGTCTTTCTCCTTATACTTCCTCTTATTTGAGATCAGATCCTTGATGAATTTAGCATAATTAGGCATCTGTTTGATGGCGTCAATAAGAGGGATATTAATGGTGAGTTTACGGAAGACATCTAGAAATCTTCCAAACTGCTCATCAAGCTCTCGCTCTTTGAGACGGTTTGGAAAGGGTAAATCTTGGGTAAGTGTCTTTCCTTAGTGTTATTTACAGTAGTTAATTTAAAGTTGGAAGAAATAGGAGCCTGGGTCTCCTTATGATCTACCTTAGGAGGGGCAGATTGCCCTGATGGTGCACCGACCGTAGTAGAATGGGGTTCGATGGCTTCATCAGGTAGGTTTTCTGCCTGTTTCTCTTTGTTCAGGTTTCTTCCACTTCGTAGGGTGATTGCATGTAATTCTTTGACGTTCTCTTCATCTGCATCAACCCCATTTGAGACTGTTACTACCTTCAATTGCTCCTTGGGGTTTGGATCTGTTTGGGAAGGTAGGGAGCCGGAAGGCCTTTGCTGTAGTAGGAATTGAGTCAACTGACTCATTGTTCCTTGCATTTGTACCATGGCCTGCTCCAATTTCTGCTGACCAGATGTCAGATTCTGGTTAACCACAGACTGTTGTTCTTGAGCCACCATTAGTTTGTCTACCATCTCTTGTAGTTTGGCATTGTTCGAGTTCAGTGATGGTTGCTGGAATTGAGACTGCTGTGGTCTTGCCTCGTTGTATTGATGCCTTGAAAATCCTGGTGGTGCTCCTTGAATTCCATGCTGAGGTTGCATCTGGTGCGAGTTCAGCGCGTTGTTTGGATTCCCATACCGGAGGTTTTGGTGCTGATTCTGCACCCAGGGTTGTCTGTTGTTGAACTGTCCGATGACGTTGGCCTCCTCTATTTGCTTCATCTCGGCTACCATTGGACAGTCCTCATAGTCATATGCATCCCCGCACTGAGAGCAGCAGACTTCATTGGAACTTGTAGACACCTTCTTGGCAGATTGCCTAGGGGTTGGCCCCATGGTGAGCTGTTCGAGCATTTTCGCCATACTCCCCATCGTGGTTTTTAGATGCGCTTGCTCGGCGGCTATCTGCTCCATCACCGGATCTAGAGCTCGGGTAGAACTGTGACCTATTCAAAATACTCTTCCCCCACTGTTGCTCCATTGGCGTAGCTCCTCACAGTAGGACTCCATTGCTGCCATGAAATCCTCCCCGCTTTTCGCTAGCAGGTTCCCTCCTAAAGCAGCTCTTACCTCGTGTAACACCCCTAAAACCGGCCTAAGAGTTAAGGGTGCTACACGCCGCGTATTACTACCTAATAACGCAAGGCTCTAAAACACTCAAACGCAATAAAGGCCCAAAACGAAGTTCACAAAAACATTGTAAACCAAGGTATTCAAATACAGCGGAACAAATACCAAAATCCCAAATACGAAACTGAGTCGGAAACGGAAGTCAAAAGTATAAGGCCCGAAGGCTACAACATCTCAAAGTATCAAACCGAATGAGCATAAAAGCTAAATACTATAGCTCCAGAACTCAAGATGATCCTCGCTGATCAATCTGCAAAAATGTTAGAAGTAGGGGAATGAGCACACAACTATGCCCAGTAAGCAGCGACCGTCATCAGTAAGGTCGCTCAAAACAATTGAAAACAGAAGAAGGAGAAGATAAGCATTTATCCACAAGTCTCAATATCCAGAAGCTTCAGAACAGAAACAGAATGGAACACAAGGGGTTCCCAATTCAGAAACAGTCAGAGCACTTAAACAGAAAGGGGACAAAACACAATGCACACACTCAGAAGGGTCGAAGACCCATAGACCATACCAGGTCTCTCGGCAACGCAGAAATGACTCGAAAGAGCCAAAGGGTTCGTCAACCCCACAGAACAGAAAGGGAATGACCCACACTCAGAATGACGTCTACATGGTATACCACGGAATAGCTCGACCCAGCCATTCACGGCTCAGAAACAATGTGCAATGTCCCAAAACAGAAGGGTTGCTTAAACAGAAGCAAAGTTGCATTTAAATATGCCAAAACACTCATAAATCAGTAGTACAGAACATAAGGAATCCAATGCCGTAGACGGCACTCAAATCGGAGTTCAAACGAAGAAGTTATGTTGAAAACAGAGGGGTGTCCGAACTTGTGTCCGGACGTCGAAGTTCGGACACAAGTCGAGACTCAGAAGCCAGAGAAAGCCAATTGTCCGAACTTGTGTCCGGACATCAATGTTCGGACACAAGTCGAGTTGAAATCAGATAGAGGAATTCAGAATGTCCGAACATCAATGCTCGGACTGATGTTCGGACACGTTTTACGGGAAAACACGCGGAGGGTCCGACCTTGTGTCCGGACGTCGAAGTTCGGACACAGGTCGAACTTAAATCAGAGGAGAAACCTGAGGGTGTGTCCGAACATCCATATTCGGACAGATGTTCGGACATACCCCGAACTTGAAAATCAGTCAGGCAAGAACGCACTGTCCGAACTTCAAAGCTCGGACAGAAGTTCGGACAGTGCGAAAATTGCAAAAATACAGAAGACGAACAGAGCAGAAAAACAACGCAATTCAACACCACGAATTGCCAATTAAACACACACACCAAATCATACATTAAAACAGGAAACCATGGGGGTTTAGCCATTCCAAAATCACAACAAACGCTAATAGAATCACACACAAAATCAGATAACGCTCTTGCAACACCCCATGGCTGAACTTCCAAACTGAATCGAGTAACCACCTACCTCAATTAGCAGCAGAAAACAACGATCTGAATCAACAGCACAGCCCGAACAGCTCTCCAACCAGACCCGAACACAATCACTGAATTCTCACAACAACGGTAATCCCAAAATCAGGAACACGGAAGAACCCTAGACCTTGCAATTACAAAACTGTAACACTTTGCATCACAAACCTGAAACCGAGCGTGCAGAACCTCCAGCAATTCGCAAGGCAACAGCACCACACGCAGAACACGAATCCAAACGCAGAGCACAATTACTGAGTTCATCACAACAATCAACCAAAATCAGGAACTGCAGAGGAGAGGAACTTGCTCTAATTACTAATCTGAATCTGGAGAATCAAACCTGAAGGCGGACAACGGATTACACAGCAGCAGAGATCCTAACCAGATTGCAGTAGATCAATCAACGCTTCAGCAAAGGAGGAATTAGAGAGAGAGAAGGAAGGAGAGGAAACTGCCGTTCAAACCACGATCGAGACGCTCCTCACGAATGGACTGACGTGAATAAATGATCGGGAAATAGAAGTGATTAAGAAGGAATTAAATAAGTAATTGCTTTACTTATTATTAAATAATCTGATTACCTTAAACAGCAAGGGTAATGACCACCTCGCCCTTAGCAATTAAAAGAATACCACCGGAGTCCCAACTGATGTCAAAGAAATAAATAATCCAACTTAGAATGACATTGCAACTGATATAACATAAGGTATGAATTGTACGGGTTATAACATCACCTCCCCCTTAAAAGAATCTCGTCCTTGAGATTAACTCACCTTACTGCTCGAACAGGGAGGGATACTTGGCACGCAGCTCATCTTCGAGCTCCCACGTAGCTTCACTCTCTAACTGATCTGACCACTGGACCTTCACCATAGGTAGGGTCTTACTACGAAGCCGACGGATATCCCTGGCTAAAATACGAGTAGGCACCGCCTCGAAGCTGCAGTCCTCTCTCAACTGAAGCTGGCTGTAGTCGATCACATGAGACGGATCATGCAGATACTTCCTCAACATGGAGACATGAAAAACACCGTGAACAGCAGACAAAGCGGGTGGCAATGCTAACCGGTAGGCCACAGGGCCAATCCTCTCCAGAATCTCAAACGGTCCAACGAACCTCGGGCTAAGCTTCCCACGCTTCCCAAACCGGACCACGCCTCTGACCGGCGACACTCGTAGATAGACATGATCACCAACATTGAACTCAAGCGGTCTACGCCTCTGGTCTGCATAGCACTTCTGTCTGCTCTGGGCAACAAGCAAACACTCCCGAATCATCCTGATCTTCTCTACTGCTCCCTGCACCAGCTCGGGTCCAACCAAGACTCTCTCCTTCAGGTCATCCCAACAGATGGGGGACCTGCACCTCCTACCGTACAACGCTTCAAACGGAGCCATACCAATGCTCGCCTGAAAGCTGTTGTTGTAGGCGAACTCAATCAGAGTCACATGCTGCTCCCAGCTACAAAACTCCAACCATGCAAAAACAAGATAACACCAAAGTCCAGGACAATGCACGAAGCATGTCCTCCGACTGAGGATGGTAAGCTGAACTGAACGCTAAATTCGTACCCAAAGCCTTATGTAAACTACGCCAAAATCTCGAGACAAAACGTGGGTCACGATCAGATACAATAGTAGTAGGCACACCGTGAAGTCTCACTATCTCATCGAGATACAACCGAGCTAAACGCTCCAAACTGAAGGTCTTCTTCACCGGCAGAAAATGAGCAGACTTCGTCAGACGATCAACTATCACCCATACGGCATCACAACCCGAAGGAGTCCTGGGCAAACCCATGACGAAATCCATCCCCACACTCCCACTTCCACTCAGGAATGGGAAGGGGCTGAAGCAAACCCGCTGGCCTCTGGTGCTCAGCCTTAATCTGCTGACAGGTCTGGCACTTCGAAACAAACTCGGAGATGTCACGCTTCATCCCAGACCACCAGAATGACTCTCTGAGGTCTCGATACATCTTCACCCCTCCTGGGTGAACTGAGTATGGCGCTCCGTGAGCCTCCTGAAGGATCTCCCTACGCAGCACTGCATCGTCTGGCACACATATACGGCCTCTGAAACGCAGACACCCATCACTGGAGACACTAAAGTCTAAACTCTGATCTGAAGACAGCCCTTCTCTGACCCGACACAAAGCTGAATCTGCCTCCTGACCAACCCGGATCCTGTCGACCAACGAAGACTGAACCTGAAGCACTGCTATCACACTGGCACTGGCTGGTCTGACTACCCAGACGCCCATACGCTGCAACTCTAAGGCGGACCTCTGGACTCCAGTCAGAGCACAAGCTACACCCGAAGCACCTCTCCGGCTCAAGGCATCTGCAACAACATTCGCTCTACCCGGGTGGTAGAGGATCTCTAAATCGTAGTCATGAAGTAGCTCCAACCACCTCCGCTGTCTCAAGTTCAGCTCCTTTTGAGTGAACAAATACTTGAGACTCTTGTGGTCCGTGTAAACCTTACACGACGCTCCATACAGGTAATGCCTCCAAATCTTCAGCGCGAACACTACAGCTGCCAACTCCAGGTCGTGGGTAGGGTAGTTCTTCTCATAGGGCTTAAGCTGCCGCGAGCCATAAGCCACCACCTTACCCTGCTGCATCAAAACACATCCCAGTCCCTTATGGGACGCATCACAGAAGACCTCGAATCCCTCGGTCCCAGATGGCAAAGTCAGAATCAGTGCGGTCGTCAGCCTCTTCTTAATCTCCTGAAAACTCTGCTCACAAGCCTCGCTCCACTCATACTTGACCTCCTTCCTCAACAGACGGGTCAGCGGGGATACAATCTTAGAAAACCCCTCAACAAACTTCCTGTAGTACCCAGCTAACCCAAGGAAACTGCGAATCTCAGCAACATTCGTGGGCCTCGCCCACTCCATCACAGCTCTAATCTTCTCAGGATTACTGGATACCGTCCTTCGAGACCACATGTCCCAAGAATACTACACGATCAAGCCAGAAGTCACACTTCTTCAACTTAGCATACAGCTCACGATCCTTCAGCGTCTGCAAAACAATCCTCAGATGCTCCTCATGCTCCTCTGCGCTCTTGGAGTATACCAAGATATCATCTATGAAGACCACTACAAACTGATCCAGATGGTTTTGAAAACCCGGTTCATCATATCCATGAATACTGATGGAGCATTAGTCAGACCAAACGGCATGACTAGGAACTCGTAATGACCATAACGAGTCCTAAAAGCGGACTTGGGCACATCCTCCTCGGCCTTAATCCTCAACTGATGGTAGCCTGAACGAAGATCTATCTTCGAGAACACTGTGGCGCCCGCCAACTGGTCAAACAAATCATCTATGCGCGGAAGGGGATAGCGGTTCTTGATGGTCACTTTTTGTTATCTCTCTATAGTCGATGCACAATCGGAAGGTCCCCATCCTTCTTCTTCACAAACAGCACTGGCGCTCCCCAAGCGAAACGCTAGGGTATGAAGCCCTTCTCTAAAACAGCTCCTGAATCTTGGACCTTCAGCTCTTTCAACTCAACTCCCGCCGGACTCATACGTAAGGGCCCTAGAGACGGCTGAGTCCTCTGGCGCTAAATCGATGGTGAACTCCACCTCCTCGCACTGGTGGAAGTCCGGGCACGTCCGTCCTGGAAGACCTCCGGGAACTCTCTCTGACGATCGGGATGCTTTCCACCTCTAGATCCCTCACGCACCTCGGCAGATAACATAAGAAGCCCTGGCAGCCCTTTCCTCAAGAAACTGGCTGCCTGCATCGCTGACACAATCACCAATCCAGATCACATGGACATTGACTGCAATTCCAGAGAAAGCAAACGAGACCCTCTGGCAGATCAAATACTACTCTCCTCGCTGCACAATCTATATGGGCGTGGTGCTCTGCTAGCCATCCATGCCAGAATCCACATCAAAACAGGTCATCCTCGCATCGGGATGAGGTCAGCAAAGAAGGTCTTGTCCCTAACTACTATGGGACAAGCCTTACACACAATCCACACACAAGGGGCACCCCCCCTAAAACGGACTACTCACACAGAGGTCTACTCCTAGACATAGCAGTCATCCAAGATCACCCAGTAAATCATAGCAGACAAAAGAATGCGTAGCTCCAGAGTCAAACGACAAAAACACATCTCGAGAATGGATCTGGAGAATACCTGAGATGACACGATCACCGCACGATCACGCTCTCCAGCCATAGCATAAACCCGGGCCTGAGTCTGAGGTTTCTTCTGATCGACCTCCGCCCTGAATCTGAGCCGGTGCCTCTCTCCCCCGAGCCTCTACTGGATGCCTGAGGGACTGAGCGATCCGGTGCTCCATCGACCCGCACTTAAAGCAAGCACCAGTCCTTCTTGTAGCACTTCCCTACCAGGATGGGAGCGACCACAAGCCCCCACACTTCCGCCCCAGCTGACGAAGCGAGAAGCTCCCCGGCGATCTCCATGGTCGGCTTCTTCTTCTGAGGAGGAGCAGCCCTTTCCTTCTTCTGAGGCTCTTTCAGCACGCCTCTTCCCCTTATGTCCTTGCCCCGCCTGTCTTGCCCCTGATGTCCGCCCTACCAGCAAGGCGACATCCGCCACATCTCTGAAGGTCCGGTGACGAAGAGGTGTCACCGCCGACCTGATGTCTGGCCTCAAACCGCTCTCGAACTTACGAGCCTTCCTATGCTCATCTGGCTCCGGAGCATACTTCGACAGGGTCACGAACTTCCTCACATACTCTCTACAGACATATCTCTCCCCTGACGCAGCCGGTTGTACTCATTGATCTTCTGGTCCTTGTAGACATCCGGATAGAACTGCTTGTTGAACTCCAAGCAGAACTGATCCCAGGTCCAAGGCTGGGGATGTCTACCCATCACCATGCGCCACCACTCCTTCGCCTCCCCCTTGAAGAGGAACGTGGCGAAGTCTACCTTCTGGTCGTCCTCCGACCCCATCACTCTCAGCAGGTCCTCGACCTCAGTAATCCAATGGCTCGCCTCCTGAGGGTCGCCACAGCCGTCGAAAGAAGGTGGCTTTAGCTTCATGAACTCCTGGAGTGCTCGGACTCGGCCTCCCACGGCATTCGCCCCTGCTGGGCCAGCACCACCAGCTCCTCCACCAGCTCCCCCAGCAGCTGCAGCCATCGTCTGCATCAACTGCGTCACAAACTGCTGCACTACATCCGCAGCATCTCCCTGAGGGGTCACTGGTGTCCTACGAGGAGCCATTCTGAGATATACAAATCCAAAACTTGTCAGAACTAACTCATACTGTCAACCACTGTCACAACTGACTCTCACACAAGCAAACACACCCACAGACACCAAAGAAAGCCAAACCTGGCTCTGATACCACTAAATGTAACACCCCTAAAACCGGCCTAAGAGTTAAGGGTGCTACACGCCGCGTATTACTACCTAATAACGCAAGGCTCTAAAACACTCAAACGCAATAAAGGCCCAAAACAAGTTTACAAAACATTGTAAACCAATGTATTCAAATACAGCGGAACAAATACCAAAATCCCAAATACGAAACTGAGTCAGAAACAGAAGTCAAAAGTATAAGGCCCGAAGGCTACAACATCTCAAAGTATCAAACTGAATGACATAAAAGCTAAATACTATAGCTCCAGAACTCAAGATGATCCTCGCTGATCAATCTGCAAAAATGTTAGAAGTAGGGGAATGAGCACACAACTATGCCCAGTAAGCAGCGACCGTCATCAGTAAGGTCGCTCAAAACAATTGAAAACAGAAGAAGGAGAAGATAAGCATTTATCCACAATTCTCAATATCCAGAAGCTTTCAGAACAGAAACAGAGTGGAACTCAAGGGGTTCCCAATCAGAAACAGTCAGAGCACTTAAACAGAAAGGGGACAAAACACAATGCACACACTCAGAAGGGTCGAAGACCCATAGACCATACCAGGTCTCTCGGCAACGCAGAAATGACTCGAAAGAGCCAAAGGGTTCGTCAACCCCACAGAACAGAAAGGGAATGACCCACACTCAGAATGACGTCTACATGGTATACCACGGAATAGCTCGACCCAGCCATTCACGGCTCAGAAACAATGTGCAATGTCCCAAAACAGAAGGTTGCTTAAACAGAAGCAAAGTTGCATTTAAATATGCCAAAACACTCATAAATCAGTAGTACAGAACATAAGGAATCCAATGCCGCAGACGGCACTCAAATCGGAGTTCAAACGAAGAAGTTATGTGAAAACAGAGGGGTGTCCGAACTTGTGTCCGGACGTCGAAGTTCGGACACAAGTCGAGACTCAGAAACCAGAGAAAGCCAAATGTCCGAACTTGTGTCCGGACATCAATGTTCGGACACAAGTCGAGTTGAAATCAGATAGAGGAATTCAGAATGTCCGAACATCCAAGTTCGGACGGATGTTCGGACAGGTTTTACGGGAAAACACGCGGAAGGTCCGACCTTGTGTCCGGACGTCGAAGTTCGGACACAGGTCGAGCTTAAATCAGAGGAAAACCTGAGGGTGTGTCCGAACATCCATATTCGGACAGATGTTCGGACATACCCCGAACTTGAAAATCAGTCAGGCAAGAACGCACTGTCCGAACTTCAAAGCTCGGACAGAAGTTCGGACAGTGCGAAAATTGCAAAAATACAGAAGACGAACAGAGCAGAAAAACAACGCAATTCAACACCACGAATTGCCAATTAAACACACACACCAAATCATACATTAAAACAGGAAACCATGGGGGTTTAGCCATTCCAAAATCACAACAAACGCTAATAGAATCACACACAAAATCAGATAACGCTCTTGCAACATGTTGGGTAAAAACCTGACGGCAAGAATACCGGTCGATTATAGCAAGTTTTCCTAGAAGTGTCCCTCCAGGTTATCGAATCCAGGGGAGGCAGCGTTTTAGTTTGATTAATATTTAAGATCAAAACAAAGTAAAATAACTCAAGTAACAGGGGGTTTTGTTTGTTTGAATTACTAAGTACTGAAGCAAACTGTAAATAAGAACAAGGGTAATAAATGCAAAAGCAACGATGAGCAAAACAATGATGTTTTTGAATTAATGGAAAGGAAAATTCCGGTTTACTAATCCTCCAATTTCTTCGGTTCCTTTCTCAGTGTGTTTACCGATATCTAGATTAAAATCCTAGAACAGAATTATTCCACGTTCGGTCTCCCGCTCGGTGGAATCTAATTAACAGCTAATAAATTTTAACTCTCGTTACAAATTTATTAATTGCTAACAGCTTTAAGAATAATCCAGTTTAATGATCAGTTAATATCCTAGAGGAATTACCATCTCTAAATTAACCGGTGTTGTTCCTGTTGTCTATTATCTACCGCAGTTCTCACTTATAAGCAGATAAACAGGTAAAATCCAGTAATTGGCCAAATCACAAGATTTATAATAATAAATAAGGGACAACACTTTAATCTGTTAAAATGGTAAATCATAAAGATAATGGAACCTCAGAATTTGGATTACATAGTAAACCGAAATTTATGAAAACTACTCAGCCATGGAAACGAAAATACTGCAGCAATATGTAAATAACATTAAAGAAGAAAAGGGAGGAGAAACTCTGTTTTAAGGCTCGTTGATGGAGTCTCTGTGCACAACCAGCAGGACCTCCGCTCGATCTCCAGCTGTTGTATTCCCGGTTTCTGTAGCCGTGTATGGTATTTAATGGAAATAGTGGTGTATGTGAGAGTGGAAATGGATAGTGGATGGAGGAGTGATGAATGGTGTGGTACGTGAATGGTGGTGGTGGAAATAATGGAATGAAGGTGATTAGTAGTAGTAGTAAAACTACTACGTACTAGATGGGTAGTACGTGAGAAGTGAGATGGGAATGGATGAAATGGTGGAAGAGAGGGAGGAGATATCCAATGGATGTTGTGTGCTAAATGAGAGGATTAGTACTCTATTTATAGTACTTCTCGGGTGAGTACGATGGTGCTCTGGCTGGTGGATGAAGCTGGAAAGGAAGGATTATTAAGCATGGGGCGGTGGTTTAGTGGGTGTTGTTGCTGGTTTCAGGGGAATGATTTGATTTAGTGGGATTAGAGGATGGAAAGCAAAGCTGTCGTGATGGGAGTAGCCTGGAAAGACAATTAATGGGGCGGCTGTTTATAATAAGAAGAGATAAATCTCTTCTTTTCAAGTTCGCGGCGCTACAGACCTCTGACTCAGCCGTTTGGTCCGGGACTTAGGTCCTGTATAAAGTCCCGGACCATTACTGAATCAATTCGAGAATCTGCGTGCGGTGATGTGGTCCGGGACTTAAGTTTTGTACAAAGTCCCGGACCATACTTGAAATCCAGTCGAGAGTGAAGCCTCATAGTGGTCCGGGACTTAAGTTATGCAACAAGTCCCGGACCATGTCTGTATTTAGGTCGAGATTTAGTTTCTTGATTCCATTTAAACTTGTTTGATTTTCCATGCATTCCATAAGTGATATGAGTGTGTTTCCTTTGAGATAAAAAAACCTGAAAAAGCACACAAAAACCATAAAAGAAGATAATTGCAACAAAAACATAAAATTGCTCATAAGATAGGAATTTATCAGTCAATGGTAACAGATTAGGTATCGAAAGACCCTTTAGAAATAGATAAATTCCTGTCTTATCACAACACCCCATGGCTGAACTTCCAAACTGAATCGAGTAACCACCTACCTCAATTAGCAGCAGAAAACAACGATCTGAATCAACAGCACAGCCCGAACAGCTCTCCAACCAGACCCGAACACAATCACTGAATTCTCACAACAACGGTAATCCCAAAATCAGGAACACGGAAGAACCCTAGACCTTGCAATTACAAAACTGTAACACTTTGCATCACAAACCTGAAACCGAGCGTGCAGAACCTCCAGCAATTCGCAAGGCAACAGCCACACGCAGAACACGAATCCAAACGCAGAGCACAATTACTGAGTTCATCACAACAATCAACCAAAATCAGGAACTGCAGAGGAGAGGAACTTGCTCTAATTACTAATCTGAATCTGGAGAATCAAACCTGAAGGCGGACAACGGATTACACAGCAGCAGAGATCCCAACCAGATTGCAGTAGATCAATCAACGCTTCAGCAAAGGAGGAATTAGAGAGAGAGAAGGAAGGAGAGGAAACTGCCGTTCAAACCACGATCGAGACGCTCCTCACGAATGGACTGACGTGAATAAATGATCGGGAAATAGAAGTGATTAAGAAGGAATTAAATAAGTAATTGCTTTACTTATTATTAAATAATCTGATTACCTTAAACAGCAAGGGTAATGACCACCTCGCCCTTGGCAATTAAAAGAATACCACCGGAGTCCCAACTGATGTCAAAGAAATAAATAATCCAACTTAGAATGACATTGCAACTGATATAACATAAGGTATGAATTGTACGGGTTATAACACCTCGCCTCTGTTTTCATCTTTTAGCCCTTGGAAGAATCCTTGAGCCAACGAGGTGATGTTCTGACCGTGGTGAGGGCACTGGCGGAGTAGTTCTTTGAATTGGTCCCATGCCTCGCATATTGTGTCACTACCCAACTGTCTGAATGTCGTCAGATCGGCGATCATATGTTGTGTCCTGAAGATTGAGATGTATTTCTCATAGAACTTATCCGTCATCTGTTCCCAAGTGGTAATGATGCATGGTGGTAGTCGATGGAACCATTTTGAAGCTTCTCCTGATAGGCTGTGCTGGAACAGACACAATCTGGCATATTCCTCCACGCCTTGCGATAAGCCAAGCGAGTCCAAGTGCACTAGGAATCAATGTACGTGGTCTAGTGCATCAGCTGGGTCGGCACCTGAAAAGGTTCCTGCAGGGTGATTAAGAACATCATTTGATTGATGGGAGGTTTTACCTTTTGCCAGTCTGCCACTAGTTCTGCAGTTAGGTGTGGTAGAACCACTGGGCCTCTTCTGGGTGTGGCTGGCGGTCTGTTTATTCTCCCCATCGTGTATTGGGCGACTGGACCTCCACCAAGCTGGTTATGGTTTGCTGCCATGTTGAACTTTAGCGTTCTTCTTGCTTGATGTAATGTGCGTTCGATCTCTGGATCCAAGTTGTAAATGGGCGGCCCTTGAGATCTGGTGTTGTGCATTCACCACACACCCTTGAATGGAGAGATAATGTGCCTAACTTTTAAATTTAGACTAAGAAAATAACAACAGATATTAAAGATATCAAAAATGGCAAATAATAATTAAATTCGAAATTATGGCGTAAAGTAAATTAGAAAAAAAACTAGTGAAAATAAATTAACTAAAATTATAAAACAAAATATAGTAATATAGTAATGAAATAAATAAATAACCAAGGCTAGGGACTAGACAAAGTCAAGTCCCGACAACGGCGCCATTTTGCAAACGGTAAGATGACATAATAAATACTAAGAAATAATCCAAGAAAATAATAAATCAAAAGACCGTCGGGTTGCAAAATCCCGGTCGTAGCAGTATAGTAATTAAAAGCGACCTAGATATCAATCCGCGGGACTTGAGGAAAATAAGTCTAGCCTTAGACAAATTGTAATTAAAAGGGGGGGGGGGGTTCGCTTTTGTTTTGTAAATTAAATGAAAGACAGTGAAAATTTAAATAATAGGTAAAAAAAATTAAATAACCGCTAAATGAAAGTGAGTGAATATATGGAAGAGTGGACTCTGGGTTCAGGTTGTTTTTGTCCTAGATAGATTTAGCTATTTCTACAGTTTAATTAAATACTCGGATTGATTAATTCTATTTCATTAAAATTCACCCAACAGAACAGTCAGTTCTAATTCCAGAACTAACAAACACGTAAAGGCGAATAAAGTGAAAATAATTAAATAATTACCTGAGGAAAAATCTAATCTATCCAATTGATTTTTCACAGGCTCCCAGATTAATAAGATCTTCCTATTATTTACCGATCAGTTCATAATAAGATTCGTAATGAAACTTTATTAACTCATGATATTAATAAAGAAACAGAAATAAAATATTTTAATCTGAGACAACCCGAATTATTTAATTTAACAATTGTAGATAATATTAAGCTAAAAACATCTCTAGTTACAAACAACCATCACCCAGAGAAATTCCTACTTAGCTAGACATAATTAAAAAGGAGGCAGAAATTATAAATAGAGAATTCGTCTAAAAGAATTTAGAAAACACCCGTGTACTTTTTCTGCTCCCAGAATTGAAGTCTGCCAGCTGGAGGAATTTATTGTGACAAAATGGGAGAATTGTGTAATTTATGGAAATTTGTGTGGTGGAAAATGGAATTAAAAGGGAGTTGTGTGGTGGGAAAATTAATTAAAATGAAAAGGGAGAAGATGGAAAACGTGGGTGAATGAAATGAAGAATGTAAATTGAGTGGTGGTGGGGTGCGGTCATGATGATTTTTCTTTCTAGAGAGATGAGTATCTATAGAGGAGAATGCAGAAGAAACAGACAGACTTGAACCCCTCAATTTCCTCATTCGGTGCCAACTCTCTTGAAAAGTTTTTTCAATCCCACGTAGTCAGCAATTGGCAGACTACTTTTTTTTTTCAATTGTCTGCGTGAAATTTTTTTTCATCTTAGCTTGCTTTCGGCGCCCCACAACTGTAGACTTTAGACTTTTGATTTTTTTTTTATGCAAAACGCGTTCAATTGTCAAAGTTTTGAATTTGGATTTTTTTTTGCTTTGCGCATGTCTGCGTTGAATTTTCAAAGTTTTGATTTTGATTTGATTTTTTTTTATAGAGAACAACACTTATTTAAATTGGAAGTAACTTCGATATCGCCTTGATTCTTCGTTTGAGCTCCGATTTGTTCCCCGTTTGCGGCGTTGGAAAGCTCGTGAGGTGAACTATGCATTTCCACCATCATTTCCTGAATTTATCATATAAATTGACATCAGTTTTTATCTAGCGTATGAGCAAGGAAAACATATAATAAGTGTGAGAAAACGCCTAAATAATTACGCAAAATAAGAATTTAGCACCTATAAAATCATATCAATTTCACACTTATCAATTCACACATCTCCAAAGGATGGAATTCAGTCCATCAATCATCCTCAATTTATTCCTAAATACTTTACTTCGAGATTCAATGCCTATGGCCTCATTTCATCGACTTTTGCTACTTCCATCCATTACTCTCCATCATCTCCAATAATCTAACTACGAAATACAATACTTGTGGAATTTAGTCATCCTCAATTTACTTCCAATGTCTTAACTAGGAATACACTACTTATGGACTCCATTCATCAACTACTCACAATCATTTTGTACTATTTCTTTAAGGGATACAATACTTGTGGAGCTCCGTCCACTACTCATTCTCAATTGTCTCAAAACATCTTCCAGGTTCTACATCAGTTTTATACCGACTCATGCATCGTAATGCCATGTCTAACTTCAAATAGACATACACTATAGGGATTATCATTCCCCAGGCGTTTCTCTACTCCTCTTTACTAATACTCTTACACTGGGTTATAAGATAGGTATATTCATCCTACGGTATTCGCATCTCTCGTGCCTAATTACCACAATTACAATATGAATGAATACGTATGTTTATTTAACATAAGTACCAATCATCAAATCAATTCTCATTTGTGCTATGCACATTATAGTTTACGTGTTTTATACGTGACACTTATATTAAGCGGTTTTCGCTCTACCCCCCTTAAAAGGGATTACACCCATGTAATCTACCATATGTTATTATTGAACATTGGTTCACTCAATTCGGGCACTCTGAAGCATTTTAGCTTCCCTACGGTCTATTATATAATGTACTCTGGTCAAAGGGTCTTAACCATACTAATGGTTCAGTCCCTGCACCAAGAATTCCTATAGGAGTTTATTTAACTCATAATTAATTCGGTTCTAGCCTATCAGGCTTCAAGGCGTTGATAGCCATTCTCTCATACTTACTAGGGCCCACTAGCTTCTGCTGCGCGACCCTGATAACTTAGGTTATTCGCCCTTCTTGTTATCCTTAACGTGCTACACATCACCCTTTTTATCCCTCTATTGTGGGAATAAGGTTTATTAACTAAGTGTGGTATTCTTTTACCGTACTTGAACTCAATGAGTTTTAGGTTTATAACCAGCTCTCTGGCAATCTATTATACATACTATTCGTACTCCCACGATTATTTGCTGAATTCCTTCGACTTATTTTCGGGTGAGTTTAAGTCACTGCTTAGTTGTAGTGCTTCCTCTGTTGTCAGTAGCTTCTGAATTATACCAGTTCTTCTGGTTCAGTACAAGTGTTCTTTACTTGTATGACCTTGCATTTTCTATGCGTCGGTCCTAATGACTTTCTTAAGTCTCTATTCACTTTTTATTCCACCGGAATTCACATCTTGTGACTGTTAGTGTGTTTTAAACTCTTCGTGCTTCTTTGGACTTAGGCCGCACGGTTGTTTCTAAGCTTTTGCTAGACTAGCTTATGCCATGTTCGTTGGTGAAACGAAGAACTTACTACGATTTACATTTTTCATATTCCTAGCTATCCCACTAAATCATTAGCTGCACAAGTGCAATACCAAAACACTCAGTCATACAGAGTGGAGAGGCGTAAACGCTTGGAAGTAAATCTCTTATGTGATCGCAATAGGAATTAATACTTCTGCCTGTCATCTCGTGTTTACAACTCCGTGTCATTGTCTAACTACTTCCTCATAGCAGTCGCTTGTTGCGCACCATATTCTTACTAATTATACAACATCGTTTTTACGGTCTCTGTTACTGTGGTAGCTTATCTTTACCCATTGCCATTGTTGTTGGCACCATTTCCTTATGGTGTGAGTACACCGAGGGTTTCCTATGTTCGTGTGTATGACGGTTGTCGTAGCATACCGCAATGTTATTATCTTCCCAATGTGGCGATGTTTTATTTAATTTAGGCTTCATGTGTAGGTTAGCTTACCTCACACCCCTTCATCATTTATGATACAATTTACCAAGTATCTTGGTTGACCAAGGATGAAGTGATTTACCGGGTTATAAGCTCTCTTGAGCGTTGGTCTTTTGTGGTGTTCAATGTGCATTCACATTGATTGAATTGACGCTCACTTCCTTCTAAATCCTGGCATTGGATATAAGGTCCGGCTGCGCTGTTTTACTTTTGTATGTACATCACCGGGACATCCCAAGGGACTTCAAGGGTTTTCTGGTCCCATTCTCCAGTTGAAGAGTATTCTATCACTGATAAATAAAAGTTCTTGTTGAGAGGTTTATTTCCACTCATAAGTCTCATGACAGGGTTTACTATGTTAGTCTCTGTTTATGTACTTTCGCCATTCATACAATGGCTCACCATATGCTTGGTTGCATATGGAGTATACTTACTTCTTCAAGTCTCTATGCTCTTTAAGCGATGTGCTTCTACAGTTCACATTATACACATTCCGTGTTTGCTTCTCAACCGACTCTTCTTCGGTTCTCACAGTTGCTCTCAAAGCCTCTTTCTAGGCATAGTGGTTTGGAAATCTCATTTTCTTATTCGATTGTCTCTTGGCAATGACTCCATGCACAAGCTTTGTTGTTATTGTAGATGGAAGCCTTTTCTAAGGGTTCACATCATCACCACATTGGTGGTCTTTGGTTAACGAGAGGTACTTTCCCTCAGATTTCCCGTAGTGTCCAAGTGTGGACTAGGCCATTATTGGCATTATCACGATTCTTATGCCTCTGTGCTACCATTGCCACAGAAGGCATGAAGGGCAATTAAGGTCTCGTCAACTGCATATTGGCTGATGCTCCAGTGACAATGACACTGAGGTAGCCACTACTCCAAGCCACTCATGATGTTGAGCTCAGATTGGGTGGTTCAGTTGACGCTCTATTCATCGTATGAAATAATATCTCTTCCCTTATGGGCCTTCTTCGGCAAGTCTTGTTACTAAATGGCATGGGTTTTGCAACCGTTTAAGTTTACATAACATAGTTGGTTCTTGGCTTTAAAGCCTTATTGCTGCGAGCTATGCTCCTTGCAGGCTGTTTATACATGCTTCCACTCCTTGTATACCATTATAGGGTTGGAGGTATTTACTGGGCTCCATGGCAAGTTGTTGCATTACGCTTCCATTCATGGGAGGCCCTTTAGGCAATCTGGTGCTAATCAGTGCCTTTTGTGGTTGAGGGTGTTTCCTGTTAAGTGAAATCCCTCCGGTGTCCTAACTGAGTGTTCGTTCTAGCTCCCGTGCTCTTATCATGACACTTCGTTCGAATGTTATTAACTCAGACACCCTTCAAGGATTGCCCCTGGGTGTTGTTGGTTACGCCGTTACATCCGGCTAATGTTTATGATATGTTGTGTCCACTGTACCGCCTTGTGGTATTGTATTTGAGCTATTCCCCTTTAGGGTCCTAACGTCTCCCGTTCTTGGGTAGAGTGTTTATACTTTCTCCTAGCGTTTTAGACTAGGTTTAATATCCTCTCCAATGATGAATTATACTTCGTGGTAATCTTGAGATTGCTCTTGGGATCTCCGTCCCGTTTGTTGAACATCATTGTGTTCACGTAAGGCATTTGCCTTACTGCGTTTCGTCTGGGTATCCCTTCCAGCTGTCATGTATTTGCTTGAAGTCCTTGAGACATATCCAACGTCTATACTTACTAGTATGCGCTCTTTGCACTTCTCTTCCTCATTCCTTATCTTCAGATGGATTCTCTGAGTTCCTTTATACTTACTACTTAATTGAGTTCCTTCTCCTTGATCGTCTGAGGTGTCCAGCTGTTCTGGTTTGAATTTACTCATGGTCCGTAGAACGGAGTTGACTACTTCCCGTGTTTCGTACACTACATGTATACATACGTGGGGTACCTTATTGGTACGATACCACTTACCCGACTATCTGTCAGGCCCGCAAGCTCCTTCGGAGTGCGGTCGTAGCACATCCCGTATTTGGGTACACTCGTAGTGCTCGTCACACGCCTAGGTGAGGTATTCTATTGTCAACTCCTCTTGTATCATTCTGTGATACTCACCGTAATTCTGTTGGTTTGGTTTTTTTAAAAATCCGGGGTTTAAAAGAAGGGTTGTGGTTTGAAAGAAAAATTTTGGGTTTTAAAATAACAGTTAGGTGTTAAAAGAAGTTCTTCATGGCGTGGCCATGCCTGAGGTCTTGACCAAGTCCAGCTTCTCGCTGACTGGTATGTCCTTAATACAATGGTCGGGCCGTTAGGCCTTTCCAAGGTTTCATTCTTCCAGTTTTTTAGGATGTGTGATCCTGTAGCCGCTTCATTGCAGTCACGGTACATTACTAAGTACTTGTGGTGTGTTAGGGTTCCTCTACATGTTCCTGCTCTTACTGCAGTTGCCGTGGCAAGTGCGTGGTACTGGTGGTTTTTGGGTAAACCTATACCGGTCACAGTATGGTTTCCACTCGTATTCGGTAGTCTTGTCGACTCTTCCTTTGATATATTGATTTATGTTTGTGATATTCGATCCTTTAAGTAACTTCTCCGTGATCTTGACGTGATTGTTGTTGATCGGGGTACTTCTCCAATCCTTGGAGATCCTTATTTATTTGCCTTGTGTTTTTCTTTGTATCTCGTTCCCACATGTTTATCGTGGTTATTGAGCCTGAGCTTATGTAGGCACTACCTTCGTAGTCCCGTCGGGTTATATTCCATGAATGTTCTTGTAGCTGTCCGAGCTATGTTGGCCAGGTATTGTAACCTTTTTGGAGTTGTAATGTTGGAGTTAACCACTCCCGGCCATGTCCTTAGTCAGGTAGTATACCATTGGTGGTATTATTTAGCTATTATTGTCCCGCAGACTCGTGTCTCGGGTTTTGTTACTGTTCCTTTTTCCGCTATGTTGCACGTTTAGTGCTTCTTTTCCTGCTGCTGGTTGACTAGCTAGGTTTCGCGACTGCTAAGCATGTCGCCACATGCTGTTGTAGGTTGTAGCCTCCTTAGGGTTGGAGTGCTCATGCTACCGCTATTAAGTGCGGGTATTGTTGTTCAACCGGGAACCATCTCCGGGACTTCCAAATCTTGGAATCTACTATATGTCAGGTTCTTGTTTACCGTACGGTGATTTCACAACTGCCAGATCGGGTCTTCCCGAGTATGAGAGGACTTTCCTTCTCTCTGGCGTTCTTTCCCAAGTTACACAATGGGGATGCGGTGGGCGGGACTGATATCGTAGGTATCCGGTACACACCGGGAGTTCCCAACTAGCGTATCTCTAACGCTATCACTCAGCCCTTAGCCCTAAGCTTCTAATTCCTAACTCGGTATTTCCTAAACTCGGCATTTCCAGTCATCAGAGCGAAGTATCGCTCTGATACCACTTTTTGTAACACCTCTACCGCTAATACCGTCATTACCGTCTAAACTCCGCATACTTCCATACTCACGTAGCGGATACTTACTTACACAACGGTAGGTGATACAATGCCGTTAGCCACCCACGTGACTAACCAGGCCTACTACTACTTACAGCATTGGTCTGATGGACCGGAATATCCGAGTACTACACAATTACAGTCCATACTATAATTACAAACCGAGTACTACAATTCTCCATTCAATACAATACTCCATAATTACAATACAATATACCGAGTTTACTAAGATCCAAATCCAATTACAACGATTCTTTAAAGTTTATACATACTCATTAAGAGTCTAGCATCTACCCATTCCTCACAAACTACATACTTTCCAAATACATAGTGGTGTACCCCTTGGTAAGTACACCGACACTTCAAAGGCTACAAGCCTTATACAATTCTTTACTATCTGTAATACATTCCTAGCTATCTAAGCATAGCCGCCGGTCTCTTACCATTACCATAACCGCTTCGGGTACCTGTACAATAAAAACAGTGCCCAAGGGGCTCAGCTTACACTGCAAATGAAATCCACATACCCCGTGTACTAGCGAGGGTACGCCGACTACTTGGTCATATACATGCGGTTCATTTTACTCATACATACATACATGCTTCCTATCATAATATTACAGTACATCACACGACATACACACATACATTTACATACACACAAGGAATACATTACAAGTCAACCATTCACACTTACCTTTACGGAAATATGATTTTACAATACATACACAATGCTTGTTAGCTTCTTTTACCCACCCGGGTTAATCGGGTGTACATTACTCTTTTACTCAGGGTCAATGACATACACTAGCCAAGACCATTACTCATACAATACATTACTTACTTACTTACTTACTTACTTACTCAAGTTAGGTCGTGGTGACCTCAGGGCAGGGACTACACCGTCCCACCATCGGGCTTTACTGTGGCTCACCAATCTAGAATGCTACCCATTTAAGGGATTTGGTTCATAGAAAGGATTCAGGCCAGGAATCGGATCCAACCTCTTGTGTCTCCTCATCCTCGCGCGTGGCCGAAACTATATCGGACTTCTACTCATTCCAATTTACTCAATACTTAAGTTGGGAGTTAGGTAGTTAGGAATTAGTAGAAGTCATCCCATACATACCAAGGAATAATACACTACACACATACACATCCATTCACACATATACTTCATCCTCATCCATTAATTTCATGAATTATACAAACTAAATGTTCAAGGAAATATAACAAGAAAAAATATAATACAAGCACAAGTAAGTGCATTAAAATTCGATTCGTGCATTTATATATCTTATTTAGGTGATCAAATAAGCACACAAATTGGGGTAACCAGGTTAGAATACAAAGCATGAAGAAATCATACCTTTCACCGGGATTATCTTTACCGGGTGTCCTCACGTTCCTTTGGTTCACTCTTGTTCCTCGAGTCTTATTCTCGAACCACTGGCTACATGTCAAATGGTTCTATTAATATTAAGCATTACGGTGTGTGCATAATTGCTACTCCCGTACTTACCCCGTTGTCCCGTTATTTCGGTTTAACTTAATGTTCTTATACTCACAACTTTCTTAATCATTTCTCAAACTTTTTTACACTTCTTAGGACCTTTAAAAGTCACCAAACAAGGCCTTAAAAACTTCTAAAACCATTACTAATCAATCCCCCATGTTTTAAACCCTAAAAACCACTTTCGGCAACTTTTTGGGGGTGGTCCGGGACTTGGTCCGGACCCAAGGTCCCGGACCATTCATGGAAAACACTCTCGGCTACATTTAACTATTGGTCCGGGACTTGGTCCTGGACCTAGGTCCCGAACCACTTGCAGGATTTACTCTCGGGCTTATTTTCGGTGCGGTCCTGGACCTAATCCACCTCCAATCATTCCATAATCTTTCCACATGTTTTGTACATGTTTAAACACACTTAAACACTCATAAAAACTCCTTAAATCCATGGTCCAATACTTACTCAACTTCTTGCTTACTTTCTACAAATTTCCATTCTCAGTTTCACACTTTGCACACTTGTGCATTCATACACTTCTCTTTGCATTTTGTACTTTGTCCCAATTACATTTCACCATTCAAATTCATTTCCAAGCAAATACACTATCTATACCCAAGTCCAACACTCATTTTACTAAATCTTGCACACTTATTCTTCCTAGTTTCTCCAATGCATTTCAACACCTCTTGCTACAGATTTTACACCCTTTTATTCTCATACTACAACTACCACTCCATGGTTACTAAACATCCCTACTCAATCCAATACACACCTTTCTCCCATTCACCAAGTCATCCATAAATGCACATTTCCTACTAATAATTTGTCATAGTTTACCTACAATTCTCACTTATCCACACACATCCATTCTCACCAAAATCATTCCTAAACTAGCCACACCCATACAAGGGTCCTACCAGCAATCAAAACAACTATCAGTTCATCAATACTTCCTCAAACTACAATACCAATACACATACACAATTTATTTGGCTCCAAGGCCTTCAATTCAAATATCAATTCACAAATACTTTCAAACTTCCATAAACTACAATACTAGTACATTATTTTGAGTTCATTCATCACTTTACCCATTCCCATCATTCTAATGCTTTAAAATTTAGCATTAAGAAAGAGCTCTTACCTTAAGCATATAATTCCTTCTTTTTTTGGTTTTTTTTTCAATTCTCCTCTTTCTCTCTTTCTTGCACAAAATCAGTCAAATGGGGAATGGAGTTGCCAAAATCCATTCCCATCACCCAAGGAACACAAAATAAGTGTAATTAAAATATTAACCCTTAGATTAATACTAATTCATTGAAATGCTTAAAACACCAGTCTAGGGTTTACCTTTGGAGTCTTTTAAGAGGGGTTTTAGCCCTTGGTTCAAGAAGATGATCCCACCACCATGGCAAGGTTGGAATGGTGCTCAAAAGAGAGAGACACAAATAAGGCATTACAAATGGGGAAATCAGCTACAAAGGAGAATGGAGGAAACATGAGTTTTTCATGGAAATTTTTACCTTAATGGAGAGAGGAGACTCCAAGCTTTGATTTGGTACCATTTTCTCTTCAAATGGGGAAAACCCATGGAGATGAAATTCCTCATTTTTGGATTTTAAAAAGAGAGAATGGTAGAGAATGATGAGAGGAGCAAGAATATGTACTTATTTTTGCATTTGGAGTTCAAACGGAGCTTGAGCATGGAGAAGAAGAGGGGCTTCCATGGGAGGTTGGTAAATCTCCAAAAATCGCCAGCTACAAGGGGAGAAGGAGAGAGAAATCGGCTGGGAGAAAAGAAATGGGAGAGAGAAGAGAGAAATGAGAGGTGACAGAAAAAGGTGGGTGCTTTTAGCTTTATTACTTTTCTTTCTCTTCTTTCTTTTTCTTTCTAGCTTATTTAACAAGAGAGGGGTGACTTATTTAAGTAGTAAAAACCGGCCGCCTACAGTATTACTAGTTAGAGCGTTTTTCGTCTTTTACAGAAAAGGCTAGTTAATTTACCCGGTTTGGTACTGTTCACTAACCGGGCCCGTTTACTAGAATTTTCTCGTCTCTTTAATTTTATTGGTTATTAAGCTTCCATTAATGCTTAATTATAGTTATTTAATGAACTATAATTTTTACGGGTTCGTTTGACCACTTAACGTCACTTTTTTGGGTTTTCTCGAAAAACGTGTGCTAAAGCTCTATTAGTGTTTTAATACATTATTTGGATCCGTTTTCTTCAGGAATTGTTCCCGTACACTAATTAGGCATGAATAAGCCTTAGGAATCCACCTAATACTCAAACCGAGGTCTTGTACCTCCTATGGTTATTTAACGCTTATTTAGCGTTTTTCGCTTTTTAAGCGTTTCTTCATTTCTTTAGGATTTATTTTCCTTACCAATATTACTTAGGCACTATTAGGCCCTTAAATACATTTTAGGATAATTTTAATCACTATATTTAAGTTCGGGGTATTTCACTATATTTGCTAGTAGTTTCTTTATTTTCATCTTAACAAAAAGTTGTTTTAAAATGTAATATATAATTTTTAATTATAATACAGGAAACAGTAAGCGCACTGCATGTAACTAACTTATTCAAATATGCCAGACAAAACCGCCACACTGACGAACACCAGTTTTCAAAACAACCACAAAACAGCCAGCACAAAACAACCAGGAAAATACCACAAAACAACCACCCAAAACTGCCAAACCAAAACAGCTACAAAACAACCTCAAAAAGCCATACCGAACAGAGTCATAGTTTCATAACCTCGTGTGATATGCCGTTCGGTCCCAACATACAAACATTATTGCTGCGTTTCTGTAAAGGTTATTATGGTTAAGGAATACAAATCAGACATGTGTACTGCAGTAAGAATTTGTCCATTCAGTGACTGCCATCTGACATGTATTTTTTTTTTGAAAAAATGAGCTTAATGGACAATCGCGGGTATAACGGGAAAGAGCACTATTTTAATACTGCTATTATTGTTGTAAAATGAACTAAAATGCTACCTTGGTCTATGATCTAGCTTTTTATCCCACAATTTGCATATAAATATTTATAATACTAGTTCAAATTATGAATCCTAAATTTTATTATGTTAACATATTTTATATATAGGGGGCGTTCGCTGCTGGCTTGGAAACACAGCATATTCCGCGTTTATATTAAGGCGGGTATAGTTAACCAATCTCATGTTACCATGTGAGGTTGAGTGAGTGATTGGACTTATAATAATTTGACAATTGTCCCTACTTTATTTTGAAAAGTAGATTAAACTTGTTAATGTTGAGAACGAACGGGACCTAAGGGGTTGTTCTCTGGTGAGCTTAATATTTGGGATAAATCTTTAAATACAAGCTTTTTGATAAAGTTGATTGTAGTTAACTAATGGTGGTTTGCCATGTGTACTATAATCAACTTTTTGTGAAATACCCCAAAATTTAAAACAATGATTAGTTAGGCTAATTAAGATTTTAGAAGATTAATTCCACCTAAATAATCATGAGGGAACAAATCCTGAAGAAAACGGATCCTTAAAACGGATTAAAAAAACACAAATGAACCTTAAAGCGCGTTTTCGAGGAAACCGGGAAAACGTGACTTTAAGCGGGTTAAATAGACCCATAATAATTTTGGTCAACCAAATAGTCATTAGTAAACCATAATGAAGGTCTAGAATCAATAAAATTAATTAGACGAGAAAATTCCGGAAAACGGGTTCCGGAAGTGAACAGTGCAAAAAAAATGAGAGTTATGGGGTGAAAGCATAAATAAGCAAAACTAATGTGTCCCACTTGAAAATAAAAATCAGAAGTTGTGTGTGTGTGCATAGTGTGGCCGGCTCACACATCCCTATGCTAAAGGACACACTAATAAAGCAAAAAGGCAAAAGTTACACTTTCTCTCCTACTCCCTCATTCCCTCTCTCACGATTTTTGCTCCCCACTCAGACTCCCTCCTTCTTCCTTGTGCTCCAATGGCGATTTGAAGGAGCTCAAACAGCAGCCCCTTTGTTCCCCATTTTTAAAAGCCAAAACCATCTCCAAATGCTATAAAAATCACACCATTGAATTCCTCTCTTCTTGAGCTTCCTTTTCCACTTTTCAAAAACTGAAAAGCTCACACTTCTTCACCATGGATGTAGCACATTTTGGAGCTTGAAGACCCCCATTGCAACCTCCTTCATCTCCATATCATTTCAAGGTAAAAATGGTCTTCAAAGTCCACCTTTTTCTTCAGTTTTCTTGCAAAACGAAAATCACAAATTGAGCCTTGCTCTTCTCCTTTCCAACCGGTTTTTGGTGTGCCTTTTTGGAGCTGGAAATCTCCACTCTTTGCTGTCCGAAAGTCCCTCTAAGAGCCTAAGGTAATATCCCCTTGTAAACCGTAACTTGTGCTAAGTATAAGATTAGTTTAAGGAATGGTTTTTCTAAGTTAGTTGTATGTGGGAATGGCTGTAGCATTGCCGTTTTGAGAACCTAGAACAAGAACAAAGAGAAGAAGAGAAGGAAAGGAGAAAGGAAGAGGGAAAAGAAAACTAGAAACACAAGGTAAATGTACTAACCTTGAGCTTGTTTGTATGTTTTGTTGTAACAGATTTTAAGGTTGGGAGGAGGAATTTATAGTGCTTTGATAATGGGTTATGTTGTGGTGTGATGAGTAAGGGAGTTGAGCTGTTTTAGAATTGTTTGAATGATGTTTAAAAGTTTGGAAACCAAGGGAGACAAAAGGGTGTCGTGCAGGAAAACATTTGTGAATTTATTGAACATATGTGTTGTTAGAATTCCTTTAGGGATTTGGTTAGCTATTGATGATTAGGAGCTGAAAAATTATGCTTGGGTAATGTCTAGAAATGTAGGGAAACTATGGAAAATTTTCTGTAGCATGTTAAGTGAGTTAACTGTTAAATGGGTAAAAACAATCTAGGAAGGTTAGTGTGTTTTAGGATTTAACTAGAGTAGTTAATGACTTAGGAAACTAAGTAAGAGTGAGTGTATCAGGGGGTAAGATGTAGGAGGGAAAATAATGCAAATGGCAAGGGTAGAATGACATTAGAAGTGAACCATTGAGTTGGGAAACAAACAAGAAACAAAAACTGTAACAACAACTGAAAGGAGAAAACTAACAGAGGGAAATTGTGTTAAGTTATCAGTAGTGGAGTGATGAGTTTAATGGTTGAGTTAGGATATTTTAGAGTGTCTAAATAGTGTTAAAAACATGCTAGATTATATGTATGATGGTTGAGAAAGAGGTTGGTAGAAGTTTGGAGTTGTTACAGAATCAAAAACAAGCATATATGGCATTACTGCACCTGGTCCGGGTTTGTAAACCGGTACAGAAACCCGGACCAGGCTTAAAACAAGGTAGTACGTTGTACAAATGGAGTGGTCCGGGTTTACAAACTAGGACACATACCCGGAGCACCCCATTTTAACACCCGAGAGTTTCCAAACAATGTGGTCCGGGTTTGTAAATCGGTACACAAACCCGGACCACACAAAAATCATACCCGAGAGTTTTACAAAGGATTGGTCCGGGTTTGTAACCCCGGACACAAACCCGGACCACTCCAAATTCTTCACAGAATCTGTTTTAAAGCCATTTTAAGATAGGGGCTTGGTGGGTAATGATATTATAAGGTAATTAAGACTTGATAAATGATGTTTAAAGGTTATTAAGGGTATAAACAAGATTGGGAAGTAATTTTTAAATAAGTTACCTAAGTAAATGGATTTGAATAACAATGAATTAGTAAGTATAAACCGGGAAGCGCTAGAAACGTAATAAATAAGGTTAATTGTAGATAATTAACCGTACCCTCCCGTGCTCTGCTATAGGACTTGAGTAGTCGAATCTTGAAGGTGAACGAAAGTCCAAGATCGACGGTGCACAGTATGATTTCTTCATGCCTTGTATCCTAACGGGGTTACCCTGACTTGTTGCTGTGTGTTTATTTGCTACCACCTAAACAAGATAAGAGCATGTAATCAGTTTATTGCACTTTCCAATATATATTGTAATTATTGTGCCTTGGTGCTTGGTGAATGAGCTTGGAGCTATGTGGCTTGTGAAGTGTTTGGTTGTTTGTTGTGGAAGCTTGGCTGTTTGTGTAGGCTTCTCACTAACTCCCTAACCATCTAACATTCTAACATTGAGAATTTGGATTTGAGAATTTGGGAGAATTTAAGGAGTCCGATATAGTTTCGGCCATGTGTGAGGATGAGGTAACAAGAGAGATTGTTAACCGATTACTGGCTATAATCTTTTCCATGATCCAAACCCCTTAAATGGGTAGCAACCTGGTTAAGTGGGCCAACCTTAAGCCCGGTGGTGGGATAGCCTTATCCCTGCCTGGAGGTCATACCGACATAACTTGAGATTTGATAAGAGAAGGAAAATTTGATTGGGGAAGATTTGAATTTGTGAGTTGTTGATCTTGAGTAATGAGATGAAACATCCGATTAACCCGGATGGTAATTGGGCTAACCCCCTTGGTGAAGCTTGTTTGAGATTGGACTTGGGTTGTTGGTTGTGAGACTTGTGCTTTGATTAATATGCCTTGATTGTTTGTTGTCATGCATGCCTATGTTTCAGTTATACAACATGTTGTTATTATAAAATGAACTGCATGTTGGCTACCAATTAGTTGGCGTACCCCCGCTAGTACGCGGGGTATGCGGAAGTCATATGCAGCTTTTGCTGAGCCCTTTGGGGCACTGTTTTTAATTGCAGGAACTCGGGACGGATGAAGGGTCGGGAATGACCGTGATACTTCCGTGTTAGATTAGATATTTTGATTGGTGTACCGAGTAGTACACGGTTAGGACTTGTAGCCGGTGTACCATGTGGTATACCTTTTTGGATTTTGGAAACTGTAAACTGTTAATGTTTTGTATACTTGAAAGGTTGTAAATTGTGAACTAAACTCTTATACTCGGTAATCACTTTTTGGGATATTGTTGAGGAGAAACAAGGATGTATATATTGTTGGTAATTGTTTAAGGAATTGTTGGAGCTGTTTGAAGTTGTAGATGGTAACTCGGTATTCTCTACTATCAGACCGTACTATTATTTGTTTGAGGCCTGGTTAGTCGTATGGGCGGCTAACGGCATGTATCACACTCTACTTAGGTTGTTGGCTGCACTGCGATTAGCTTAGTGACCGTGACAATTAGGAGATACTTAGGAGATTAGCGGTAGGGGTGTTACATTTGTGGGGTATAGGTGTAGAAGATCCAATCAAAGTATGACATGTGTCCTCCACTTTTTCAAAAAATAGACTAAACTCTTAAAGTTCATAAAAAAAGGACCGTAAGTATTAAAAATTAACAACATAAAATGTAATTTAAAAATCGTATAACTCAATATGAGTAATAAGATTACTTCATATTCGTAACTCTTTTCAGTTTCACTGGTGGTGAATTATAGAGGGAGGAGGTTAATGTGCTTTTATCCCTCATCCTATTAGGGGATGTCGAGTTGAATTATAGTATTAAGTACTAGTCTTTTTGCTTTTTATGACAATCTTCATAATTGATTTAGAGTCTATCGGAAATTTATGTATGATTTTATCTTCCTCGGTCATTAGGCGCCGTTTGTTCATGGCTTTGAAAAGTATCCAAATCCAAGATTTCCTACGTTTGTGTAAATGCTGGTATAGTTATCCACTATGGGTTAGACATGTGTACTATGTTCAGATTTTAGTGGGCTAAAAGTATTAATAGATCCAATCATTACTTGACATGTGTCATGAATTATTATGAAAAGAGACTGATTTCTGAATCGTTGGTAGTGAACACACCCTTAGTCGGAGATTTCAGTTCTATCATGTATCTATAATAGATAATTAAAGAGAACCGACCCTTAGTTGGAGATTTCAGTTCTATCATGTATTTATAATAGATAATTAAAGAGAACCGAAGTCTCGAGAATAGAGTATAAACTATTTACTAAAGTCTTTTAAGTTTCAATTTGTTTTGATGTTTTGTAAGATTTTTTCTTGGATAGTGCATGAGCTTAAAGGATTCTTTCAATATGCAAGGGCCCAAATTTACTTAAAGGAAATTTCACCAAATACCATTGTTGGTGCGGAATAATTAACCTCACCTTTACTATGTCATCAAGAGAACTAATTATACTTTCGTACTTATAAAACAGGTACCCTTAGAAGAAGCCAACAATCGGGACATGAGACAGCCGACCATCAAGCATTGAGCCCAGAACCATGTTTCCCCAATAGAAACCCCAGCCCCAAAGTGATAGCTAAACCCGTTAGTCAGTCAGAATCAGCCGTGTTTCCTCAAAAGAAACCCCGGACAGATTCCCCGCTAGCTCCTTTACGGTTAAAATCTAATACGACAAGTGTACCGGTCTATCGTAATAAATTTTCTTAAAAAGTTATCCCTAGGTTATCGAACCAATGAAGACAGTGTCTAATTTTAGTCCTATTGTAAATAACTCACTAATGAGCTAAACAAAAATAACAATTATATTTGGGGATTTGTTTTGCAGAAAATAAATAAACTAAAATAAAAAACAATTAAAGAATTATCTTCTTATGAGTTCTAACAAGGAATCCTGTTTTACTAATTCCCCCTAGTTCATCGATTTCTCTTCTTGAGTGTTTTCCTAATTTTTAGTTAGGAAAGCCAACAACAAATGGTGAATGTGTATACATTTTGAAAACTTAAATGAAAATTGTCTACAATATTTTTATCCCTTACCTTGTATAGACAAATTGGTCACTGCCATGGCTCAAAAGCTCAATCTTTAGCTTCATTGACGCATTTTTCGGCTACAACCAAGTAAAAATTCACCCATCATATGATTTAAAAACAACCTTCATAATGACTAGCGGTACCTACTATTATAAGGTAATGCCCTTCAGGCTGCAAAATTCCCAGACAATTGTTGTGCAAAATATAAATGAATATATATTGTTAACCAATGGGAAGTGAACCCGGTCATTGTAGTCCACCAATGTTGTATCCATAGGCACTTCATAACTATCCAACTAATTATAAATTTAGTAAATCTGCATAGATATATACAAATGTGCTTGAATGTAAATTGTTTAGGTTTGTGTGGTTTAAACATGAAAATAAAGGGAAACAATAAAAACTAAACTAACTAAACTAGGATAGGTGTACCTCAGGATGAATCTTCGCATTCATCGCCCCATTGAAGTTATAGCTAAACAATGGGAACACTTAATTAACTATCAACCAAACCCTGCTCTACTAATCCTAACCAAAATTTAACATGAACCATCAAACCGTTCAAGTACTCTATTCCATTGGAAGAACCAAGCGCAAGTTCCCAAAGTTGCAATGCAATTCATCTCAACAACCTTTGATAAATAACATTGATTTAGTCCCCAACGATACAGGTCTATGAGCCCCGGGGTGTTCCGAACCTTATCCTATATGAATATGTGATTACGATCTGATTAGGTTCTAGGTCCACTTATAACCTAAGCTTAACAACTATGTTATAAAATGATAATCGCTAAAACTAAGGTTAGCCCACTGGAACCAATTACAAGTCAGGTTCGGGGGCTAGGTAGTATACCTTTTCTGGGTTCTAATTACTTTCACTACCCTACGAACCTATTTTTCCTTTACTAATGTCATGAAAGGCTTATTATATGGTTGATTTACCTTAAGTGTGTAAGCCTTTGTATTATTATGTTTTTTGACATTTTTAACTGAAATTCAAAGTGAAAACTAATTAGATTTCCGGGTGCCAAATTAGGTCGAATTTGATGCTGTCCATGTCCACTGACCTAATGTCTGTGATCACGAACTCTAACCTATCCAATTAAATATAAAGTTTGAAAATTTAAAAGATAAAATTTTTGAGACGTCCAGGACCACAGACAGGGTGTCCATGGACTTGGACTCTAATTGAATTTTAAAGATATTTGAGAATATGATTTTTGGCACCGTCCGTGGGTGGTCAAGAAGCCTGGACAGGGCGTCTATGGGCTCGGACGCGCCGCTCGTGGTCCCGGACCACCACTGAGTGGTGGTTTTGACAAGCTTTCCGAGAGTTTTTTTGGCTCAGTTTTATGGGTAGGTAGCCTGAAAGATTCAAAGCACGTTGGTAGTTAAAGTTTTCAATTTGGATTCAAATATAACACGAAACTTGGATAACAAGTAAACACATAAAAAGCAACTAAAACTCAAAAATACATAGATAAAAGTTGATATTTTGTTGGAGAATTTGTAGGGGATATGGGGAGTTTGAAGGTTTAGGATTTGGTGATCTCTAGCCTGTTTTGAAGGCTCCAAGTAATCATCCTTGCTTGACGGGATTCTTTGATCGGTTTGTCGGTTATCCACCGGTTGGGCAATGACTTCTGGTTTCTGATTCCTTCTTCCTTATGATGTTTACCATGTATTGGTCCTGATTTTGTGGTGTTTTTGATGTTTGAAAGTCTAACCGGAGAAGAAATATTGTGTTTTCACTGATTTCGGGACGATTTCGGCAAAGTTTCGGTTTGGTAAGGTTGGTAAATATGGGAGACAAATTAGAAAGGGTAGTTTATGACCTTCGGAAGGTTATCATATATTTTTAGGTCATTTTTGAAGGTATGATTTTATTGGAAAAGCATGGCCAAATGATAAAACAAATTTTTTATCAAAAATCTTTATATGCTTTAAGAGAATATGATTTTTTAAAATATGCTACAGGCCGAGAAAAATTCTGAAATTTTAACCATAGATAAAGGAAGATTTTTATGAATTTTGAGAGTTGTAATTAGGTTATTTTGATAAATAAACGATTAGATAAAATGTTACAATCTGAAACCTCTCATAATTCATAACTTATTATTGGAAAGTTGGAATTATAAAATTTCAACGGGGTTATTCTATGATAATACTGCTTTATCGTCTGTTAAATTTCATAAAATTTTGACTTGATTTGGGTATTTTCTAAAGGAGAGAGAAAATCTGAAGAATGTTTGAATTTCTCTTTAAAAAATTTGGATTAAGGTTCCAAATAAAATTTTTTAGGTTTATGATTGTGCGTAGTCATGTTAAAAATGTGAAAATTTATTTTGATTGTTAGAGACCTTTTCTCTCTATTTTGAAGCTATCTCATGTTTTAATTATTATGGAGTTAGCTTATAATATGGATTTAAAGCTATATTTCCAGAATAAAAATTATCTTAAATTATTAAATGCCTTTCACTGGTGGAATAATAGGCTTAAACTACAGCTAATTATTCACGGGTGAACCACAAACCGTGACAAATTAGAGGGCTGAATTTAATTAATTACGTTCTTAGAAATAACCGTAATAAAAAATAGGTTCGGAAGTAGTCGCGCGTTCTTTATTGTGTGGCGCGCGACTTTAGATTACAGTTATCAGTAAACCGTAATCTAAAGTCCTCGTCTAAACGCGCGCTCACTGATCGTCAATGATATCGTTTTAACCTCACGTCAAAATTTTCCCGCACTATTTTAATTTTTCGGCGTCTCTTTAGACACGTGTAATCTAAATGACAGTTAACGACGTCGTTTTACCAGCTTATTTTAACTAAGACTGATTTTAACGTTAACAAGTATATCAGAAAGATAAATGAAAACTTATAATAAATATGCTGCATAACATTAATTGAATAAGACTCATTGCCCAGTGGCTGCAACTCCATGAGTCAATGTCATTGATCTTGATTTCAAAACCCAACATAGGCCATATTTTTTTTTTGCGCACTATTTTTATTCATTGGACTTTATATTACGGGTTTTTACGGTTTTTTTTATTGAACCGTAATCTAAAGTCCTTATAACCTGAGAATTTGTCCGTTTATTCTTCATACTTACAGTAACATCTAACCTCCCGCGAACACTTCTGTGTCTGTACTTCCTTGCTGAAATCGCCTCCTTACTCCCGCCACCTAAGTAATGCCCATCGCCGCCGTTCACCG
Source organism: Limonium bicolor (assembly GCA_023374045.1). Classification (NCBI taxonomy): domain Eukaryota; kingdom Viridiplantae; phylum Streptophyta; class Magnoliopsida; order Caryophyllales; family Plumbaginaceae; genus Limonium; species Limonium bicolor. The sequence continues at coordinate 49,472,059 of CM041783.1, read as the reverse complement.
CCCACTCGCCACCACTGGTTGTCAATGTCGCCGTCTGTCTCTAACCTAGTATCCGATTTCTGAAAATGTGTATATGCATGGGCAGAATATGTGTATCCATGTCGATTTCTGAAATGTAATAGCAAAAGGTCTAACCCTGCTCATATATGTGTGCCCAAATTCACAATTGGAACCTAGTTTGTGGGCTGATTCCCGAAGCGTTGCCAAATTGCATTTGTTGTGCGCTTCTTACTAACAGTAATTTTGCAAACCTAACTGTCAAATTGCATTTACTGTAGTTATATATCTTTGCTTATTGTTTTGAAGAGTACATTTGATTTAGTTATTCTTAGCATTTAGTTTTATAGTTAATACATAGTAGTCTAGTTTTAAAATATAAAATTAGTTTATAAGTGTAACACCCCAACCGCTAAACTCATCATTACCTCTTAACACAGTCACCATTACCATTAAACTCGCAGCGGAACTTCAAATACAACGGAGGGTGATACAATGCCGTTAGCCACCCATATGGCTAACCAGGCCTTCCTCACATACAGTAACGGTCTGATGGACTGGAACAACCGAGTACACAATACAAATACAATACTCATCCACTCTAATCGAGTCTCATACAATACATTACTCCATTCAGTTCCTTACTATACCGAGTTCACAATATACGGATGCCGATAACATATTCGGTCTTACTCCTCATACAAATACATAAGTAATTAAAGTCTAACTACCCATGCTAACCACTGACCCCGTCCTACTCTCGAACGGTATCATCTTCGGTGTACCTGAAAATAAAAACGATGCCCCTAGGGGCTCAGCTTAAAGCTGCATATGAAATTCTCATACCCCGCGTGCTAACCGGGGTACGCCGACTACTTTTGTCGAGAGCATGGAGTTCATTTTTGTTCAAACAACATGCATATAGTAATACATTACATATGTATACTACTCTAGGATTCAACAATCAATCATGGGATACAATCCCTAACTAACATAACAAGGTTGTTAGTTATACCAATTTACTCTTCGGCCTTGAGGGTTATACCTCACTATGCCTTGGTTACTTATTCAATAACTCACCCACTCTCTCGGGTCGCTTATTCTTAATCTCACCCATTCTCTTGGGTTACTCATACTTTATCTCACCCACACTCTCGGGTTGCTAATACTCAAGGTCTTGTAGTTCTCGAGACACTACTGGTCTCCTACGTCACGCTTGTTCCTCTTAATACTTACTTAAGCTAAAACACATGGCTCTCGAGCATAGTTCGACTAGCTTCCGGAACTCTCTCTTAGTTCCTACTACTTTCACATAGGTTCGACTAATCTCGGACTTCTCACATTCCCATACACTCCTCTCTCGGAGTTATACTATTATAATGTACATTAGTCTAGAAGCATCACTCTCGATGTTTCTAATGACTTTAGGAACATTGCTTAAGTTCGGGTAATCTTAGGTTTAAGGGTTACCCATACATTTCATATACTTATTCTTCGGTTATTATCTTATACCGGGTAAAATCCTCATATAAGAGGTCGACCATGTCTCAAGGGAGTTAAACGGTCCCTCAGGTCTCTCTTACCGTTCTTATATGTTCATATCATTGGACTAACTTCCATCCTCTTGATGGAGGTTCATTTACCTCTCCACTCTTATTTATTTCGTGGATTGTTTCAATATGGTTTTCTAACCGGTATCGGGTGTTTACTTATCCAGTACATCTCCTCACATTCTACTGGGTTCATTCGTTGCATTACCGTTATACTTTAATCGATACCTTGTGTGTTTGCACGTTTCCATTATTTATGAAACTACCCGATCTAATGGTTTCTAGTCAATCGCTACTCACTATGAGTCGGTCTGTACTCTACGTTAGACCACACTGGCATACAAGTATGTTAGCTCATACAACATACAACAAGACATACATAATCAAACAGTGGATTATTTTCATACTTTAATCTTGATTAATCCGGCACACAAACACACAAATCAATGTAACTCGGTTAGCATACGGGGCATGAGAAAATCAAACCTTTCACCAGGGTTTTTACTTTTACCGTGTCATCTCACCATGCTCGGTTCACACACGATCCTCTGATAGTGTTCCAAACATTATTATTAATACTAAGCTCATACGGTGCCTAATTAAATGCTACCCCCGTACTTACCCCGTTATCCCGTTATCTCGGTTTTACTTTTGTTAGTTTGAGTTCTCACTTCTCACTCACTTCTAACACTTTCTTACACTTCTTAGGGCCTTTACATGTCACCAAACAAGGCCTAAACATCATCTAACATCATTAACATTCAAACCCCCATCATTAGAAGGCTTTAAAATACTCACGGGACAATTCTAGGGGTGGTCCAGGACTTGGTACCTACCCTAAGTCACGGACCAATACAAGATCTAACTTTCGGGTGAAATTTCACTATGGTCTGGGACCTTGTCCTGGAGTATAGTCCCGGACCAGTACTGGACATGTATTCTCGGCATGAATTTGTGGGTGGTCCGGGACTGTGTCCAAGGACCAAGTCCCGGACCCTGCTAAAACCTGTTACAAGTGCAGTTTTCAACCCCAATTCAACCCCTAATCCACACCTAATCATCCCCTGATCTTTCCATAAGTTTCACACATGTTTAATCAGCTTAAAACATGCTCTGAACCTCTTCAAATCATAGGTTTAATCCTTACTCAAATTCTCACTCAAATTCACAACTTTCCATTCTAATTTTGCATCTTTGTACACTAATGCATTTTCTAACTTCCTCTTGGGTTTATACCTCTTACCAACCTTACAAAATCACTTACCAACCTTACAAAATCACTTACTCTCCACTCCAATAAATTCCTAGACCAATGCACCTCTAAAACCCGAGTTCACACCTTGTTTCACAAGTTAAGCACTCTTGTTTATTACTAGCAAAATTCATGACTTTTCTCCTCATTTATGCTACAGATTTTACACACTCTCTCCACAATCTTCCTCTCATATTCTAGGGTAACCATTTACCAAAACCAAGCTCTAACAACGCTTTAGCTAAACCTAGGTCATTCTCAACTTGTCTCATTTCTCAAAATCCTTTGATTTCAACTGAAATTTCGCCATAACCCGGCTACTTTTCTAACATTGCCCAAAACTCATTTCTTCACATAATTGATCCTAAAACTAGCCAAACCACAAGGGTTCTATCAGCACACATAAATCCATCAAAACTCACCAACTTCTCCAATTACAACACAATGCATAAATCATAAAATGCATAGCTCTCAAATCAAGCATTAATTCATAATTCTCTAAACTATCACCAAGTACATATTTAACATAAATTTTGGGTTCATTTAATTACTCCCCATCCCAAAATTGTAAAAGCATTACACTAGGCTCCAAGATAGATTATTTACCTTAAGTTCACAAGCCTTCTCTTTTCAATCCTCTTGTTTTCTCTTGTTTCCTCTTCCTCCCATTTCCTCTCTTGAAAACCGGCCAAGGGTATGGAGTTGCCCAACTCCACATTGACACCCATGAGGAATGAGACCAATCAAGACACTTAGAATTATTATTTGATCTAAGATTACAAAAGGGAAGTGTTTAAAACTCCAAAATTGGTGATTACCTTAAAACGCTAGAATGGGGTTTGCCCATGAATCAAGAAAGGAGCTTCCACCAAGCTCTTGTGGATTGAAGCAAATGCTCATACAAGGGAAAGACAAGGCTCCATTAGAGGCTAAAATCGGCCAAGGGTAAAAATGGGGAAAAAAGTGAGATTTTCCTTGAAATTTTTACCTTAAGTGGAAGAGGAGACCCCAAGCTTCAAGATGGTTTAGTTTACTCTTCAAATGCCCAAAACCCATGGAGATCAAACTCCTACATTTGATATTTCTAAAAGACAGAAATGTTGCCCTTGGTGAGAGGAGTTCAAATATGTGGTTATTTTCTCATTTGGAGCCTTAATAAGGCTTGGGCAAGAGGAAGAAAGGAGAGGATCCGTGGAAGCCATGGTGGAGCTGCTGAAATCATCCATGGAGCAGAGAGGGGAGAGCTCACGGTGGGAGGAGAAGGAATTGGTGAGAGAAGAGGGAAAAGTGAGAGGAGCGAGAGTAAAAGGGGGTATAAGTCACTTTTCACTATTTGCTTTTTGACTATTGTATTAATTAGCTAGTGAGAGTGTGTGAGAGGCTGGCTAACATATTAAAACCGGCCCCCACTGTAGCCACATATATTGGGGCGTTTCTCGTCTTTTACAGAAAACGCCCGTTATTTTACCCGGTTTGGCACTATTCACTAACCGGGCTGCAAACGGTAAAATTGATATATTAAAAACCAAGAATTAATCCTAGAAGATAACAAATCAACAGACCGTCGGGTTGCAAAAATCCCGGTCACAGTAGTACAACAATTAAGAAGCAACCAGATATCAATCCGCGGGACTTGAAGAAAATAAGTCTAGCCTAAGACAATGGGTAATTCAAAAGGGGTTGTTTTTGTTTTGGAATTTAAATAAATAACAAGAACGAGATAAGTAAAATAACAGACAGGAAAATAAATAACAGACAAAGTGATAGATGATATGGATGAGCGGGACTCTGGGTTCAGGTTAAAACCGTTTGATAAATTATGTCTACTGGTTAATTAAAGACAGATTGGCAAAATTCCTAATATTTTCTTAAGAACTAAATCGTAGATTCAGAAGAACTCGTTTACCAGAAATGCGGGGTCTAGTCTAGACTCGAGCAGAAAACACATGTAAACGGATTAAGTACGAGGAATAATAATTTGCGTCTGAAGGAATAATTAATTAGTCCAATCAATTTATCCACAGATATACAGATTAACTCAACCAATCTATTTATCACTTGGTCGGATCAAAATAGATTTAGTAAAGCAGTTCAATAAACTCATGACATTTATTAAAAAGCGCAAGAATAACATTAATCGTAATAATCTGTAATTAATTAAAACCAGAAAATATAAATTACATAATTAAAACAAACTGAAATAAACCATCCCCAGAATAAATCCTCTAAACCGACATAATAAATAAATTGACAGAATAAGAAATCATCTTATCTGACATCCTGATATTGCCTTGTTATTTGGACTGATAATATATCGGTTTATAGATTGGATAATGGGTGTGAATGGAAAATGGATGAATGGATGATGAATGTGAGTGAGGTGCTGTACGGGTGGTGATGATGTGGAAAATGAAATGGAATGGAGATGGGATGGAGGTGTGTCGAAGGGAGAGTGAGCAGATGGAGGAATGATGGTGTGAGATGGAGTGGGATGGAATGGTGTACGTAAGGGAGAATATGTAATCAGATGATGATATTATATCTTATTGTGAGTCGTATGTGTGGTGTATTTATAGTGTGAATGGGTGAGGTTTGTAGTGGAAATAATGATGGTGATTAAGCTGGAATGGTTCAGAGAAGATGGTGGTGTGGTTGGAAAGAAGAAAATACGCTGGAAAGGGAAGGAAATTATGGGGCGGTGGTTTAACAGATTAAAAAAATAGTTAATCTTCTCTTTTCATCAAGTGGCGCTACGGATTTGTCGGCCTTAACAACTTGGTCGGGGACTTAGGCCGTGGAATAGGTCCCGGACCATGCTTTTACAGAAACCAATTTAAAGCATCGTTGTTGTGGTCCGGGACTTAGGTCGTGTATAAAGTCCCGGACCATGCCTGAAAATAATTCAAGAATTCTGCCACAATGTGGTCCGGGACTTAGGCCATGTACCAAGTCCCGGACCATGCTTGAAATTAAGTCAAGAGTTGAGTCACTTTGTGGTCCGGGACTTTGCTCCAGAATCAAGTCCCGGACCATGCTTGAATTTAGGTCGAGAATTGTCGTCTTGACTCAAATCAGCTTGTTTGATTTGCCATGGTCTCCAACAATGATAGGAATGTGTTTCCTTGAGATTAAAAACCTGAAAAAGCACAAAAAAACCATAAAAGAAGACAATTGCAACAAGAAACATAAAAATACTCATAAGACATGAATTTAGCAGTAAATAGCAACAAATTAGGTATCAAAAGACCCTGTAGAAATAGGTAAATTCCTAACTTATCACGGGCCCGTTTTTCAGATTTTTCTCGTTTCTTTATTTTTAATGGTTCTTAAGATTCCATTAATGTTTATTTATAGTTATTTAATCAACTATAATTTTTATGGGTCTATTTGACCACTCAAAGTCACATTTTCGGGTTTTCTCGAGAAACATGCTTCAAAACTCCGTTAGCGTTTTAATGCATTATTTGGATCCGTTTTCTTTGGGAATCATTCCTGTATACTAATTAGGCCTAACTAAGCCTTAGGAATCCATCTCAGACCCTAACCGAGGTCATATACCTCCTATACTCATTTAACGCGCGTTTTAGCGTTTTTCGTGTTTTACGCGTTTTCTCTTTTCTTTTGGTTTTATTCTCTTTACCAATACTCTTTAGGCACCATTAGGCCTTAAATAATCGTACTAGAATAATTAAGTCACCATTTTTTGATCCGGGGTATTAAAATGAACGGAGTGTAGCACCAAGAGATGGGCTACCTCCCACATCGATTGGGGAGGAGCACAAAGTGTACCTTATAGGTGCATGGATACCTCTCCCTTGTGTGAGGCCTTTTGGGATGAAACCCAAGAGCCAAACCGTGCGGCCGGTACGCCAAAGCGGACAATATCACACATGTGGGACCCTGGGCTGTTACAAATGGTATCAGAGCTGGACCCAGGTCAGTGTGCCAGCGAGGACGTTGGGCTCCCGTGAGGGGGAGGAGAACGGAGTGTAGCACCCAGAGATGGGCTACCTCCCACAACGATTGGGGAGGAGCACGAAATGTACCTTATAGGTGTATGGATACCTCTCCCTTTTGTGAGGCCTGTTGGGGTGAAACCCAAGAGCAAAACCGTGCGGCCAGTGTGCCAAAGCGGACAATATCACACATGTGGGACCCTGGGCTGTTACAATAAGTAAATTTTATTTAGTTAATTATTCTTATTATTATTTAGTTTATAAGTTATTTACATCTTGTATATTCCATGTGGATTTATTGATGGTTTGAATTTGATGTTGATAAAAGTGATTTGGAAATGTTAGAAAATTAGGGGAGATGCGGTCAAATTTTTGCCGTGGTTTAGCTAGCATTTTAACTTTAAATTTGTGATGAATTCTAATGTTGTCGTTTCTTTATTTATGCATCAGGTGAAATACCCCAGACTTAAATATGGTGATTAAAATATTCTAATATGATTTTATAGGCTTAATGATGCCTAAAGAATATTGGTGAAGAAAGTAAAACCAAAAGAAAAGAGAAAACGCTTGAAAAGCATAAAACGTAAAAATGAGCGTTACACAACCATAGGAGGTATGTGACCTCGGATAGGGTCCTAGATGGATTCCTAGGGCTTAAGTATGCATAAATAGTATGTGGGAACAATTCCCGAAGCAAACGAATTCATATAATGGGTTAAAAACGCTAATGAGGCCTTAAAGCATGTTTTTCGAGGAAAACCCGAAAACGTGACTTTAAGTGGTTAAAGGGACTCATAAAAATTACAGCTGATCATATAAATATAATAAAACATTAATTAAGGTTTAAGAACCATTGAAATTAAAGAAACAAGAAAAATCCGGAAAACGGGCCGATTAGTGAATAGTGCCAAACCGGGAGGATTAGGAGCGTTTTTGTGAAAAGACAAAAACGCCCCCAGCTTAAATTTACATAGGGGGCCGGAATTTGAGAGTGAATCAGCACTCTCTCTTCCTTAACTAGCTTATTAGTAAATGAGACAAAAGTGAAGAAAAAGTTAAAAAAGTACAAAGTCACTTTTCCCTCTCGCTCCTCACATTTCCCTCATCTCTTCCATTTCTTCTTCCTCCCAGCCGTCTCCCTCCTCCTCTCCTCTACTGGTGTGATTTTATTCAGCCCTTCAATAGCTTCCCACACTTCCAAGCTTGCCCAAGCCAACTCCATGCTCCAAATAAAAAACAAATTACATATTTGTGTTCCCCTCATCAAGAGCTACCTTTCCCTCTTTTCAAAATCTTTAAAGGATGAAGTTGACCTTCATGGGTATAGTCCCATTTGAGAAGAAAATCAGATTTTCGGGAGCTAGGATGTCTCCTCTTTCATTTAAGGTAAGAAAAACTCAAAGAAACTCATATTTCCTCCATTTCCCTTACTAGCCAATTTTGGCCTCTCATGGTGTCTCGTTCCTTCCTTGTTTTAGCCTTTGTTCAAGCCTCAAAATGGTGGTTGGGACTCCCCTTTCATTCATGACCAAAAGCTCATCCTAGGGTTTCTAAGGTAATGCCCAATTCTAGTGTTTTAAGCATTTCCTTGCATCCTTAAGTTAATTAATGAGTTAAGTGTCTTTACTTAATCTCATTTCCTTGTTGAATGTTAGGCTGGAACTTGGAAATTATATTGCCCCTTGACCGAAAATGGGAAGAGAAAAGAGAAGAGGAGAAGAGAAAGAGAAAGTTGGGAGCTTAAGGTAAATAGGTTGCCTTAATGACTACCTTAATTGTTTTTGAAATTGGGGATGGGTAATTAAATGAATGAACCAAAATTGGAGCTGAAAATGTGTTTGACTTAGATGAGAAAGTATTGTGATTGTGTTTAATGCATTGGTAAATTGTTGGGCAATTTAAGGGCCTAAGAGCCAAGCAATTAAGATGAGTGTGTTATTGTGTTTGATGAGTTTTGGGTGAATGTTGTGTGCTGGTAGAACCCACTATGGGTTTGGTTAGTTTGGAATTGAATTAGGTGAATAATATGAGCATTTGGGCATATTAGAATTGTAAGGAAGTTATGGCAAATTTTTGGAGAAACAAAAGGATTTTGGTGATGTCATGAGTGGAGAATGACCAAGGGTGAGCTAGGTGTTGTTAAGGGTTGATTTAGTTGATTAATCCCCCTATAAGGTTAGTGAAAGGTTTGGATTGAGTTGAACAAAAATCTGTAGCAATGTGGTGTTGGAGTGTCTTGGAAATTCTAGAGAAGGCTTAGTGTGTAGGACCTTGAAAATGAAGAATGAACTTGGGTATTAGAAATGCAAATGACTAGGAATGAATGGGATGGTCAGAAGGAATTGGTATGAGTGAAACCATTGAGTTAGAAATGTGGTGAGCAAATATGCATTTGAGAACCTAGAACTGAAATTGTAAAGTGCAGAAAATTAGAGTGTAAATTGGTAGAATTGATTAAGATTGAGTAAAGAGTTTGACGAATGGTTTAGGAAGGTTGAATGAGTGTTTAAGGTGTTATAACATGTTTGGAAACATGTGGAAAAGGTAGGGAAAGATTGGGTAAGAATTGAGGTTGGAATAGAGATTGAAAACTGTGAAATTTGACAGATTACTGCTATGGTCTGGGACCTAGTCCTTGGATAAGGTCCTGGACCACAATTTAAAAAGGATCGAGAGTTGGTAACTAAGCTTGGTCCGGGACTTAGCTTGAGTACAATGTCCCGGACCATATTGAAAAACAGGCCGTGAGTAGAAGCAGCAGCTGGTCCGGGACTTTAGTTAAGTAGCAAGTCCCGGACCACACACAAAAGTGACCCGAGAGTTTCTGAAATAGCTTGGTCCGGGACTTAGGGGCCGGACCAAGTCCCGGACCACCCCCAAATTGCTTACGAAAGTGTTTTAATGGTACTTAATGATGGGGAATTGAATGGTAATGGTTTTAGGAGATGTTTAGGACTTGTTTGGTGACAAGTAAAGACCATTAGAAGGATAAACAACTATGAGAATTGAATGTGAGAGTTGTGAACTTAAGATCACGTGAGGAAAATTGAGATTAACGGGATGATGGGGTTAAATACGGGAGTATTAGTCGTTTACATACCGTGTTGTCTTGATGTTGATAGAACCACTTGAAATGTTAGCAGTGATTCAAGAATAATCCGAGGAACGTAAGATGACAAGTTAGAGTAATTCCATGGTGAAAGGTATTGTTTTCTTGCAACTTGTGTCCTACCGAGTTACGCTAGGCTTGTGTGCTATCTGTTTGTGTGATGACCTAACAAGATAAGAGCACGAAAATGATTATTGCAATTGCTATATATATGTGTATCATGATGCCTGCTGCATGTGCTAACTCTCCTTGCTTGAGTATGTGATCTAACTGAATATCGTAGATCGACTCACTTTAGCACAACGTTTGGTAAGCGACTCATACGAAGAGTTGGTACACAAAGTAACTAAAACGTGGAGAAAACACATAAGATATCTCAACTAGAGAATAACTATAGTTCAACGATATGAAATCATGAGAATAGTAAAAAAAAGATATACGGGATTAGTAAACACATTTAATGGTTCATCGAGAACAACGATAATTCAATTTTATGAACTCACTAGAATGTGAGAGAGATGTATGAGACTATTGAACCCCTTTTTAATGATAGTTGACCTTCTATATGAGAGTCCAACCCGATATGAGAAAATGACCAGAATGTATAAGTATTCAAAAAGTTGGGGCAACCCCTAAATCTGAGAATACAAGAACTTGAGAAAATTCCCTAAGCTATTAGATGACATCAAGAGCAATGCTTCTAGGCTAATTTACGTGATTACATTATAACTCTGAGAGTGGAGTGATTGGGAATGTGAGAAGTCCGGTAGAGATACGGACGCTTGTGAAAGAAAGAGGAACTAAGAGAGTAGTTCTGGTTGCTAGTTGAACCTTCCCACTATGCTAGACCCAGTGTAGGGTCGAAACCGGGGAAGTAAGACTAGCACTTGAAAGCCTGGTGGTGAGTCTTGTGAATGTCTTTGCCTGGAGGTCATGTGTATTGACTTAAGAATTATTCGAGAGAGTAATAATTAAGGAGGTAAACTGAGACCTGTAGTTTCTATAGAACTAAAAGAACAAGTAAATTATTCGAGGAGAATGGATAAGATGTTGAACAATGAGAACGAGACGTTAGTGAGGTAGAAACCCTCAAGGCCTAAAGAGTAAGATTGTGCAAACTAACAAATTAATGTATTAGTTGTGATTGTATTCTTAGTTTGAATACTTGTTGCGAATGCGAGCATGTTGTATGTTTATTGCACTTCATGTTATGATTTAAATAAAATCAATCGCATGCTTAGATGAAAATTAGTTGGGTGTGACTCGGTAGTAGCGGGTTGCATGACTACCATACCAGCAAAGATGCTAAGCCCCTTTGGGGCCACCCATTACTTTTCAGGTATATTGGAGTTGATTAACGTTTGAGAGTAGGACGGGGTTGCTACTAATGCATGGGTTGATTTATTTACTTACATTGTAATTGTTGTATTGTAAGACCGAAATGTTATCAGCAAGTTAAGGATTGTACAGACTCGGTATAGTGCTGTATTAAGGAATGTATGTGACTTGGTTTAGAAATGAAATGATGTTTGTATTTGTTTAAGTACTCGGGTATTCCGGTCCATCAGGCCGTTACTGCATTTGAGTTAGGCCTTGTTAGTCACGTGGGTGGCTAACGGCATAGTTTCACCCACCGTTGTATTTGGATTATCCGTTACGACTGTAATGATGAACGAGGTAATTGGTTGTTAATGACGAGATTAGTGGTAGGGGTGTTACATCAGGATTACAACATTATTTTGGCTTCCCACCTCAATTGTCCCAGCATCGGCTAATCGTCTACTAGATCACGTAAGGTTTACATATATTCACCATATTTAGTATTTGAAAAACTATCGAACATAGTTATTAGTCCAAGATATACCTAATAGAGGTATCTTGGGTAGTCCCTATCGGGACTGTCCATGATCGTTAAATCTCACACCTAGGGTGTGAATGTGTTTTTAATATGTAGTTTACTGATTATTTCAGCAGTATCTCTTTACTGTTCTTCGGGTGCATATATTATTGATTAATATCATAATATCGTGCATTTGAAGAGCTGTAGGGAGATGCTACCGAAATTTCCAATAAATTACATATTAAAAATACATTCACCTACGAGACTTAATTTGATTGGATGGATTTAGGTTGATAACATACAAAAATTTAAAGACTCAGCCATGGGTGATGGTATGAAGTGGTTGTGTTCACATATATAGCTAGAAAGAGATGGAACATTCGTGGATTTACAGCGCCAAGTTGTACAACAAGTTTTTAGAAGGCGTCGATAAGTTTTGCACGGTGTTGGCGAACAATTAGAAACCTTCGGACAAGGGAAACATATTTTATCCGTGTATCGACTGCCAAAAGAATTTGAGGTATCATGGGGTTGAAACAGTTATGGAACATCTGATCCACCGCGGTTGTGTGCCTCGATATTTTAACCACTATCCTATGTTGATTCAAGTTGATTAGGATCTGATAGTGTTCTAGGTCCACTTATAACCTAAGATTAATAACTATATCATATAACACTAATTATTAAATCCTAAGTTAGCTCAATGGAACCTATAATGAGTCGCCACCTAATTTTAACCTAAGGCAAATTAGGAAAGGTAGAGTTCGGATTCGCGGGCTTGGTATTTGACTTATCAGGGTTCAATTACTTTCATTACCCCTCATAGGTTGTTTTTCCTCTACTTAGTTTAATTATGGCTTATTACGAAGTCATTTTAACCTAGGTGCGCAAGTTTATGATTTTTTTTGGATTTTTATCATTTTTGGACAAAAAATTAAAGTAAAAAGTGAAATTACCTAAACTAGGATTTCAGAGGCAGAATTAGGTCGAATTTTGTTTTCGTCCGTAGCCACGGACCTAATGTCCAAACCCACGGACCTTAGTTAACCTAGTTATACAGAAAAGTCGAATCGAAAAGAAAATGAAAATTTGAAAAGTCCGGGGCCATGGACAGGACATCCGTGGTCCCGGACATAAGTTGAAAAACCCTAGAACATTTGAAAATTTAATTCCCGCCGCGGTCCGGGGTGTCCGTGGCCTCGGACAGGCCGTCCGGGAACCCGGACAGGTTGTCCGCAAGCACGGACCACCCTCAGACGGCGGCGTTCTAGTGGTTCCCGGCGGTGTTTTCGGCTCAAATTTTATGGGTAGGTAACCTACAAGATTCTAAACACGTTAGTAATCAAAACTTTTCAATTTGAATATGAATTAAAGTCGAAACTTATTGAACAAGTAACAAGGTAGAAACAAAAACGAGAAACAATTCAGAAGCTGAAAACAGTCGGTTTGAACCCAAATTTTGAGAGAAGGCTAATAAAGTCATTAGGAGTTAGAAAAGCAAAACTCCCACCCGTTTTACCTTTGAATTCACAATAATTCATCACGTCAGGAGTCTTTCGGTGCTTCACCGGAGTCGGTTCTAGATCAAGTTCGAACCTGGCTTCTGACTATTGATTGTAGATGGTGTTCTTCACGTCTTGATGGTGCTTTGGTGGAGGTTTGATGATTGTTGATGTAGTGGGAGTTAAAAAACGTGTTTTGGTGTTGATTGGAAGGATTTTGGTATGATTTCGGGGCTCGGGTGTTGAAAAACGTGAGAGAGTTGTGACGGCTAAGTTTTCTGGTTGCTTAGGGTTCTTGGAGATCTGATTTGATCAAGGGATAAGGTTCCTTATAAAGACCTCCTTAAAGATAGAAACCGAGATTTACCGACATTTTAGCTCAAAGGTTTCTAAAAGGAATTTGACTATGAAATTTTAAACATGGGTAAAGGATGATATTTCTGATTGTCTAAGGTGGAATAGAATTTTTTGGATATTGGAATATTTGTAAATTCAATTTCTCGTCAGATTCAATCAGAAATTACTAGAAAATTATTAGAAATTCAAAAAATCAAAATTCCAAATCCATTGTACCCAAAATGTCATCCTCTAATAGGGTTAAAATCTCAAGGCATTTTTAATTGATTTGAGCCACTTTCAGTGGAGAAAGAAAGCTTGTAGAGGGCTTAGGAGCCTTTGAAAATTACGAAAATGCCCCTGAAGCTGACCTAGCTGCCCCTGGCACTTTGAAATGTGCCGGTCGAATTGGGAATCATTGGCGCTTGACCAAACTAACCTTTTAGTACCTATGCCTTAAGAGACTCTCTTCCGGGGGGTAAAATTTTAGGTATAACAGATTGCCCCCGTCAACTTGTCTTTGTAATGAGAATGAAAAGTCTGGTTGATGCCTGAGTGATGGCCCAAAATTTTGACCAGTAGTAAGGAAGAAATTAGATTTTTGCTGAAAGTCTAATTATTATGCCGTGCTATTATGAGGCACTAGCTACCTGGGAAATGAGTTAAACTGAGAAAAAACTGTAATGAAGGTGCCAAAAACCTATGAGTAGAATGCATATATGAGAATTATGTGTATGACATGCTATTAAAAATAAAATGCGTATGACATGCGAATGAGGATGGTATGTAAATGATGCTCGGTGCATTTGGGGACCGAAACCAGTGCCAATGCTCCTGGTTGAACCCTATGTGGACTTATTACCATTGCCCCCCCCCAAACCGGTGTGCAGGGATAACTCCTGGTATAAACCCTGAGGACTTATTGCCTTCGCCCACCATTCTTTGATCCCAAAATAAGCTGACATAACTAAGGAGGATTTATTGCCATCTCCTCGTCAACTTCTATAGCCAAGGCTTATGCGAGCCTAGGTTATGCAAATGGTAAGGAATGTTTGATGATGCAGTATGCAAGGTAGGGCTTATGTGTGCCTAAGGATGGCTTCTATGTAAGGATGCAAAATAAGGCTTATGTGTGCCTAAATGGGAATGCTAGGTAGGGCTTATGTGTGCCTAAATGGGAATGCTAGGTAGGGCTTATGTGCGCCTAAATGAAAATGCTAGGTAGGGCTTATATGCGCCTAAATGGGAATGCTAGGTAGGGCTTATGTGCGCCTAAATGGGAATGCTAGGTAGGGCTTATGTGCGTGTAGGATCGGATGGCTGACTCAAACCAACTCAAGGTGTTAGTCTATCAGATGGTTTGACTCAATCGAACGTACACTTGAGACGTAGAAACACTTAGTCGAACTAAGTGCGCGGAAGCAGTTGCTCAAGGTAGTAAAGCAAGAGAGACTTAGAGGAGCTAAATGAATTAACACTTGAAAGGTAGAGGGACTCTGTGAAACTCAGCAAGATACACAAAATAAGCTATTTTATTTTCTGGCCAAGACAAAATAACTTACAATGCCCACTCAGTAGAAAAGATCTACTTCGTGGTTTTCACTCACTCACCCAATACAATCTCTTATCAGCTCGATGGAAAGTGTAGTAAAGCTAGGATATTCCTAGAAAGAGTCTATCTAGATGCACTAACTAAATTTGGTACGAATTCTCTCTATGAATTACAAAGGCAGCTCTCTCTCTAATCTCCAAATGTTTTTCTCTAAAAAGCGCAGGCAATAAACTAACTAGTACATGCCTATTTATACTGCTTCTAAGTGCAATGACTCGAAGGAGTTAGTTCCGAATTTATCGGAACTAACTTAGTGGAGGCGTGTTAATTCGACTCATGCCAGACTTGGGCCGTAAACTCCAGATTCGACTGAAGCAGTATTGTGACCGTTGGAGCGTTGGCGTGTTGACAGATTTGCTCCTTAATATTCGCAACAGCATGAAAGAGTCCTTGGTGCTTCTTCAGTTTCGCAGACTCTATTGTAGTTTGGCACGGAGCTGATTCTTTATGTTTTGTCAAAGACTAGTGACTCCCTCGAGGCGATTGACTATCTCTGTAACACCTTTATGCCTCAACAGTTTCCCCTTGTTGCTGATGATATCAAACCTCCGTGAATCCAGATTGAGTCAATCCTGAAAAAGACAGGAACAGAAAGAACTAGGGGAACCGGCCCAGTCGAAGTTCCCCCATAATCGAAGCATAAAAAAGTTTCAAAGTTCAGAGACTCCATTGTGGTCCCCTTAATCGTCGAGAGACTCCAGGCAGATAATAGCACAATAAGAAAACAGATAGTAAGCATAGGCAGTAATGGGCATAGTCAAGCAGGCAGATAATCACGTATCCGTACAGTCCAGCAGCAAAAACTTAAAAGCAATTCAAAACACAAAAGAGTTGCCAGTACACCAGACGGGATTCACTGCTTCCCCCTTTTACTTTCATTAGAGGGAAGTCGTATCAGTCACACCAAGTCGGTCACAGAGTTCATGAACAATCCATAAACAGTGTTTAGAACTTAAAAACGACCTAAGTTCTAACACCACACACACACTGGATAACCTATGAGTCGGGGATGGGGATGATGGAGGCTTGAAGGTCAAAGAGTCCATCCTGTATCGAAGCCATAACCGTCTCGAGTCTAGTGAGTCTCTCCAGCATCCTTGAGTTGCTCTAGGCTAACTCTGCCGCCTGAGTAAGAAGTCGCTCGATATTCTCTACAAGTTGAAGGAGTTTTTCTTGAGTGACCGTCTCTTGTGGAGTTGAAGGAGTAGGCATGGTCGGAGTTGACGGTGGAGGCAGCAGCTGAGATTTGTCAATTGAAGTGAGCCTGTTTAGATAACGGAGGTTGATGGTGTTTGCTTCCTCGATGGACTCTAGCGTTGATTTTGTCGGAGGTACCTGAAAGAATTTATAGACCCGAGGGAGCCAGAACACATAACCTAGGGAATGCTTGGGAGTATCGACGGACTGGGCCATATGGTTCAGAATTAAGTAGGCCAAATTGAGAGGGTGACGGTTGAGAATGCAGTACATAATGGCCAGATCAAGATAGTTGACCATTGGTTACCTTCTTTTCGGGGAACAATTATTTTGATGACCAGAATATGAAGAAGTTGGTGGAGTATGGAAAGATCACCTCTTAGGATTGGAGATCCCACTTTTCTTTTGGAAAAGAAAAAATGGTAGATATTATTGTGTGGGACTCCGAGGATATCAGGAAGGACTCCTTTTTCATAGAGTTGTAGACCTTTGTGAGGGACTTCGAGGATTTTAGAGAGTTTTGTAAGATCAAAGAAAATGGCGATGGAATTGACGAAAGACTGTGCCGCACCATTTCGAATAACAAGGTTTTAATAGAAATCGAGGGACTCTTGTGAGTACCACTCGCAGACCTCAGAAAACAGATGTGTCCAACCCTGAACCTCTAACATTTTTACCAGCTCTCCTGGATGAGTAGATAGTGCCCAAGAGAAATCAAGAAACTTACCCTTAACGATATTGTGATCCGCAGCAGGATCAGATAGCATGTAGCGTTGAGTGAAGGGGTCTATCTTGGCACTGCGTCATTGTGGCTTGGGGGGCTTCTAAGATCGTGTCGAAGTCGCGTCGGTGGAAGTATCATGACTGACTGACTATAGTTCTTGGACCAGGGAAGACTCACCAGAAGCAGAGGAGACAGGTTAGGCTTTTATAGAGGATCGCGGGACACATTTGGCTGTAGGTCGATTGACTGTGGATTTTCGTTTTTAGGTTTTAGGCTTTTGAGATGGTGGTGGAGCTGGGGCTGTAGTTTTTTCGTGGGATTGTTGTGGGGTGGGTGTTGGAGATATTTTGGGTTGAGGGTTTGGTGGTTGTTGTGCAGGTTCATCGGGTTTAGGGTTTGGCTGTTGAGGTGGCGGGGAGGATGACGGTAGTTGGGCTGGTGGATGGATAACTTGGAGTGGCGTTATCTCCTCGACGTCAGTTTCAAGAACCTCACTCTTGGTTGTAGATGGAGGTGTGTATTGCGGGGAGGAAGTGTGGGTGGGATGCGGTGGTGTGGCGGTTTTTGTGGGAGAGTGAGTGGTGGCGGTTTTTATGAGAGAATGGGTGGTGGCGGTGGTTGTGGGTGGAGTAGTGGTGGCCATGGACTGAAGGTAGGCTTGGAGCCGAATCGGATCTTGAAAGATTTATGCTGGGATATTGACGCCGTTGAAGTTAATGCCTGCCATTGTGATTTGAGTTTAGGAAAAAAGCAACAGTGAAAGAAGCTAGGGAGTGGTAAAGGCTAGTTATAGGCTGAGGGAGTTGATGGAAGATGTAGAGATTTTCTGTTGCGTGTGTCAGGCGCTATAATTCGGGTACGCGAGATCGAGGGCGAGGATTTCGTGGATTGGGTTTGGATTGATGACGTGTGCGTGTAGTGATAGACGTGTAGAGTCGAGCAAGCATAACACAGTTCACACATGTATTCATAAACATGGACAGACTCAGTGAGACTTAAGGACATACCTGCTGACGATTGCGTTAGGAGCAAGGAGATACGACCATCAAGGTAGATGGAGTTAATCCAATTGTGGATCGAAGTGCCTCAAATCTGGATGTAGATAGAGGTTTAGTGAAGATATCTTCAAGTTGATCTTCTGTGGGGACAAAGACAAGCTGAATTAAATTTTTTCTCGACACAATCCTTCAAGAAATGAAAGCGAATTTCAATGTGTTTGGTTCTTGAGTGTTGGACTGGGTTTACGGATAATTGGATTGTGCTTTTATTATCACAGAAGATTGAAATTTGTTCTTGGGTAATGTGATAGTCTTGGAGTTGTTGGTTCATCCAAAGAAGTTGCGAGCAACAGGCTGCAGCAGAGATATACTCTGCCTCAGTTGTGGAGAGCGCTACAGAGTTTTGGTTTTTGGAGGACCATGAAACTAGACAAAGACCTAGGAACTGTGCATTACCTGAAGTACTCTTACGATCTTGGAGTGAACCAGCCCAATCGGAGTCACTATAACAAGATAAGTTAAAAGTAGGCGAGTGAGGATACCATCGATTGAGTGTACTTGTACCTTTGAGGTATCGAAAGATACGCTTGACTGCTTTAAGGTGAGACTGCTTTGGCGCCACCTGAAAGCGGGCACAAAGACAGACTGCGTGGAGAATATCGGGGCGACTGGCAGTCAAATAGAGGAGGGACCCTATCATTCCTCTATACTCTGTGGCATTAACACCGACTCCGTCGTCATCAAGATGAAGTTTAGCAGATGTGCAGCTGGGGGTTGACATGCTCTTGACATTAGTAAGATTGTACTTTTCAAGGAGTTCCTTGATGTACTTTTGTTGGTGGATTTTGATCCCTTCTTTTTCCTATTGAACTTGAAGTCCTAAGAAGAACTTTAGTTTACTTAACTCATTCATGGAAAACTCTTTCTTCATAAGATTAGCAAAATGTTCGTAGAGGGTGTTACTAGTAGAACCGTAAATATATCATCAAGATAAATCTGTACTAGAAGTAAATCATGTGATGAGTGAAGAATGAACAATGTTTTGTCTATGTTACCTCTAGATAAACCATTTTGCAAGAGATATGTAGAGAGTCTTTCATACCATGCTCGTGGAGTCTGTTTGAGTCTGTAAAGGGCCTTACAAAGTTTATAGACTTAGTCAGGATGGACAGAGTCTGTGAACCCTAGGGGTTGCTCGACGTAGACTTCTCTATCAATATAGCCATGAAGGAAGGCCGTCTTGACGTCCATTTGATATAATGTAAAACCCTTGAATGCAGCAAACACAATTAACATGAGAATTGCTTCAAGATGTGCTACTGGAGCGAAGGTTTCATCATAGTCAATCCCTTCTTCTTGATTGTAGCTTTGAACAACCAAATGAGCTTTATTCCTGAAAACTTGTCCTGTATCATCAAGCTTATTGCGAAAGACCCAACGAGTACAGATGGTTTGTTGATGCGTGGGTCGAGAGACTAATTCCCAGACAGCATGTCTTTGAAGGGAATTGAGTTCCTCCTGCATAGCAGTCACCCAATCACTATCTAGAAGAGCCTCTTTTATATTTCGATGTTCAGTGCTGGAGAGGAAGGCACCAAAGGCACATAGGTTTTGCATAGCTTGAAAGCGTGTTTGAACACCGGAATGTGGGTTTGAGATGATGTTTTCAGGAGTGTGGGCTGATTTTTATTGAAACTGTCGATGTGTAGCGGGAGGGGGTGTCATTTTCGGTGGAGTCAAAATCCAAATTTTGAGGATGGAGTGTGTCAGAGTTATTGTCAGTATTAGTGGAGTCTGTGGTATGGCTTTCTTTTCCTGGGGAATCTTCATGTGGGATAGACTAGGTTTCTTGGAGTCTGCTTATAGGAACGGTGATGAAGTAAGGTTCAGTGAGAAAATCGTCTGGAGCAAAGTCAAGTTGATCAGAAGATGAGCCAATATTGAGAGACTCATCGAACTTGACATGGGGGCTCTCTTCTAAACATTGAGTTCTCAAATTGATAACACGATTATCTTTGCTTTTAGAAGAGTATCCAATAAATATGCCTTCATCACTCTTGGGAGAGAACTTACCCAAGTTGTCCTTATCATTATTATGTATATAACGCTTAAACCCGAAACGCCTGAGATGAATAAGATTTGGTTTACGTTGACGGAGGAGTTTATAAGGAGTCTTGTGAAGAAAAGGGTGGATCAAGGCTCGATTTAGCACATCGCATGTTGTGTTGATAGCCTCTGCCTAGTATGATGGAGCTAGTTGACTATCAATAAGCATGGTGCGTGCCATCTCAACCAAGGTCCTATTTTTTCATTCAACGACTCCGTTTTACTCTGGAGTTCTTGCGGATGAAACTTGATGATCTACTCCGTTATCCCTGCAAAACTTATCAAACAACTTGTTGCAAAATTCAGTGCTCTGGTCTGTTCTCAGGGATTTCAAAGTAAATGAGAATTTGTTGATAAGCACTTTGTGGAGTTTGGCAAACTCCGTAAAGGTTTCATCCTTACCAGACAGAAAGATGACCCAAGTCCATCTAGAATAATCATCGACTATGACCAGAATGTACCTCTTACCACTTCTACTTTGAGTACGCATGGGCCAACAAGATCCATGTGGAGCAATTCTAACGAAGCGCTAGTAGAGAGAGTTAACTTACTTTTGAAGGACGACTGAGTGTGTTTACCTTTTATACATTCTTCACAGACGGAGTCTGTGTCAAAATTTGTATCGGGTAAACCAATAAGTCCTTACTCTTGAGCTTATTCAGCATCCGGTGATTTGTGTGACCAAGTCTTGTGTACCACAATAGTGTATTCTTGGAATGTACATTTAGATAGACTTGGTCATCTGGGTTGATTGAGTTTAAGCACATTTTATAGAGATTTCCTTCTTTGCGTCCAATGGCTTTTAAAGAACCTGTACGCTCATAAAAAACCTAACAATCTAAAGATGAGAAAAGTACCAAATTAAATCTATCCCAAATTTGAGAAATGCTTAACAGACTGTGTTGAAGTCCAGTGACCAGATGGACTCCATCAACTTTAAACTTAGAGGGGTTACCTACAGAGCCAACTCCCACGATTTCACCTTGGTTGTTGTTTCCAAAGGTAACCTTACCTCCTTTGTAGGATGAAAGCGAATTGAATTGATTTGTATCTCCAGTCATATGATGAGAGCATCCACTATCTAGGTACCAGCAGTCTTCATTCGCATTCACCTACCAACACAAGATCATTTGTTAGTCTTGGGAATCCAGATGTACTTGGGTTCCCTTTTCGAACCAGATTGTTTTAATTTTTCTCGAGCCTTATGAATTAACCGGACTCTCTTAAGATTAAACAAAAGATCTCTGTTTAATTTATCACATGCACTGTCTCGATGTCCAAGATTACCACAATAACCACAAATCTTGGTTAGAGGGAGATTGTCATATTTTTGTTGTCCTTTCCACCAAGAATTAAAATGTTCTTTTTGTGGTTGGCGCTTAGGTTTATTGTTGGATTTAGAAATACTTTTCGGGATATTGAATTCACCTTTATGCCACTTGGGCTTAGGTTGAGTGGATCTAACACCAGATCGTATATTGACTATCTCTTGGGAGAGTTTTTCAACTTCCTTTCGAAGATTATCATGATCTTGACTAACTTCCTTGATCTTGGAGTTGGCCCACTCAGGCAATTCTAATGAAGTGACCTGTTTGATGAAATTGTCTGGTTTGAGAGAGAGGACGTGCTCCTTTTGTTTCAGCTTTTGAGTGAGTTGTTTGATAGAGGAGTTTAAGGAAATGACTTTGGATTCAGAACTATTTAACTCATTTTGAAGGGCACAACATTTATCAGAAAAAACAGTAAGATCATGTTTGAGAGAGTCAATTTGAGTGAGTGACTCTTCCTGTTCCCTTTGATTAGATTCTGTAAGACACTTAACTTTGTCGAGCTCCTTTGTAAGGGAGTCAACATGTCACCTAGAGTCTTGCAGATCTAGCCTAAGCGAGCAGGAAATAGTCTTGGGTTCCTCAGCTTCATCTCTTAAAGCATACATAAGCCCTTTTGAAATCTCGAGTTCCTCAGTTAACTAAGAGATTTTTCTATTGAGATCAACCTTAAGAGAGTTAGTCTTTGAGACCATTTTAGCAATCAAAGTCATAAAACCTATAGGAGATATACGGTAAAGATCTGTTTCAAGATGAGAGCGTGTTACCTCGTTGACAGTGATCATAGACTCAGTTGTATCATGTGCCATGAGACAAATTAGACCGCTTGATTCAGTATCTTTGTCATCAGAGTCTGAGTCTCCCCAACCGGCGCATGCCATCAGTGATCTCCCTTGAGGTTTTCCAAACTGATTCTTGAGGAGGGGACAGTCTTTCTTGAAATGACCGGGCTTGTTGCAGTTGAAGTAGGTGACTGAGTTGAAGACCTGTTTGGAGGTATTCGAGAACGTCCGACTCTGTCAATTTGGCTGATTACGCATAAATTTCTGAAAATTCTTTACTATGAAGACAGAGTCTTCGATAGTCTCAGCTTCACTTTCTTTGGCTATGATGCCGACCAATTCAGCCTTAGCCTGTCTAATTTGACCTTCTAGATTGTGCTGGCTTGAGTTAACCTGCAAGGCTTGGTCATTTAATGTAATAGCTTTACTAGAAGAGGAAGAAGATACATTACCACATTTCTTTCTAACGTTCTTCTTGTATTTGTCTAAAAACTGTAGGTAAGATCCTAAGTCCTGGCAACTTCATTTAGATAGGTCTTTGTAGGCTCTGGTGGAGATCACGGTCTCTGCCCATTCTTCTCTAAGACTATCTAATAGCTTGTGTAAGACACTCTCTCTATCCGGTAGAATATTGACTTCCTGCATAGTAGTTGTTAATAGATAAAAACGATCAAGTACATCTTCCAAAGACTCACTTGGTTTTTGCAGAAAGTTCTCATAATCCATTCGCAGCTTTTGAGCCTTGCATTTCTTGAGTTCGATGACTCCTTCGTGAGTAGCTTGGATGAGAGTCCAGAATTCATTAGCAGATTTGCAATGATTGACTCTTCTTTGTTCTGGAATCGACAGACAGGTGTATATGGCTCGAGAAGCTTGAAGATTTAGCTCATATCTTTTCCAATATGTTGTAGTCCATGTAGATCGATCTGGATTGACTGCGAGATCACCTCCAATGACTATCTCCCATAATTCGGAGTTGACCGACTTGATGTGTTGTTCAATCTCATTTTTTCAATGATCGTAATTTGTAGATGTGAGCCTGGGATGCTCGAAGTGCATCTTGTTGTTTTGATTGGCAAAGAGGTTTGCCATTATTGACTGTCAGCTGAATGAGCCACATGTATGATTGGATGGCTGACACAAACCAACTCAAGAAGTTAGTCTGTGAGATGGTTTGACTTAATCTAACTTGCACTTGAGACGTAGAAACACTTAGTCGAACTAAGTGCGCAGAAGCAGTTGCTCAAGGTAGTAAAGAAGAGAGACTTAGAGGAGCTAAATGAATTAACACTCGAAAGGTAGAGGGACTCTGTGAAACTCAGCGAGATACACAAAATAAATTTTTTGGCCAAGACAAAATAACTTACAATGCCCACTCAGTAGAAAAGATCTACTTCGTGGTTTTCACTCACTCACCCCATACAATATCTGATCAGCTCAATGGAAAGTGTAGTAAAACTAGGATATTCCTAGAAAGAGTCTATCTAGATGCACTAAATAAATTTGGTACGAATTCTCTCAATGAATTACAAAGGCAGCTCTCTCTCTAATCTCCAAATGTTTTTCTCTAAAAAGCGCAAGCAATAAACTAACTATTACATGCCTATTTATACTGCTTCTAAGTGCAACGTCTCGAAGGAGTTAGTTCCAAATTTATCGGAACTACCTTAGTGGAGGCGTGTTAAGGCGACTAATGCCAGACTTGGGCCGTAAACTCCAGAGTCGACTGGAGCAGTATTGTGACCGTTGGAGTGTTGGCGTGTTGACGGATTCGCTCCTTAATATTCACAACAACATGAAAGATTCCTTGATGCTTCTTCAGTTGTGCAGACTCTGTTGTAGTTTGGCATGGAATTGGTTCTTTGTGTTTTATCGAAGACGAGTGACTCCCTCGAGGTGATTGACTATCTCTGCGACACCTTTATGCCTCAAAAGTGCGCCTAAGGATGATTCTATGTAAGGTAGGAAATGCAAGGTAGGGCTTATATGTGCCTAAAGATGATTCTATTTAAGGTAGGAAATGCAAAATATGGCTTATGCGAGCCTGGGGATGACTTTATGGAAAGTAGGGCTTATGTGTGCTTGAGGGGTTTTTGTGGTAGTGGTGTTTGAGCTTTTGGGTTTCAATTGGCATTGTTCTTGTAATTGTTGGAACCAACAATTGCCACTAGTATCTTTCCTTAAGGGAATATGAGTTTTAAGATTTGTGGCAATCAATCGGGATGATCGGTTGCCCCCAGTATTTTCCTTTATTAATTACACAAAAACAAGCCTCGTTCTCACAGGGTCGAGGTTTATTTTGATGTGGTGCTTTCTATCCTACACTTAAAGTGTTTAGTCTTTGCGGTCATGCTCTCCTTTTGGTCAAAACGTCTCAACCATTTAATTTGACATTTGTTAGATTTACACGTTCAACCTGTTACTTTCACATGATTGGATACACAACTACTAAGTCTGAAGTCTTTAAAGCTTATAACGTGGCCATGGGGTGTGATGAATGACAACGGGACCATGAAGGAATGTTTGGGATATGTGGAGCTATAAGGGTGACCAAAGCTGTAACTTGCAGCTTCTCTTGGACTTGTCTTCTTTGTCTTGAAGTCATTTGGCTACTTCGCGTTGATCTTGCTTTTGGACTTGGGACTTTGAAGTCATCATCTCTCTCTTATTTTATTTTTAGATTGGGATTTCTTTTAGGCTTTTCAGATTTGCCTTGCATCCTTTTCCTTTTTCGGGGTTCTTGTGGCTCGTGTTTTTGAACTTCGAGAGTTGTTTTTGATGTGAGCTCTTTGGATCTTGTGTCACTTTGGGACCATTTGCGGATAATTTCATCGTCTTGGTAGCGGCGTTGCTTCTTTGGACTTGTGAAGTTGTTGTCCGGGAGTTGGGCTCCTTGCTTTCTTTGGTCACCGGGTTGGTTATTTATCATTGGCTGGCTTGTTTTGTGGAGTTTGTAATGTTGCAAAAGAGGAGATAGTTGAAAAGCTTAGCAGGGGTGCCTAGAGTGTAATGTCCAGGTTCACAAGCTTTTGGCTGTGTGGTGCTTTACCTAGGTGCTTCATCATCCCTAATAGTTGTGTATCCGTTCTTTGTTACTTTTCACAGGTTTAAGTGTAAATTTACAAAGTGTCTTCTTTGATTGGAGTTATGCCATTTACCTCACCTTTGAATGTGACCTCTCTGAAGTTATGTTAGAATGACACGCTCTTTCACTCTTGGTTTTACCTCTTAAGGCACTCTTGTGAAATGTTCACTCAAAGACTTGTTCACTCGCTTTAAACAAAAGAAATAAACGTTATCGATCCTTAACTTAGATTGCCCCCAGTATTGTTTTGAGGTCTTTCGACTAGCCTTTTTGAATGCTCGGGTTATTTGTGGAGGGCGACTGTGTGTGGTGGTTGATGATGATGGGGTGATCTTGTGAGGAGGTGATGGGTTATTTTGTGACAGCACATTTTTGGTTTTTGTGTATATGTTTTGGTGAAATGGTAGAAAGGTGGAGTGGTGAGATACATGGGAATTGTGGTGAATGCATGTGGAATTATTGGCTTTGTACAGGAGGTGAATGGTGAGTGCTTGCAATTGGGTGGATCTTTGTGAGGAGTTGTGGTGAGTATGGATGGAGTGATGAGATGACTCATTTCTTTGTTTTTGTTTTGATCTTATTGAATGAGTGCACGAAAATTATGAAAATGGAACTATGCTCTTATTCATGAGTGAAAAGATAACTGAAAATTGTAATTTCAGGAAGGCTAACTAAAGTGATAAAGGAGCTAGCTACCCTAAAAGTTGGAAGAAAGACTCAACAAGAAAAGAAAACTACTTGATTGAGAAAACCCTTAAAATGGCAATTTCTTATGATGCTGAACTGCCTGATGCCAATGTACTGAAGACTCAACCTCTCGACCGTCGGGATGCCATTGAGTTGACCGTGATCGTCTTCTTCTTGGACTTTGAGTAAGCTCTGTTAACATTCTAAATTAGGAATGCCTATAGACTGTGCATGAGGCACTCGGCTTGAACCTTTCCAAATTGAAAGTGAATTGGCACTTGGGCCGGAATTGAGGATGTGGCACTTGGGCCGGAATGTTGTGAAGATGTGGTGCTTGGGCCAGAATGTTTAGAGACTGTGGCGCTTGGGCCAAAATTTGTTTGAGAATGTGGTGCTTGGGCCGGAATATGTTTAAGAATGTGGCGCTTGGGCCCGAATGTGTTTAAGAATGTAGCGCTTAGGCCCGTATGTGTTTAAGAATGTAGCGCTTGGGCCGGAATGTGTTTGAGGTCTTCTGGGCAGAAGCAATGGCAACTGCATGCTATTCACAAATAGAACGCTCATACGACCTATCCTCAACAAAACTCCCTATGAGTTAATCAAGGGAAGAAAACCAAACATAACTCACTTTAGGACCTTCGGTTGTAAATGTTATGTCCACAACAATGAAAAGAGTTCCCTTGGAAAGTTTGATGCCAGAAGTGATGTGGCCATCTTCCTTGGACACTCTGAAAGAAGCCGGGCATACAAAGTCTACAATAAAAGGAAACTAAATGTGGAGGAAAGTGTGCATGTGGTCTTTGATGAGGTTGACGTACTCAAGATCAAGAAATCTGATGAAGATAAAAAATTTGGATTTGATCTAGTTGATCAGGATCACACAGATAATCCCAAAGATGAATCAGCGACTGAAGAAAACTTACCCGACAGGTCAGCGATAGGTCAACAACAGGTTGACGAAGGAAACAATGATGTCGAGGATCCTCTATCTCCATCAACCATTCATCAATCTAGTGCTTTATGCAAAAATCATCCATTGGAGAATATCATATCAGACATATCCAAAGGAACTCAGACAAGAGCACAAACTCGAGATCTTCTGGCCTTCTCAACGACAGTCTCACCAATCGTGCCCAAGAACGTCAAGGAAACTCTTCGAGACTCAGACTGGATCAATGCAATGCAAGAAGAACTAAACCATTTTGAAAGATGCAAAGTCTGGCATCTTGTGCCTCGTCCTTCACATCAAGGGGTACTTGGCACAAAGTGGGTCTTTAGAAACAAACTGAATGAGATGGGAGAAGTTGTTAGGAACAAAGCTCGTCTGGTAACTCAAGGATATCGTCAACAAGAAGGGATAGACTTCCAAGAAACCTTTGCTCCAGTAGCAAGGATGGAGTCCATCAAATTACTAATTGCATTTGTTGTACACAAAGGAATCATACTCTTCCAACTTGACATCAAAAGTACCTTCCTAAATGGGTACGTCAAAGAGGAAGTGTATGTTGAGCAACCTCCTGGTTTTTAGACACAAGAAGGAAAGGATATGGTACTTAAACTCGACAAAACTCTTTATGGGCTCAAACAAGCTCCAAGATCATGGTATGATTGTCTTTCTTCCTACCTCTTGGAAAACAAATTCAAAAGAGGAGAAGTGGATAAAACCTTGTTTGTATACAACAACAAGAGAGATTTCTTAATTGTGCGAGTATATGTTGATGATATAATCTTTAGAGCCTCTGATGAGAAATATTGCAAAAAGTTTGAAGCATTGATGAAAGAGGAATTTGAAATGAGTGATTTGGGAGAACTGAAGTTCTTTCTAGGACTTCAAATCAAGCAAAATGACGAAGGGACTATCATATCCCAAGAGAAGTATGTAAATCATTTGCTGAAGAGAGTTGGAATGGAGTAATGTAAAACGTTTGACACACCAATGGTAGTTGGCACCAAGATGGGCATCATGACTGGTGACCGACCGGTCGACCAGCGATCATACTGAGAGATGATTGGTTCTCTAATATATTTAACTGCTAGTAGACCTGACATTATGTATAGCGTTTTCTTATGTGCCAGGTTTCAAGCAAATCCAAGAGAAAGTCACCTCACAACTGTAAAAAGAATCCTGCGTTACTTAAAAGGAACCATGAATCTTGGTCTCTTTTACGTCAGGGACAGCATTATTTGTTGGGTCTAGTCTGATTGCATGGGGATCAAAGAAACAACAAAGTGTTGCCATATCAATAGATGAATCTGAATACATTGCCGCGGCAAGCTGCTATGCTCAACTCCTATGGCTTAAACAACAAATTGGTGATCATGGCGTCAAAACAGGTACATTACCAACTATGTGTGACAATACAAGTGCTATCTCTATTTCCAAAAATCCTGTGCATCATTCTCGTACCAAACATATTGACATTAGACATCACTTTCTTAAAGATTGTTGTGAAAAGGAATTAGTTGGTGTAAAGTATATTTCTAGTGAAAACCAACTAGCTGACATCTTTACTAAGTCATTAAGTAGAGAAAGGTTTACTAATATTGTTCATGATCTTGGAATGATATTCATTAATCACAATTAAAAGGTCTTTTATTTTCCACGATCGATCACCGACATATGAGCAACACCTATTATACTGTCGTTCAGTAGTCAACGATCAGTTTAATGCATAGAAATTATGTGAAACGACTACATGAAATAGATTTGTCATTTTCCACAAAGTGAGGTTAGTTTAGATATAGTTCAATGGTTAGAAACGTGAAAACCGCCAACGGTCGATGACAGCCTGTCACAACCGCTGCCCACTATGAATAGTATCGTTGGGACATGTCAGTGAGCAGATGAGGAGCGTTCACCGACCGTCACTCGACATCTAGAAAAGAGCGACGAGAGTTCCTCTCCTGTCACACTATTGCCCTCATTCTCTCTAATCTCTCTAAGTGCTCAAAGCAAATTTCTCTTCTCTCTTACAAACACTCTTGTGAGATTTTATGCAAAGAACCTTGCCTCACAACATATCTAAAGATTTCTCTAGCGAAAGGTTATAAAACTCCAGAAAATCTTTTCGACCAATCATGGCACCAAAATCCTTTCTCCGCTCCAAGAACAAGGCTGCACTCAAGGAATCCTCGACAGCACAAGTGGCCGACATGCGGCGAACAGCATCACACCGAGAATCAACGCCCCCTCGCCTGTCCAAAGAGCTAGAAGATCAACTTGTGCGCAGAGTCACAAACGAAGGAGAGTTACAATTTGAAGAAGTACCCTATATAAGCTTCCACCTGCCTAAACTTCACCATATCATCCAAGTAGAAATTCTTAAACCCAAGATACTCCCAACTCCCACTTTTACCGAAAATCTAAATATATCTTCTCCTACTCCAAAACTCGCCACCAAACATTCGAAAGCCAAAAATCCAAAGGCCCCTAAAAATCAAGACCTCTCCACTGCTACAACGAGTCGTGTAACTAATGCAACTCGTGCCTCTAAATGAGCCAAAAACTCAACAAGAAACTCCACAAAAAGCCACTATACACTTGAAGGAGCAACTCGTAAGTTGTACTTCACGGACGACGAAGAGGTCACTCCATCAGCGATCGTCGAAGCTGTCATTCGACAGATAGATGATGAAGAGGTACAAAGTGACAAAAAGTCAAACCAAGAGGAAGTAGCAGAAGAAAGAAATCAAGAAGAGGACATAACAGTGCCTGACTCAGAGGATGAAGCAAGGCTCATCGATGTATCAGGGGAACCAGTCGCTGACAGATCCTCGACAACTCTCGAGACTAGTCAGGGAGGTGCTAGCGATACTGAATCCTCACCAATTCTACCAACGGTGGAGCAACGAAAGAAATCCAAGACGGCCAAAGGCAAAGAAAAGATGCACCCTTCTCCACATACTAAGGAGCTTGACGAACTCGTTCATGCCAAGAAGACAGTTGGCACATCTCAAGCACAACAATCATTGAAGCGCATCAAGAGGCTCAAAGAGCTGGACGTAGTCTTGATCAAGGCTGAGAATGTAAACGATAGGTCCTGTCCCGTCTTGCCAAAGACGCTGGACCTAGAATGGATGGGCAAAATGGGTCTAGGAGAGATCCAAGAACTGCTGGAGTTCCAAAGATGGGTAGACTTCTTCCAGGAACTTATCCCTGTCTACACAGAGCTTCTCAAAGAACACATGAGACAGCTATGACCCCTCCAAAGCAATAATGACAACAACTACATTATCTTGAAGGTTTAAGGCGTAGACATCAACATATCCAAGTCTTAGATCTCTGAGACTTTCGGCTTGGAGCCTGAAGAACTGATCGCACCTAAAGAGACGACTTGGAATGATCTAGGACACCTTGGAGGAAAGATGGTAAATCTACTCATCAAAGGAGCAACTATGAAGAATTTCCCTGCAGCAGAAATGTCCATACCAAACAGGGTGCTCTTCAGTCTGCTCACCGATAACATCACCCCACGGAACCAACGCACACACATCGTCAATGCCAGAGATGTGAGATTGCTTTACACACTGGAGACCAAAGAGAAAATCGACCTTCCTGCAATGATTTTTCTCACCATTGAGGAAAGTTGCAACGTCAATCAAGGTCTAGTGCACATGGGAGTAGTGACCAAGGCACTACAATAAAACGGAATGGACACTGACAGGTTCCACGAGTGTGCGCGCACTGCTCAGGACAACATCTGCTAAGAGATGTTACCAAAGACGGGGATCAAGACAAAGGGAGATCAACTGGTGGTTGCTCAGAAGCCAACCAAGAGTGAAGACTCTAAGTCAGAGCCTTGCCAAATCGTTAGAGCATCGGGACTTAAGAGAAGAAGAAGTCTTTCACCGGTCCATGACAGGTTGGAGACCAGTCTGGATACCTCAACTAGGGATGTCTGAAGAGAGTGAGAGTTACTCTCACAGCTATGCAGCCAGTCTCCTCTGAACCAAGTGTTCATCACATGGTTCAAGGAGCAATAGATTTTATAAACTCTCACATAGCCTGAGTGTTCATTGTCTCCTAGAGACTTGAGAGAAACCGTGAGAGTTAGATTTAGGATTAGATTTTTCTTTTCCATAAAATGTTTTCTTTTACCTTTGACTATATGTTTCAACGTAAACTTTTGATATCAATGAAAATGCAAGTGGTTCTTGTATACTTGAATGCTTATGATGGTTCTGAAATAATTTATTGTATTGGCTGCTTCTTCCTTGATTAAAAATTACCAAATGATCTGAGATATTTAGTCCCATCCATTCCATTAATCCAATCTCGGACCTTGACACCTAAAAAGCCTACAAACATAGCCCACAAGACATAGCACCTCATTTATTACCACTCACTGATTAGTCGTTGAGCATATGCAAAGTGTCTATAAAAACTTGCTTACTCCATTTGCCACTCACACTTAGCCCTTCACATGTCACAAATTGGCACAAATTTCACAAAGTTCATCCAGTTCGAATAAACAAACAGTGCACTCCACAATTCATAAGTTCATGGCCACTAAACATCCAAAGAAGTATGTTGCCCAAAGCTATGTTCAACCAGACTCCGACTCACTCACAGCTTGGTCTATCACCTCAAGTGTCACTCTATCACATATACGTTCTCCACACTTCATGGAGTTCATAATAAATTCTGATGAGTCTGACCTTTCCACTACAGTTGAATCACCTTTGATCAATCCTACCATAGCCAAACCCTCTTGGATCAAAGTCTCTTTTTTGGAGGATGAACCTTTTGGCCCAGAAGATTATGAATGGGATACCCAACTACGTCACTCCATCTAGATTATCTTGATCATGTTTTGTAGTTTATACTCTATGGAATGTCATGGCCTTTAAAACATCTTACATCGTGTAGTTGCTCCCTATTTTGCTGTATGGTAAAGGGGGAAAGAAAAGTATATGTACTTGTGATACTATGTCTATCGTCCTTGTATTATGTATCATCTAAATGAAAACTTTATCTACTTTGGTTATAGTATAACATAAAAGCTGTCACTTATTGTGCATAAAAGCTTTCACTTATTGTTATCATTCGTTAAAGTTTTTCATACTTCAAACCCTTAACAAAATCAGGCGGAATCCTTCTTAGGGGAAATCTCTCAATTTTTAAATTTCCAAGTACATATAACTGTATAGGTTGCCATCATCAGACAGGGGAAAATTTTTAAGACTCGATCCTTTAGTTTTGATGATAGCAAACCTTGTATTGTCTATCTAATGCGTTTGTCAAGATTCATGATTTAGATAGACAGGTAAATGAGTGGCTTAGCACGCAAGGTTGCAAGCGCGCTCAATCCACGGCATGTGCCCAACCAGTCAGGCACCTGTCTGCGAGAGCTCCGTAGGACTTCTTGCACAGACAACCAGTCAGACACCGCACGATGATATCTCTCATGCTTAAAGATGAAAAACAAAGACAAAAGACTACAAAGGATCGACACATTCAGATAAGACACATACATCCACATAAGTAACTTGTTCACGACAAGCTCACGACAAAAGGATAAGATCATTAATGCACAAGATAACAAGGCTATAAATGAACATCATTACATAGCCGTAATGAATTCAGAAGAGGGCATTTATGAGCATTTAATGAGCCATACAAAATCAGGCAAGTGGGGCACACAAGTGGTGATTGACCTATCAAGAGGGCTGCCGCCGACTTGACCAACCATGAGGCGACACGTAGTCCACGACTTCATATCAAGTTAAAGAATCTCTGCAAGTCTAGTGTGGCTGTTATGTGAATAATCGAAGTTGTAGCCGACTCCTTGAAGTATAGGGATTAATAGGATGGTAGTTACATCCTAACAACCGTGTATATATTCTTGCATTTATTCCATATGTAAGCAAGCCTGTATGTGAGAAAAGACAGAGATAATCTGGGCAAGTGTGGATTAGACTTAGGAGTGTGTGTAAGTGCTAGAGAGTTGGTGAGCTAGATAGGACTGGGTTAGAGTATCAATACATTAGGTATTTGATAGAACGACAGGTCGGAGAACGGTCGGTGAACCGTAGGCTGATAGTCAGGAGAGGGTTAAGGACTTTAGGGGTAAAGTCGAAACTGTCTCGGGAGTCCGTGTGTGGGGGCAAGGGAGATTGAGTGAATTTTGTGTGTGTAAATTCTTAATCTAAATGGGTTTTCTAGTTTAAGTTTATCTCGCGTCTATTCCTAAACTATCAAGTCTTATTAAAGTCCACGATACGTCCACGACACGACGGGGAGCATCAGGAGAAC
The DNA here is from genome assembly GCA_023374045.1 of Limonium bicolor. Taxonomy (NCBI): domain Eukaryota; kingdom Viridiplantae; phylum Streptophyta; class Magnoliopsida; order Caryophyllales; family Plumbaginaceae; genus Limonium; species Limonium bicolor. The sequence goes on along the minus strand of CM041783.1, from coordinate 49,438,743 downwards.
TTGCTGGTTTCACTCTTGAATGGTCGAGCACCACTTGCGTGCCCTACTTGCCTAATTCTGTTTGACTCATTAAATGCTCATAAATGCCCTCTTTTTTATTACGGCTATGTAATGATGTTCATTAATATCCTTTACTTATCTTGTTATCTTGTGCATTAATGAGCTACTCCTTTTGTCGTGAGCTAGTTGATTATGTGAGTATATGAGTCTGTCTGAATATGTCGATCATTTTGCCGTCTTTTGTCTTTGATTTTCTTATTAAGAATGAGAGATATCTTCGTGCGGTGTTTGACTGGTTTGTATGTGCTAGAAGTTCTACGGAGCTCTCGCAGACAGGTGTCCGACTGGTTGGGCACATGTCGTGAACCGAGTGCGCTTGCAACCTTGCGTGCTAAGCCACTCTTTTACCTGTCTATCTGAATCATGAATCTTGACAAACATATTAGATAGACAACACAAGGTTTGATATCATCAAAACTAAAGGATCTTGTCTTAACATATATCCTAACAACCTCCTACATAGTAAAGATAAAATCGGGTAAATAAAGTTATTGAAATAGTTTAATGTAGTAGAATAACCCATAGAGATAAAAGCATTGAGCATTGGACTGGTGTTTTGCCACATCAAAAACTATAAGTATGCGAAGCACATACATTTATAGTTTCCCTCTTTTTTGATGTGTGCATGCCTTGTATGGTGAATGAAACCCATATTGCCCCTGAAGTACAGAATTCCCCCCGAAGATGTGAAGAGTCTACACAGACTAAGTATTGACAATCCAAGACCAATTATTAACCATATTTCCCCCTTTTACGCAATCAAAAAATGGTACCAGACTAATGCTCACGAAATGTAAAATGGTGTACATAACAAACAAAGTGGCATTTTATACAATTTTAATGAAAGGAAAATATGTCATAAGCAACCACAGTAAATGCATAGCCACAAAATCCATAACAGTAGTGTCAAGTGTACAAATAGAGGAAATGAGTCAGCCAAAATGAACATAGTATAATGAATGAAAAAGTTCCTAAACATAGCTAAACACTCTACCGGTGCACCCCCAAATGCCTCTCCAGCTTTGTTAGTCTCTGCTCCACCGACTTCAGTGCATCAAGAATCTTTTGTAGTTGGCTCGACACAGAGGAAAATTGATCAGAAACCCCAACATTTTCCTTTGATGGCTGCTTCACCATCCACTAGTTCCCAACTAGTCCAAGACCCATCTTGGCCAAAGTTATATTGGACATTTCATGGTTATGATCCAATACCTTTGTCGGCACCTCAGTCAAATCCATAACATAGTACTCAAAAACCATAGTCAGCTAGGATGCATAAGGAAGTGAGGACTTAGACTGACTAATGGCATGTTGCATGTGAAACATCATAAAATGAGGTACACTGATGGGAAATTTCTAAACTAAGCACCACATTAAGCAGACATCCAAAAAGGTCACAGTCCCACTCTGATCATAGTGGGGAGTTATGCCTTGATAAACATCCTACATCCTTTGTGGCGCAGAACATAAATTTCTTGTTTCAGGTTCAATACCAAAGAAACTAAACAATTCCTCAACAGTTTAGCCTTCAACAAATGTGTTAATATCTATAGAAAAAGCTTAAAAACCTTCAATGGGAATCTCAAGAACCACAACTAGCAAATCAGGAGTAATTCAATAGCAATGTTCCCAATCTTAGATTTTGCCATATAATCATCTTCAAAACACAAATTGCGATAGAACTCTTGAATAATGTCTCAATAAATGTGTGTCCCTAAAGTAAAATAGTAGACCAGCCTTGAGCTGATAAACAAGTTGCCATAGCAGACAAACGATTCTTTCTGGACCAAGTACAACGCACCCTCTTTTCGACCACTATGTGAGCATTTTTTATTTCCGTTTTAAATGCAGGGTAGCAAGGAAAGGAATTACTGGTCCTGTCAGAGTTAGACCCCCATGATTGCGGTTGAGTTGTGCCAGAGGATTGGACACCCTTAGGTTCGTCAAACACAGTAGGAGAGGAGGAAGCAGCAGGAGAGACGTAACGTCATTGCTTTGAAGTGAATACATGAGGCGTGGAGGTTACAACCCATTTATGACGCTAAAGTGTAGCTGAAATACCCCAAACTAATAAAACATGGATTAAACATCTAATCACATTGATTAAGGCCTAAACATGCCTTAAAAGTCAAGTGAGAACAACAGTGGTCCACACAAAGCAACATATTGCACCCTTTGACTGTTTAGGGTAAACAAATACCCAAATGAACTTCTTGGGACCTAAAACTTTGTCCTAAGCTTATTAACACATTAAGAAACACACTACAATTGTTGGAAAATACTTCAACACAAAGAACAAGCATTTACATGCTTCAAGGTCAAGTAGGGCAAAAATGTGCTCTTAGAATACCTTAAAGGTCTAATGACCTCTAAATGATATAAAATTGGATACCATGATCAAATATCATATAAGGAACGCAACAAAACTGTTCTCAGAGAAAACAGAGCTCAGAAACACCCTGTGACACAAAATGTGCACTAAACACCTTAAAGCACGTTTTTGTGTATGAGCTCTAAGATAATGACTTTTTGTCATTTTAAAGACTAGATTATATCATTTATAATATTAATGTGACATGATAGACTATATTTTAAAGTCTAAATCAAAGTTTGAGAATTAAAAATCAAAATGGGCAATTTAGTATGAATAGTAACCCAAATAGTGTGTTTTTAAGCAATATTGACTAAGTATGGTCAATGGTCGATTAGTTGACCATCTTAGCCCTTGGAAGTCGGCAGCCATGGGGCATGGAAGACAGCTCACTCAGCTTTAACACAAAATATCTAATCAATTTGGTGAATCACCATTTACTATTACATATTATATCATTAACTTAACTTAAAAGGAAATTTGGTCTTCTTTCTTCATTTACCTTGCTTCCCAGCCGACACCACCTTGCTCCAGCCTCTCTTTGGCTTCTCCAAACCGTGGCTAACACACTAAATACAATGGAGAACAACAATTGACATAGGTAAGCTTATTAAGCCATTTTATGTCCATTCTCTTCACAATTCTTTCCTCTTTCCATGGAGCAAAGCATCAATCATTTCCATCAATGTTTCTAGGTTGTTTTGGAGGTTAAATGGAGGGTGTATCTCGGCATTAACAAGGGAAGAAGGTGGAGAAAGCTAATCTTGTTCTTAAGGTATAAAAATGTGCTTTAAGCACATATCTTTTGATTCCCTTCAAATTCGGTTGTGAAACTTTGTTCCTAGCCTTATTATCTTCTTCTTAACATACTTATTCAGTTGGTATATCAAGAGCTTCAAGGTATAGCCAGATCCAAGCCAAAAACACCATTTTAGGCATTTTAAACAAGGTAAAGATTAGCCATCTTCTAATATGAGTTATACCAGTTTAAAGCTTGGTTTTAGTAGCTCTTTTAATGATCTTTACCTACTGTAAATAAAGGCTGAATTCAACCTTGGTTACCTTGGTATTTTAAGGTAAATTTTACCTTGAAAATTGACATTAAACACTTCTTATGGTTAGATCTTGCTTGGAGACTAATCATGCCTTAATTGCTGTTTGAAAACATGTAAATGATGCTGTGGAAATTTTATCCTAAGCAGGCCGTGGCCAAACAAGGCCTTAACTAGGCAAAAACAAGGTATAAATCACTTAAACCTACACTTGGTATATTAATATGTGTTTATACATATGTATATAAATGTGCCGTGAGTGTATATGGTAATTAAGGTCTTATTTTGACCTTAGGTGATTAAGGAATGGTTTAATAAATTTTATAACTAATTAATTAACATAATTGTCAAATTTAAGACATTATGTGGAAAATTGGTAAATATGGAAAAGATGGTGGTAAGGCCGAGAGTTTAATGCATTTTTGGGCATTTATGTGTAATTTATTTTATAAGCTAATGTTTGTAATAAGGCCATGTACTTTAGGCCATTTTATTTATGCATTTATAAGCTTTTAATTAAGTTTAGGTACTAAATATAAATTACCGCAAGGAATTGGGGTTATAGTGTAATTAAATTAAATTTGGGGGCTATAAAAGGATATAGCCGAAAATTAGAGGTTTAAATGAGTTTAAATAAAAATTATAAGATTATATAAAGTTTTGGGGTTAAATGGTAATTTCTGAAAAGATATGGGTATAAACCGTATTATATGGATAATGATGGTCAAGGAAATATTAAGGTGGTCAACCTTGACCATATGGTTGGTTTTGACCAAATTAGATAAGTTAAATAACTTATTTAAGGTTTTATAATAAGTTATGTATTTAAATGTAATAATTTTATAACATATGTGGTATATATGTTATTACCGAAAGTTAAGGGTGTAAAATGATATTATAAACACCCATGGGCTATTAGGAATTTTTAGGAATTTATTTGGTTGATTTTGGGATTAAAATAAACTATATATGTATAATATATAGTTATTATGTCATTATGACACTTTAGAGAAAAATATGTGGTGGTATTGTAAATACCGAAAGTATATGGGTTAGTAAGGGTAATTATAACCCTTTGGTGAAATTTGGTGATTTTTAGAATTATATAAGAGTATTTATTAAGATATGTATATAATATATAGTTTTAATGATATTATAAAACTATATGTTATAAATTGGGCCAAATGGCAATTATAGAACAGTTTGGGTCTGTTCGGTTATTAAATAAAATGACCATAGGTTATACTCTTTTATAAGTTAAAAATGTTATATTATATGATATATATATATATATAACATAGTATAAATAATGTGGTGATTTTGTAAATAAAGGAAACTATGGAATATGAGAAGAATAAGGTTTAATATATGTGCCTATGCGGCAATATATAATAGTTTTGTATAAAAACTATAGGTTATAAATTAAAGGAAATAAGAATATCATAATACATGATATTAGTATATGGTATAACATTATATAATGTTATGTGGTCAAAATAGAATTTAAATAAATTCAAGGGCTGTACCGAAATATTAAAGGTTGGAAAATGAATTTTAGACTATGGTCTACTATGTTATAGATGTTATAACAATTATATGTTATTAAGGTGGTTTAAATGGAATAAATATAAGTGAGGATATTCACATTAAATAATATGACAAACTATAAATAAATGAGATTTATAAACTAAGGTATTTATTGAATAAACCTTAGGAGTTGAAATTATACAACATAAAATGTTACATAATATTAGGATAATAATCTTAATATAAGTTGTATAATACAATACAACTAATGGGAATAATCATCTAATATAAGATGATAAAATGTAACATGTAATATAAGAGTTTTATAACTCATGGAATTTACCTATGTGGTAAATATATACATATGTAAGAATAATGTATATAAGGATGGATATATATAATGGTTGGAAACCATATAATATAATGGTGGTGGTTATTACATGAAAAATAGTTACGAACTATAAGTTATGAGTTTTTGGATGCAAATATTATTTGCTAAATATAATGGAGTATATAATACAATGTATAATAATGGATGGTGGGGAAATGATACAATATGAAAAATAATACAATATAATATAGTCATGCATGCATACATGCAACTATAGGTTATATGCCTAAATTTAATGGTGGATAAGATTAAAGAAATATAACGAATTAAACTTAACAGTCGAAATGTTTTGACATACGAGTTTTAGTAACAAAGCCGACCAGTTTATAGAAACCCCTAACAAATAACTGTAGGAAACGGGGATGAACTGTCGGGGTTACTTGTTATTCGGAAATACCGGAGGTAGTTAGTCATGGAGACTGACTTATAGTTTTATTACCGTTTAGATCGTACTTCAGACAAGGACGCTTGGCGAGCTATTGGACTACACTGCGCATCCTAGGTCTTGGTGAACGGTATGTAAAGGGGTTTGATCCGGGTTGTCCTAAGGAAACTCCTTGGGCTCGGATTTGGTTGATATCACTTGTGTGTTAAGTGTTTTGGATACATGTATGTGATTGTGTGCTACTGCATTAATTATTTATGCACGAGCGTCCTACGGGACTAACACTACGTCGACTATAGATCGACTTATATAAACATACATATACGTTATTGTGATGACAAGACGGTTACTTGATATAATACCATAGTATTAATATTAAGTATATGGCAACCTAAGTAAAACACTTAGGAAATGAGTCACGACATTGTCGGTCTCTAGAGCATGGATCTCGAACATGAATATAACCTAGATTACTTCTAGGTATGCGTGAGACCCATTGGGCAGCTAACTAATAAATTCTATTCTCCATAAGACTAAGAGCATATCTTAAACATTATGAGAGAGAGATGGTATGAGTTGAGGTGAGGAATCCCGGTAGTTTACGAACTACTTGGTTGCGCATTTGTGATCACTGAGGGGTTTCCGATTGGATTCCGCTCCAGGTTATACCCAACGAGCACTATTTGGATCGTGGGTCAGGTATCTACGGCTTTTTAAATGGACGTCTTACGAGACAAAGAGAATAGTCAGGGGCCTCCGGACCTCTGGCGAAATGAGCACCTTTGTGTGTACGGGAGGACTACTGTCCATGGTGAGGTTATCGGGTTGTCTTAACATGACGCCCAACTGGTATTAATTAAACATGGTTTGGATGGATGGGGCCTTAAAGGCCAAATTAAATTAACTATGGAAACTGTACGCTGCGGCGATTGTACATTGTACATTATACTGTGATTATTCGATACGTTCGATATACAATTGTGGTTTATGATATTAAATGAATGTTTGGATTGGATGGATGGTTGAATATTTATGAATATTTGGTTGGAGGATTATGTATATTATACATGTGTATTACAGTATTGATTATAACTGTAAAATGGTAAAGCATGAAACCAATCTAATAATAAGATGGTTAAAATGACTAAGTGACCATTAGGGACCAGGCCCGGCATACTCAGCGTCTATCGCTGATACTACACCATATGCAGGTTGTTGACTATCGCCGAAGCCGAAGTGCGGGAACAGGGTAATTAGAGTTTACTTTAATTACCGCACAGGGAGTTTGTTTGTATAGCAATGAAGATGGTGAAATGTATTATGGTACAGTTATGTATATTTGGAATTGGGTAGACGCTCACTTGTCGATGTTTATGAGTATGGACTTAGTATGATGTATAGAAGTTTTCTCGTTATCACGGCGGTTAGCAGTTTGTTTATGTTGGAAGTTGGATATAGTTTGGCTTCGTTGCTCGCATGGGCGAGTAATGGCCGGTGACACCCGAGTGAGTATTGTTATTGTTATTATTCTTCCGCTGTAAGACGTTTTATTTATTGCTACGTGAGAGATTATTACGTGATTATGGAGAGGGGTGTTACAAAAGTGGTATCAGAGCGGAGTACCGCTCTAATGACGAGAAAATAGGTTAAGACAGTGAGCTTAGGACTTGGGAAATTACAGGAAACGTTTGTGAGGTACGAGACGACTCATCTTAAAAGATATTGTGTCTAGTAACGCAAATTGCATGATACGTTTGTTGTTAAGGCGATACAATATCTATTGGTTGTGTATGGTAAATTACTGAGTATTTATGTGGCATATTGTACTACAGATGTCTGGGGGAACTAGAGGGCGTGGTTCTGGTAGAGGTGGAGGCGGTGACCCCGTGATTCCAGATGTTGCAGAGACGATTGCTGTCGTTCTTGCACAGCTTGGTACTCAAATTGGAGGAGCACCAGCCCACCCGCCACAGCCCAGGGAAACGAACTGGCTGAAGTCAGTTCCTGAGACCCGACCACCTACATATTCTGGGGAGCCAGACCCCGTAGCCTTAGAGTGTTACATTGTTCAACATGAGAAGGCTTACGAAGCTTTACAAGTACCTGCCAACCAGAAGGTCGTCATTGCTGCTTTCCATCTGAAGGGTGCAGCTAGCACTTGGTGGAGGTTGGTCAAGGACCATCACCTGGCTACGCCCGACTTTTCGTGGGCTGCCTTTGTCGAATTGCTGAGGGGGAAGTACTACCCGGCGCATCTCAAGCAGAAGAAGCGCCATGAGTTCGAGACATTGTCCCAGGGAGGTCTGACCGTGGATGAGTACTACGCTCGATTCATTGGTCTGCTGGACTTTATTCCCGGCGTTGATTACTCATAGACCGTGAAGGTCGAGAAGTTCCAGGGGGGATTGTTGTTTCGCATCCAGATGGCGATGGGTTCTACCCTCTACACTACCATCCAGGTATTAACATGAAAGCCATGAATTATATACTTATTACATTACCGTTGACTTGGTGAGAACTTACAATGAGATTCTAGGAGTGTTACGACGCTGCCTCGAGGACGAAGCTAATGCTCCAGACTCGGGAAGAGACTCTCGGGGCCAAGAAGAGAAAGAACCCTGAGGGAGAGTCTGAGGGTGGAGGAGCATCTCCAGGCGATGACCAGAAGATGGGAAAGTAAGGACTTATTCCATTCTTGACTATTTACCATATTAAATACCTTATGAATGCTGACCCAAACCTTAAACAAGAAATTCTTTCAAAACAAAGGGCAGCAGGGTCACCAGGGGGCGAAGGGGAAAGAGCCCGTCCTTCGGTTGACCGGCCCAGTTATAGATGCTCAGCCTCTGAGATCTGCGCCTCCTAAGGGTGAGAACACCTACCTCTTAAATTCGATTGTAACCTTAACCTTATATCATCAGATTTTAACTTAAACTAAATACTACCATCAGGCACCGGACAACCCCGGCGCCACTACTACTGTAAGCGTTGTGGGAAGGACCATCCTGGGGTCGACTGCGATGGCCGCAAAGTTGAGTGCCGCTGTTGCAAGAAAGAGGGCCACCGGGAGTTCGAGTGTTGGATGAACCCAGAGAGCCGTAACTATAGGCCACCAAGGAATACTCAGAAGACCTCGGCTGGAGGATCTGGAGTACCACGAGGCGGTCAGGATGGCCAGACATCTACTGATGCTGGAGCCCAGAAGGGCAAGGGAGTAGATAGGGCATGAGTACCCTGACTCCATGAGACCGCTGGTGGAAGACTTTTGCTTACTATGTTATGTACTTACCTTGGATGTTAGACAGAGTTATGTTATAAATAAGTGAAAGTGTGTCATTGACCACTTGCCTTTTGTGTATGACTTTTGAGACTAGTTTTGTGGACTCGATGCGAGTACCTTGGAACCTTGACGGATTATAAATATGAACAGGATGTTAATGCTTACATATCATGTAGCTTATACTCGACGACGCAGAGTCAATGAGACCGGTAACTGTTGAACCAGAAATTCCACCTGCATGGCGCACTTGCTATTGCAAGCGCTATGACAAGTAAACCACTGAAATTTCCATCTGCCTTGCGCACTTGCTACAGCAAGTGCAGCAACAGCAACAACAACTGCAAATGCAATTGCAAGAACTACTACTTTTTAATCTTTTATTATATATATATAAAAAAAATTATTTTCATATTTTTCATACAAACCTTGAGATTAGAAACCTATGCAACTGGAGGAATTATACAGCCACTGTGATTGTAAACCACACCAGTTTAAACGTTCGAGGAAGTTTCAGACAGGGCTTACTAGCCAAATACCATCAGTGTATACCCGCATTTAATGCTAATCACTACCAGTGATGAATGTTTAGTCCTTATGGACAAGCATACCCTTGTAGATGCGCCACCGTCAGTGAAGATGGTTGGGAAGTGAAGAGCCAAGTTGCTCAAGCTATTATGCAATCTGCGATACATCCAATTAAACGGATGAGGGAACGAATATGAACTATGGATGAGATATAATCATGATAAACAGGGAGGAAAGGAATGTGTTGTACTCAAAGAGGTCGAAATAGAAGTACCGAGTTTGCTAAATATAGCACAGATTTTACTTACAAGCCGGCGTTAAGGCTTATGGCTTATGGCTTATGGCACGAATTACCACTGATGCCACCAGGGCAATAGCACTTATTACAAGATAACCGATAACATGAACTATTTAAAAAAAAGAAGAGAACAGAAAAAAGGATATCCATCAAAGGGAGATTGACAACGGAATACTTCACAATACCCGTGTGACAGACATTACCAGTTTACTAAATGAGACATGGGACGACCGCACTCCGATAGGAGCATGTGGGCCTAACAGACTTATTTATGAGTTAGTTGGGTAAGTAGTAATGTATCAGTACGGTACCCCATGCAAGTAGACAAGTAGTGTTAGGAACACGAGAAGTAGTCAACTCCATACTAAGGACAGTGATACAAAATACCTCGTAGATGGATGAGAAGAGCCGCAGTTAAACCAATGGGCTAGAGAAATCAAGAACCTTCAGCAGAGAACAGTAGACAGTATACAGTGAAGACAGGGAAACCTATCAAGGACGTGAAACCTAAGAAAAGAAACATGAAAACTCATTATGGATGAATAATATGTGGAACCCTCATAAGGATCAAGCAAACTCTTGCAATCCAGAGGAAATCTACCAGATGATGTGGACATACACGTGTGACTACGCAATGATAAGAGACAAGCTAAATATTAGCAGATACCTTGAGCAAGGAACAATAGACTTGGAATGTACCACTCACAGGATAATTCGCTCATCTTATCTGTGGACTCATTGGATATTAGCTGCTGAGAGTTTACGCCTCTGCACTCTGTAGGACTGAGTGTTTTGGTATTGCACTTGTGCAGTTATTAATCTAGTGAGCATACGGAAAGATGTAATGGATATCAACACGAGTGTGTATAAAGAACTACAACAGTGTGTTACTCCGGAACAAAATCACCAGGAGACACGGATGACAATCATCATCTCCGTGGACATGTAGGCTGGTACGTCTTAGTATTACAAGACAAGTGCAAAGAGCACTAAGTACTAACAATAGCCAATGTCATACTACACCTCAAGCTGAATATCAGTGAGAGAAGACACACGCATGTATGCTAGTGATCCTAATGAGAGGATACACAGCAATGGAAAGAGGCAAACTGAGCCTATGTTCATGGGTCTGCACCTCAATACGGAGCGAGTGGGCCCATTAGAACGAACTAGGGAGAGAGCACAAATAGTTAGTGCCTCACCCTTTATGTATTGTGGAGCCCAGAAGGGCTATAGTCATACCCGTCTCTCTGATATGAGGATAATCCACGAGTTGGTGAACTCTTTGAGAGCCAAGTATCCAGTGCTCCTTGTTGAGCGGCTATTGTATACTTGTGGGGTATGGGGGCATAACCATTTTTAAGGGGGGTAGAGCCTCTTGGCTGTGCACATGTGTGCACTAAGTTTTGTGGTTTCGTATGCATGGCATACAGTGAATTGGTGGTATGCGGGGCATACGAGGTTTTGTTGGTTATGTTTGGTACGCGGGGCGTACGTTGTTGGTCTGTTTTTGTGTGATGTGCACTTGTATGTATGTATCTTATGAGATACCTGATTGAATGTTGTATTTACACCCATGTGTGTAGTACTTTTCTTATGCTATTTGTGATATATATATTTATATTGCTTTGTATAATGATTACATATGGTATCGCCTAGATACGAAATGAATCATTAGATATGGAATGTGGAACGATGGTATGTTATGGACACCTCGGGGAGGTTGTCAGGGTTTGTAGAACTGATAGGAAATGATGGTGCTGATGGATCACCTATATACATATATGATTGAACTAACGCCACAAAGTGATGGCTATGTGCTGTATAAGCACAATACGATGTGTGTAAATGATATATCACATAGATATACATTATGGGAATAATGGGTAGTTATACATTTATATACTTACCTATTTGATTAAGCGACTTCGGGACGAAGTCTTTTTAAGGGGGGTAGATTGAAATACCCCAAACTAATAAAACATGGATTAAACATCTAATCACATTGATTAAGGCCTAAGCATGCCTTTAAAGTCAACTGAGAACAACAGTGGTCCACACAAAGCAACATATTGCACCCTTTGACTGTTTAGGGTAAATAAATACCCAAATGAACTTCTTAGGACCTAAAACTTTGTCCTAAGCTTATTAACACATTAAGAAACACACTACAATTGTTGGACAACACTCCAACACAAAGAACAAGCATTTACATGCTTCAAGGTCAAGTAGGGCAAAAATGTGCTCTAAGAATACCTTAAAGGTCTAATGACATCTAAATGATATAAAATTGGATACCATGATCAAATATCATATAAGGAACACAACAAAACTGTTCTCATAGAAAACAGAGCTCAGAAACACCCTGTGACACAAAATGTGCACTAAAACACCTTAAAGCACGTTTTTGTGTATGAGCTCTAAGATAATGACTTTTTGTCATTTTAAAGACTGGAGTATATCATTTATAATATTAATGAGACATGAAAGACTATATTTTAAAGTCTAAATCAAAGTTTGAGAATTAAAAATCAAAATGGGCAATTTAGTATGAATAGGAACCCATATAGTGCATTTTTAAGCAATATTGACTAAGTATGGTCAATGGTCAATTAGTTGACCATCTTAGCCCTTGGAAGTCGGCAGCCATAGGGCATGGAAGACAGCTCACTCAGCTTTAACACAAAATATCTAATCAATTTGGTGAATCACCATTTACTATTACATATTATATCATTAACTTAACTTAAAAGGAAATTTGGTCTTCTTTCTTCATTTACCTTGCTTCCCAGCCGACACCACCTTGCTCCAGCCTCTCTTTGGCTTCTCCAAACCGTGGCTAACACACTAAATACAATGGAGAACAACAATTGACATAGGTAAGCTTATTAAGCCATTTTATGTCCATTCTCTTCACAATTCTTTCCTCTTTCCATGGAGCAAAGCATCAATCATTTCCATCAATGTTTCTAGGTTGTTTTGGAGGTTAAATGGAGGGTGTATCTCGGCATTAACAAGGGAAGAAGGTGGAGAAAGCTAATCTTGTTCTTAAGGTATAAAAATGTGCTTTAAGCACATATCTTTTGATTCCCTTCAAATTCGGTTGTGAAACATTGTTCCTAGCCTTATTATCTTCTTCTTAACATACTTATTCAGTTGGTATATCAAGAGCTTCAAGGTATAGCCAGATCCAAGCCAAAAACACCATTTTAGGCATTTTAAACAAGGTAAAGATTAGCCATCTTCTAATCTGAGTTATACCAGTTTAAAGCTTGGTTTTAGTAGCTCTTTTAATGATCTTTACCTACTGTAAATACAGGCCGAATTCAACCTTGGTTACCTTGGTATTTTAAGGTAAATTTTACCTTGAAAATTGACATTAAACACTTCTTATGGTTAGATCTTGCTTGGAGACTAATCATGCCTTAATTGCTATTTGAAAACATGTAAATGATGCTGTGGAAATTTTATCCTAAGCAGGCCGTGGCCAAACAAGGCCTTAACTAGGCAAAAACAAGGTATAAATCACTTAAACCTACACTTGGTATATTAATATGTGTTTATACATATGTATATAAATGTGTCGTGAGTGTATATGGTAATTAAGGTCTTATTTTGACCTTAGGTGATTAAGGAATGGTTTAATAAATTTTATAACTAATTAATTAACATAATTGTCAAATTTAAGACATTATGTGGAAAATTGGTAAATATGGAAAAGATGGTGGTAAGGCCGAGAGTTTAATGCATTTTTGGGCATTTATGTGTAATTTATTTTATAAGCTAATGTTTGTAATAAGGCCATGTACTTTAGGCCATTTTATTTATACATTTATAAGCTTTTAATTAAGTTTAGGTGCTAAATATAACTTACCACAAGGAATTGGGGTTATAGTGTAATTAAATTAAATTTGGGGGCTATAAAAGGATATAGCCGAAAATTAGAGGTTTAAATGAGTTTAAATAAAAATTATAAGATTATATAAAGTTTTGGGGTTAAATGGTAATTTCTGAAAAGATATGGGTATAAACCGTATTATATGGATAATGATGGTCAAGGAAATATTAAGGTGGTCAACCTTGACCGTATGGTAGGTTTTGACCAAATTAGATAAGTTAAATAACTTATTTAAGGTTTTATAATAAGTTATGTATTTAAATGTAATAATTTTATAACATATGTGGTATATATGTTATTACCGAAAGTTAAGGGTGTAAAATGGTATTATAAACACCCATGGGCTATTAGGAATTTTTAGGAATTTATTTGGTTGATTTTGGGATTAAAATAAACTATATATGTATAATATATTGTTATTATGTCATTATGACACTTTAGAGAAAAATATGTGGTGGTATTGTAAATACCAAAAGTATATGGGTTAGTAAGGGTAATTATAACCCTTTGGTGAAATTTGGTGATTTTTAGAATTATATAAGAGTATTTATTAAGATATGTATATAATATATAGTTTTAATGATATTATAAAACTATATGTTATAAATTGGGCCAAATGGCAATTATAGAACAGTTTGGGTCTGTTCGGTTATTAAATAAAATGACCATAGGTTATACTCTTTTATAAGTTAAAAATGTTATATTATATGATATATATATATATAACATATTATAAATAATGTGGTGATTTTGTAAATAAAGGAAACTATGGAATATGAGAAGAATAAGGTTTAATATATGTGCCTATGCGGCAATATATAATAGTTTTGTATAAAAACTATAGGTTATAAATTAAAGGAAATAAGAATATCATAATACATGATATTAGTATATTAGTATATGGTATAACATTATATAATGTTATGTGGTCAAAATAGAATTTAAATAAATTCAAGAGCTGTACCGAAATATTAAAGGTTGGAAAATGAATTTTAGACTATGGTCTACTATGTTATAGATGTTATAACAATTATATGTTATTAAGGTGGTTTAAATGGAATAAATATAAGTGAGGATATTCACATTAAATAATGTGACAAACTTTAAATAAATGAGATTTATAAACTAAGGTATTTATCGAATAAACCTTAGGAGTTGAAATTATACAACATAAAATGTTACATAATATTAGGATAATAATCTTAATATAAGTTGTATAATACAATACAACTAATGGGAATAATCATCTAATATAAGATGATAAAATGTAACATGTAATATAAGAGTTTTATAACTCATGGAATTTACCTATGTGGTAAATATATACATATGTAAGAATAATGTATATAAGGATGGATATATATATTGGTTGGAAACCGTATAATATAATGGTGGTGGTTATTACATGAAAAATAGTTACGAACTATAAGTTATGAGTTTTTGGATGCAAATATTATTTGCTAACTATAATGGAGTATATAATACAATGTATAATAATGGATGGTGGGGAAATGATACAATATGAAAAATAATACAATATAATATAGTCATGCATGCATACATGCAACTATAGGTTATATGCCTAAATTTAATGGTGGATGAGATTAAAGAAATATAACGAATTAAACTTAACAGTCGAAATGTTTTGACATACGAGTTTTAGTAACAAAGCTGACCAGTTTATAGAAACCCGTAACAAATAACTGTAGGAAACGGGGATGAACTGTCGGGGTTACTTGTTATTCGGAAATACCGGAGGTAGTTAGTCATGAAGACTGACTCATAGTTTTATTACCGTTTAGATCGTACTTCAGACAAGGACGCTTGGCGAGCTAGTGGACTACACTGCGCATCCTAGGTCTTGGTGAACGGTATGTAATGGCGTTTGATCCGAGTTGTCCTAAGGAAACTCCTTGGGCTCGGATTTGGTTGATATCACTTGTGTGTTAAGTGTTTTGGATACATGTATGTGATTGTGTGCTACTGCATTAATTATTTATGCACGAGCGTCCTACGGGACTAACACTACGTCGACTATAGATCGACTTGTATAAACATACATATACGTTATTGTGATGACAAGACGGTTATTGATATAATACCATAGTATTAATATTAAGTATATGGCAACCTAAGTAAAACACTTAGGAAATGAGTCACGACATTGTCGGTCTCTAGAGCATGGATCTCGAACATGAATATAACCTAGATTACTTCTAGGTATGCGTGAGACCCATTGGGCAGCTAACTAATAAATTATATTCTCCATAAGACTAAGAGCATATCTTAAACATTATGAGAGAGAGATGGTATGAGTTGAGGTGGGGAATCCCGGTAGTTTACGAACTACTTGGTTGCGCATTTGTGATCACTGAGGGGTTTCCGATTGGATTCCGCTCCAGGTTATACCCAACGAGCACTATTTGGATCGTGGGTCAGGTAGCTACGGCTTTTTACATGGACGTCTTACGAGACAAAGAGAATAGTCAGGGGCCTCCGGACCTCTGGCGAAATGAGCACCTTTGTGTGTACGGGAGGACTACTGTCCATGGTGAGGTTATCGGGTTGTCTTAACATGACGCCCAACTGGTATTAATTAAACATGGTTTGGATGGATGGGGCCTTAAAGGCCAAATTAAATTAACTATGGAAACTGTACGCTACGGCGATTGTACATTGTACATTATACTGTGATTATTTGATAAGTTCGATATACAATTGTGGTTTGTGATATTAAATTAATGTTTGGATTGGATGGATGGTTGAATATTTATGAATATTTGGTTGGAGGATTATGTATATTATACATGTGTATTACAGTATTGATTATAACTGTAAAATGGTAAAGCATGAAACCAATCTAATAATAAGATGGTTAAAATGACTAAGTGACCATGGTCCAGGCCCGGCATACTCAGCGTCTATCGCTGATACTACACCATATGCAGGTTGTTGATTATCGCCGAAGCCGAAGTGCGGGAACAGGGTAATTAGAGTTTACTTTAATTACCGCACAGGGAGTTTGTTTGTATAGCAATGAAGATGGTGAAATGTATTATGGTATAGTTATGTATATTTGGAATTGGGTAGACGCTCACTTGTCGATGTTTAGGAGTATGGACTTAGTATGATGTATAGGAGTTTTCTCGTTATCACGGCGGTTAGCAGTTTGTTTATGTTGGAAGTTGGATATAGTTTGGCTTCGTTGCTCGCATGGGCGAGTAATGGCCGGTGACACCCGAGTGAGTATTGTTATTGTTATTATTCTTCCGTTGTAAGACGTTTTATTTATTGCTACGTGAGAGATTATTACGTGATTATGGAGAACGGTGTTACAGTAGCCAAGGGAACGTCATTGTCGTCAGTCACAATGTAAGGTTGAGATGCCGTAGATGGTGGCTGAGAGGACGGGGGGCGATAGGGTCTGAGAGATTTTCGTCGTCGAAAAGATGCAGCTGAAGATGGTTGAGGTCAAACTAATGTCTTACGAGTATGGGCATACAGAGGATTAGAAGTAATTTCAAGCTCAGTAGGTGAGAAGGATGAATCGGAAGCAAAAATAGGTGATGAAGTCTCAAATGGAATCTCAAATGGTGGAAAATCATCAGCACATTTGGTTATCTTAGGAGGATATTGTGGTTAGGGAGCACAAATTGGTTATAGAGGATATTATATAGCGACACATGTTCAGGTAAGGGTGAAATCAGAGCTGGGTCAATTAGGGTTTGATCAACATAAAACACAACAAGAAGCGGTGAGACAAGACAACTATGAGAAGAAGGAGCAAGAAGTTTCCGACGAGCAAACATCAGGTCATAAGGAACAATCTTCATTGTAAAGGTGAAAAATGGGATGAAGGATCAAGAAGCAAGAAAGGAAGCAAGAAGGAGAATAGGCGGGACTGACATGAAGAAAAGAAACTGTAATAGGTTTAGGACTGACACAAGAAACAAAAAGAAGGAAAAAGACTAGCGAAGTGGGAGGCAAAGAAAGTAGTGGGCGGTTTTGCTTTTTTTTTTATAATAAAACAAAGGAAACGATAGTGGAATAGAGAAATGGAGATCATGGACATAAAACATGCGCAAAGCTAAGCATGGTAACAAATAAAATATGTTCCAAATATAAAATTGATCCAAATCAGCCACAAAGTAAATTATGTCACCATGGGAATAATCTCACTATTAATGGAAAAAAAGGTATGACACATTCCACTCTTGCCTAAGTACCATATTTTGAAATTGCCACAGGAAAAGAATATAGTAAATAAAAGAGATGGATCTTAATAAATATTAATTATTGCCCAATGCTAGACTGAGGTGTATAAATATTTCTCGAGGAAACGGTTTAGTGAAAATATCAGTGAGTTACTGATCCGTTGAGCAATGTAGCAACTCCACAGTGTCTTTCTCAACTTGATCACAGAGAAAGTGATGACGGATTTCAATATGTTTCATCCTTGAATGTTGTACTGGATTTTAAGATAGGGTGATGGTAGATTGATTATCACAGTACATTAGAATAGGTGATTGTTGAAGTCCATAGTCCGCCAATTGAAATTGTAACCAAAGTAGTTGAGCACAACAGCTGTGGCTGCAATGTATTCTGTTTCTATGGAAGAAAAAGCAACCGAGGATTGTTTCTTAGAGTACCATAACACCATACTTGTTCCCAGCAGTTGAGCACACGTAAAGGTACTCTTACGGTGAGTAAGCGATCCTCTAAAATCAGCATCCGTAAAGGCGTGCAATGTGAAAGAGGATCCTACATGATAAACCAAACCAAGGTTAGTAGTACCTTTCAGATAGTGAAAAATTCTTTTAACCGCTAGAAGATGTGGTACACGAGGATCAGCCTGAAAGTGTGCGTAGTAGCATACATTATATAACAAGTCCGGCCGGCTTGCAGTAAGATACATAAGGGAGCCAATCATTGCTCGGTATCTAGTGGGATCTGTGGCTTCAGCATGAGACTCATCGCCAAGTTTGATAACACTCGACATTGGGGTAGACATAGGTTTAGCAGAATCAAAACCAAACTTAGTTATTAACTCAATAGTATACTTCACTTGTCAGACATATGTGTGGGTTTAAGTTTGACGAATCTATAACCCTAGGAAAAAGGTGAGCTCCCCCATGCTACTCATAAAATATTCACTAGTCATGAAAGTTTCAAAAGATTTAGCCAATGTGACACAAGTGGATTAAAAAACAATGTCATCGACGTAAATAAGGACCCGCAAAATGTTGGACTCTTGAAACTTAAGGAAATAGAGTGCTATCTACTTTACCACGGGATAATCCTTGTTGAACTAAATATGTAGTAAGTCCAGCACATCATACCCAGGGTGCTTGTTTCAATCCATAAACTAATTTCTTCATAAGATAAACATGATTAGGTTTAGACCAATCAACAAACCCAGGCAGTTGAGAAACATAAACTTCCTTATCAATATATCCATTTAATAAAGCACAATTCACATCTGTTTGGTATAATGGTAATGCTTTATGGGAAACAAAGGTAATCAACATATGTATAGCTTCCAATCGAGCAACGGGAGCATACGTTTCATATTAATCAATACCTTCCCGTTGATTATGCCCTTGCACTACCAACCGTGCCTTATTTTGAGCAACATAAGCGTCTGCATCTAGCTTGTTACGATATTCTCATCTTGCACCAATAACTTCCTTATGACTAGGTCGAGAGACTAAAGTCCAAACGTCATCACAAGTGAATTCATTCAGCTCCTCATGCATTGCTTGGATCCAGTCAGAATCAGTGAGTGCCTCCTTGATGTTTTTAGGTTCAATCATAGACAAAAAGCCTTCATTAGCACAAAAGTTGTGAAGGGAATTTTGAGTAACACATACTGGGTTTAAGTTCGAGAGAAGATTATCAAGGGTAACACTTGGGGCACGTTATAGAGGAATGACTTGTAAAGTAGGGTCAACTTCAGGTGATGCTTTTGAAGAGGTAACAACGTCAAAGGTAGTTTCTTCTTGCATAGGAGTAATATCATTATCTACAGATTCTGAAGAAAGAAGAATTGGAGTTACTATGGAATTGACTTTAGATGGTTTTGATGAAATTTGAAGAGAATGAGGTTCTGGGTCTGAGTCTGATGCATCTGAGTCTTGTGAGTCTTGTATACTTAACTCTGAACCTATATTTTAAGGAGAACGAAAACCAAAGCTAGCCTCATCAAATCTAACATAAATGTACTCTTCTACCACCACATTATGTTTAGTATGAACTCAATAGGCTTTACTGGTAGCAGAATATCCTAAGAAAACATCTTCATCTCCTCTAGTATCAAACTTACCACTATCCTTCTTCCTTTGTGAAGAATAAAGCATCGACACCCAAACACCTTTAAATGGCGAATAGAAGGTGGTCGTCCTTTAACTAGTTGAGATGGTGTCTGGTTAAGTATAGGCCTGATGAAATCTCGATTAAGAATGTAGCAAGCAGTGTTGATAGCCTTGAAACCAGTAAGCACTCCTGATGCGTCCGGGACGTGTCATGGACGTATCGTGGACTTTAATAAAACTTTATAGTTTAGGAATGGACCCGAGATAAACTTACACTAGAAAACACATTTCGATTGAGAATTTACACACACAAAATTCACTCAACCTCCCTTGCCCCGCACACGGACTCCCGGGACAGTTTTGACTTTACCCCTAAAGTCGTCAACCCTCTCCTAACTATCGGCCTACGGTTCACCGACCATTCCCCGACCTATCGTTCTATCAAATACCCAATGTATTGATACTCTAACCCAGTCCTATCTAGCTCACAAACTCTCTAGCACTTACACACACTCCTAAGTCTGATCCACACTTTCCCAGATAATCTCTATCTTTTTCTCTCGTACAGGCTTACTTACATATGGTATAAATGCAAGTATTTATACATGGTTGTTAGGATGTAATAACCGTCCTATTAATCTCTAGACTTCTAGGATTTGACTACAACTTTGATTATTTACATAACAGGCACACTAGACTTGCAGAGATTCTTCAACTTGATCTGGAGGCCGTCATATGGTTGGTCAAGTTGGCGGCAGCCCTCTTGATAGGTAGATCACCACTTGTGTGCCCCCACTTGCCTGATTCTATCTAGCTCATGAAATGCTCATAAATGCTCTCTTCTGAATTCATTACTGCTATGTAATGATGCTCATTTGTATCTTTTTTATCTTGTGCATTAATGAACTTCTTCTTTTGTCGTGAGCTTGTCTTGAACAAGTTGCCTAAGTGGATGTATGTGTTTTATCTAAATGTGTCGATCCCTTGCAGTCTCCTATCTTTCATTTTTAACTTTAAGCATGAGAGATATCTTCATGCGGTGTCTGACTGGTTGTCTGTGCTAGAAGACCTCCGGAGCTCTCGCAAACAGGTGTCCAACTGGTTGGGCACATGTCATGGATTGAGCGCGCTTGCAACTTTGCGTGCTAAGCCACTCATGACTTGTGCGGTTGCAACCTTGCGTGCTAAGCCACTTATTCATTTGTCTATCTGAATCATGAATCTTGACAAACACATTAGATAGACAATACAAGGTTTGCTATCATCAGAACTAAAGGATCTTGTCTTAACAATTTCCCCCTTTTTGATGATGGCAACCTATACACTTATATGTACTTGGCAATTCAAAAATTGAGAGATTCCCCCTAAGAAGGATTCCCCCTGAGTTTGTTAAGGGTTTTAAGTATGAAAAACTTTAACGAATGATAGCAATAAGTGACAGCTTTTATGCACAATAAGTGACAGCTTTTATGTTATATTATGACCAATTAGATAAAGTTTTCATTCAAATGACACATAATACAAGGACGATAGACATAGTCTCACAAGTACTCTCCACAAGTACATATACTTTTCTTTCCCCCATTGTCATACAGCAAAATAGGGAGCAACTACACGACATAAGATATTGTAAAGGCCATGACATTCCATAAAGTATAAACTATAAAACATGATCAAGATAATCTAGATGGAGTGACGTAGTTGGGTATCCCATTCATAATCTTCTGAGCCAAAAGGCTCCTCCTCTGAAAAAGCGGCTTTGATCCAAGAAGGTTTGGCTTTGGTAGGATTGATCAAAGGTGATTCAGCTGTGGTAGAAAGATCGGACTCATCAGACTCTATGGTGAACTCCATGCAATGTGGAGAACGTGTATGTGATAGAGTGACACTTGAGGTGATGGACCAAGCTGTAAGGGAGTCGGAGTCTGTTTGAACATAGCTTTGGGTGACGTATTTCTTTGGATGTTTAGTGGTCATAAACTTACGAATGGTGGAGTGAATGGTTTGCTCATTTGAGCTAGATGAGCTTTGTGATGTTTGAGCCATTTCGTGAGATGTGTATGACTGAGTATGAGTGGTGGATGGAGTAAGCAAGTTTTATAGACAGTTTAGATATGCTCAACGATTGGTCGGTGAGTGGCATTTAATGAGGTGCTACGTCTTATGGGCTATGTTTGTAGGCTTTTTAGGTGTCAAGATCCGAGATTGGATTTGTGGAATGGATGGGACTAAATATCTCAGATCATTTTGCAGTTTTTAATCAAGGAAGAAGCAATCAAGACAATAAATTATTTCGTACCCATCATAAGCATTCAAGTATACAAAAACCAGTTTCATTTTCATTGATATCAAAAGGTACTTTGAAATAGATATTCAACGGCAAAATAAAGCATTTGATGGAAAAGAAAAATATAATCCTAACTCTAACTCTCACGGTTTCACTCGAGTCTCTAGGAGACCAAGAACGCCCAGGCTATGTGAGAATCTATAAAATATGTTGCTCCTTGAACCATGTGATGAACACTTGGTTTAGTGGAGACAGCCTACACAGCGGTAAGAGTGATTCTTACTCGCTGAAGAACGTCCTGAGTTGAAGTATCCAGACTGGTCCCCGACCTGTCGTGGACCGGTGATAGACTTCTCCTTCTCTTGAGTCCTGAAGCTCTTGCTATTAGTTGAGGTTCTGATCGTTCTTCCTCACTCTTTGTGGGCTTCTGGATGGCAATGAGCTTGTCTCATTTAGTCTTTATCCCCATCTTGGATAGCATCTCGGAGCATATGCAGTCCTGAGTAGTACGCGTGCACTCGTGGAACCTGTCGATGTCCACTCCATTCTTGAGAGATGCCGCGTTGACCACTCCCCCGTGCACCAGACCTTGGTTCACTTGTCGACTCTCATCTAGGGTGAGGAGAATTATGGCTGGCAGATCGATTTTCTCCTTGGTCTTGATTGTGAACAGGAGCCTCACATCCCTGGCATTGACTATGTGAGTGCGCTGGTTCCTTGGGGTGATGTTGTGGGTGACTAAGCTGAAGAGAACTCTGTCTGAGATGGACATGTCCACAACATTGAAGTTTTTCATCGTTGTGCCTTTGTTGAGCATGTTGACCATCTTCCCTCCTTGGTCTCCTAGGTCATTCCAAGTTGTTTCCTTGGGGATAACCAGACCTTCTGGCTCTAGGTTGAAAGTCTTGCAAATCCAAGACTTAGAGATGGTAACCTGAGTTGTTTGGACCGTTGAGGTGAGGTGGTCATATTCTTCATCACTTTGAAGTGGTCCAAGATGTCTCATATGCTCCTTAAGCAGCTCGGTGTAGACAGGGATGGGCTCGTGGAAGAAGTCTACCCATCCTTGGAATTCCAACAGCTCGATGATCTCTCCTAGACCCAGCTTCTTCATCCATTCCATATCCATCGTCTTAGGTAAGACGGGACAGGATCGGTCGTTGACGTTCTCGGCTTTGATCAAAGGAGGCTCTAGCTCCTTGAGCTTCTTTAGTCGTGGGGGTTGAGACTTGGCAACTGATTTTTCAGCGTGAACAAGCTCCTTGACCTCTTGAATACTCAGAGAAGCGCCTATCTTTGTTTTCCCCTTCGCTTTTTTCAATTGCTCACACTCCTCGAGCGTGTAGATGACTGGAGATTGTGATTCTGTGTCGGTATCCCTATCCATGTGTTGTCGTTGTGGTGTCAGGGACCTGTGATGACTGGTTCCCCAAAGGCGGCGATAAGGTTTGCCTCTTCCTCTGAGTCAGTTGCTGACTTTTGGTGTATCTCCTCTACTGAAGCATCTTTTTGCGCTGGTTCATTGTGTTGAACCTCCTCTTCTTCCAGTTGTTGTAAAGCTGTCTCAATTTCAGCTGAGATAGTTAATTCTTCTTCATCAGAGAAGTGCAGTCGTCGTGTGGCCTTTTCTGGAGTAGAGTGAGATTTTTGTGGGGTTCTTGGCTTTTGAGTATGCTTTGATGCGCGTGTCACGCGACCAGTTATAGCAGTGGAATGGCTCTTGGATTTTCTGCATTGCTTTGTGGTGATTTTGGTAGTTTTTGGTGAATGAGCAGGAGAAGACATTTGTGGATTTTCTGTGGGAGCAGGGTTAGGAAGAATAGTAGGTTTGAAGGTGCCAGATTCAATGAGGTGGTAGGTTTTAGGAATATGGGTATTAATGTACTCTACCTCATTCGCTTGTAGTTCTCCTTCTTGTACTACTTTGACCTCGAGTTGATCTTCCTCTTCTTTGGTCAGACGAGCTAGAGACTTGGTCGGCTGTATATCGGCCACTTGTTGTGACGAAACTTCCATGGGTGTGCTTTTGTTGTTGATCGTAGAGCAGTCTTGGGTGCCATTTTCAGTGTGGAGGATTTTATACTGGAATTTAGAAGTTTTAGCTCGGGTGTTCTTTAACGGCTGTGAGGCAAGGGATTTTTGCACTTAAGCTCACAAGAGTGTTGTAAGAGAGAATAGAAAATGCTTAGAGTGCTTAGAGAGATTAGAGAGAGTGAGGGCAATAGTGTGACAAGAGAGGAACTCTCGTCGCCCTTTTATAGATATCGAGTAACGGTCGGTGACCGCTCCTCGTACGCTCGTTGACATGTCCTAATGGTACTATTCATAACGGGCAGCGGTCGTGACTGTTGTCAGCGATCCGTTGAGAAGTTTTCCCGTTTCTATCCGTTGGACCTTCTCTAAACTAATCTCACTTTGTGGAAAATGACATATCTGCTTCAAGTAGTCGTTTGACATAATTTCTATGCATTAAACTGATCGTTGACTACTGAACGACAATGTAGTAGGTGTTGCTCACATGTCGGTGACATATCATGGGAAATAAAAGACAGTTTAATTATGATCAATGAATATCATTCCAAGATCATGAACAATCATAGTAAACCTTTCTTTACTTAATGGCTTAGTAAAGATGTCAGCTAGTTGGTTCTCAGTAGAAATATACTTTAAAGCAACTAATTCTTCTTCACAACAATCTCTAAGAAAGTGATGTCTAATGTCGATATGTTTGGTACGAGAATGATGCACAGGATTTTTGGAAATAGAGATGGCACTTGTATTGTCACAGATAATCGGTGATGTACCTGTTTTCACCATAATCACCAATTTGTTGTTTGAGCCATATGAGTTGAGCACTGCAGCTTGCCGCAGCAATGTATTCAGATTCAGCTGTTGAGATTGCAACACTTTGTTGTTTATTTGATCCCCATGCAATCAGACATGACCCAACAAAGAATGTTGTCCCTAAAGTGCTCTTTCTATCTGTGATAGATCCTCCATAGTCTGCATCTGAAAATCCTACAACGTTACAGTTAGTTAAATTAGGATAAAAGAGACCAAGATTCATGGTTCCTTTTAATTAACGCATGATTCTTTTTATAGCTGTGAGGTGACTTTCTCTTCGATCTGCTTGAAACCTGGCATATAAGCAAACGTTATACATAATGTCAGGTCTACTAGCAGTTAAATATAGTAGAGAACCAATCATCTCTCTATATGATCGTTGGTCGTCCGGTCGATCACCAGTCATGATCCCTATCTTGGTGCCGACTGCCATTGGTGTGTCAAACGTCTTACATTCCTCCATTCCAAATCTCTTTAGCAAATCCTTTACATACTTCTCTTGGGATATGATAGTTCCTTCATCATTTTACTTGACTTGAAGTCCTAGAAAGAACTTCAATTCTTCTAGATCACTCATCTTAAATTCCCTTTTCATCAATGCTTCAAACCTCTTGCAATATTTCCCATTAAAGGCCCTAAAGATTATATCATCAACATATAATTGGACAATTAGGAAATCTCTTTTGTTGTTGTATATGAACAAGGTTTTATCCACCTTTCCCCTTTTGAATTGGTTTTCCAAGAGATAAGAAGAGAGACTATCATATCATGATCTTGGAGCTTGTTTGAGCCCATAAAGAGCTTTCCCGAGTTTAAGTACCATGCTCTTTCCTTCTTGCATCTCAAAACCTGGGGGCTGCTCAACATATACTTCCTCTTTGACGTACCCGTTTAGAAAGGCACTCTTGATATCAAGTTGGAAGAGTTTGATTCCTTCGTGTGCAGCAAATGCAATTAGTAATTTAATGGACTTCATCCTTGCCACTGGAGCAAAGGTTTCTTGGAAGGCTATCCCTTCTTGCTGACGATATCCTTGAGCTACCAGACGAGCTTTGTTCCTGACTACTTCTCCCAACTTATTCAGTTTGTTTCTAAAGACCCATTTTGTGCCAAGTACTCCTTGATGAGTAGGACGAGGCATAAGATGCCAGACTTTACATCTTTCGAACTGGTTTAGTTCTTTTTGCATTGCATTGATCCAGTCTGAGTCTTGAAGAGCTTCCTTGAAGTTCTTGGGCTCAATGGGTGAGAATGTCACTGAGAAAGCTAGAAGATCTCTAGTATGTGCTCTTGTCTGAGTTCCTTTGGATATATCTGATATGATATTCTCCAATGGATGATTTTTGTACAAAGCACGAGATTGATGAATGGTTGATGGAATTAGAGGATCCTCGACATCATTGTTTTCTTCGTCGACCTGTTGTTGACCTATCGTTGACCTATCAGGCAAGCCTTCTTTAGTTGATGATTCATCTTTGGGATTCTCTGTGTGATCTTGATCAACTAGATCAAATCCAAGTTCTACATCTTCATCAGATTTCTTGATCTTGAGTACGTCAGCCTCATCAAAGACCATGTACACATTTTCTTCTACCTTCAGTGTCCTTTTATTGTATACCTTGTATGCTCGGCTTCTTTCAGATTATCCAAGGAAGATGGCCATATCACTTCTGGCATCAAACTTTCTAAGGGGACTCTTTTCTTTGTTGTGGACATAGCATTTGCAACCGAAGGTCCTAAAGTGACTTATGTTTGGTTTTCTTCCCTTGATTAACTCATAGGGAGTTTTGTTGAGGATAGGTCGTATGAGCGTTCTATTTGTGATGTAGCATGCAGTTGCCACTGCTTCTGCCCATAAGACTTGAGGAAGACAGCTCCCCAATAGCATGGCCCTGGCTACTTCTTGTATTGTTCTGTTCTTTTGCTCAACTACCTCATTCTGTTGGGGTGTTCTTGGTACTAAATATGTGTGATTAATCCCATGTTGTTTACACATATCCATGAATTGTTGATTCTCACACTCTGACCCAAGATTAGACCAAAGAGTCTTGATCTTGAGGTTGAGTTGTACTTGGACTTTTCCTGCAAAGGCTTGAAATTTCTCGAAGACTTTGTCTTGGGAATCAATAAAGAGTGTCCAAGTGAACCGTGAGTAGTCATCAACAATTACAAATACATACCAATTTCCTCCAAAACTTTTGATTCTCATGGGTCCACATAAGTCGAGGTGAAGTAATTCAAGTGGCTTGGATGTACTAACTAAGTTCTTTGACTTAAAAGAAATCTTAGTTTGTTTGCTTCTAACACAGGCGTCACAAAGATTTGCCTGGGAA
This sequence comes from Limonium bicolor, assembly GCA_023374045.1. Lineage (NCBI taxonomy): Eukaryota > Viridiplantae > Streptophyta > Magnoliopsida > Caryophyllales > Plumbaginaceae > Limonium > Limonium bicolor. Next base: position 49,411,181 of record CM041783.1, on the reverse strand, counting down.
TTCTTAATCTTAGGGAGACCTCTTACCAACTGTTTCTTGACAACTTTTCTTAAAAAAGAAGTGCTAACATGCCCTAGTCTTTTGTGCCATAGTGTAGAGTCATCTATTGAAGCAGTCAAGCATGAAAGATTAGGACTGTCAATATCCTCCAAACTAGTTACATAAATGTTTTTCCACCTTTTTCCCTTTAACAACTCTTTGCCATTATTCTGACTTACTACACTACAATGTGTAGGATAGAAGTGAACTGAATTGCCTTTATCATAAATTTGAGAAACACTAAGCAAGTTGAATTTTAAACCATGAACTAGATTTACACTATCTATAACATAATCAGATGTAATACCAACCTTACCTACACCGATGATTTTTCCTTTCTTGTTGTCGCCAAAGGAAACAGTTCCTTGGCTTCCTGGTTCGAGTGAGAAGAACTTCTTTTTGTCTCTTGTCATGTGTTTAGAGCACCCACTGTCGATGTACCAGCAGGGGTCCATTCTCACTCGATCCTACACTTAACACGTTAGTGGTGTGGGGTTAGGGTTCATAGAAAGGTTGGACCCATTTCCACCATTAAATGTTCTAAGATCATTTTTGACAACCCATTTTAGTCCTAGTTTCTAGAGTTGCCAATGCCTCATAAAACGCGTTTTATAGCAATTGGATTCATGATGACCAGGTTGTCTACATATGTGGCAGACATCTCTACGACTGATCTCTGACCGGTATCCGACTTGTCGTTTTCTTCTCCTCATGGGTGTCTTAGAGACTGTGTCTATCTTAGAATATTTTTCTTTGATGGTAGCTAGTTCCTTTTCTTTAGTGTTAAGAGCGACAATCAATTCATCGATTTCAGGCTATTTTTCATGTTTCAACTTTTCATGAACCGAGAGAATTTTACTGTAATCACTTTGTAATTTCATGAGTGCCCTCATGAGATTGTCTACCTTGCTTTTATCCGAGGTTTTTCTCAATTTTTCATTTTCTTCCAAAAGTTCATCATTCTCAGTTTCTAATGCCTCTAGGTGATCAACTAATGTAAGAGAAAACTTTCTAAGTCCTAGAAGTTCAGCCTTTTGAATTCTGCTTCTAAGTTTAGAATAGTTTACCTTATGTTCTTCTTCTTCTTCTGATTCTGAGACATCATTGTCTTGTGCCATTAAGCATACTTCATTAAGGCATAGGTGAGCCTTCTCATCTTCTGAGGTGTCGCTGTCTGAGGTTTGATTGTCATCACTCCGTTCAGAATCTCCCCATGCGGCAACGAAGGCTTCCTTCTTTGGTCATTTGTTGAATGATTGTCAGACAGGCCTCTTGACCCTGTCGTTGTCCTCTCGGGATCGTTGAGGACGGTCTTTGATATGATGTCCGTGTTTTGAACACCCAAAACACTTGTCATTGTTTTTCTTTTGATCATCCGACTCCTTGGACTCCTTGTTTTTCCTTATTTTATTTCTTATGAACTTTCGAACGTACCTCTTAGCATAGAGGACCATTTCATCGTTGTTGTCTCCTGACTCGGATCTTTCATTTTCAGCTACTTGAAGGGCTATGCCTTTCCCTTTATCTCTAGATGAGCTTTCTGAATTCCTGTGCGGTAGTTTTAACTCGAAAGCCATTAGAGACCCTAGCATGTCTGCCAGAGACATCTTGGAGAGATCATGCACTTCTTGCATGGCATTGACTTTGCTGTCAAAGAAGGCAGGAAGATATCTGAGGAACTTCCGAATTTGATCCTCGTTAGAGATAGTTCTTCCAAGCACCAACATTTCATTGATCAGCTTAGTGAATCTTGTATGCATTTCAGAAATGCTCTCCTTTTCTTCCTTCTTGAATAGCTCCCAATGAGTGAGTAGCAACTCAATGCGAGTCTTTTTGATCTCATCATTCCCTTCATAAGTAATCTCAAGAGTTTTCCAAATCTCTTGGGCTATTTTAGCTGAAGCAATGTTGGAGTATTGCTCAGGTAGTAGTGCATAGTGAAGTATTCTTACAGCTCGAGCATTGAATACCAGCTTCTTGATTTGATCATCTGTCATGCTGTCGATAGATATGTCTTGTCCTTGAGTCTTCTGGAAGGTATACTCTCCATGTGTTATCACCCTCCACATTCTTGGATCGTTAGACTTGATATGAAATTCCATCTTATTCTTCCAGTGAGTGCAGTTGTCTCCATTAAAGAGTGGTGGTCGATTTGGTGTAGAACCTTCTTCTTCTGCTGCTAGAATGCTTGTATGATACACCTTGATCGCCTTCCAAAGCAATTAGCTTTCTAGAAGATACCCGCTCAGATACCAATTGAAACCAGCAAGCACTCCTGATGCGTCCCCGACGTGTCGTGGACGTATCATGGACTTTAATAAAACTTGATAGTTTAGGAATGGACCCGAGATAAACTTAAACTGAAAAACACATTTCGATTGAGAATTTACACACCCGAAATTCACTCAACCTCCCTTGCCCCACACACGGACTCTTGGGACAGTTTCGACTTTACCCCTAAAGTCGTCAATCCTCTCCTGTCTATCGGCCTACGGTTCACCGACCGTTCCCCAACCTGTCGTTCTAGCAAATACCCAATGTATTGATACTCTAACCCAGTCTTATCTAGCTCACCAACTCTCTAGCACGTACACACACTCCTAAGTCTGATCCACACTTACCCAGATAATCTCTATCTTTTTCTCTCGTACAGGCTTACTTACATATGGTATAAATGCAAGTATTTATACACGGTTGTTAGGATGTAACAACCGTCCTATTAATCTCTAGACTTCTAGGAGTCACTACAACTTTGATTATTTACATAACAGCCACACTAGACTTGCAGAGATACTTCAACTTGATCTAGAGGCTTGAACCACGTGTCGTCATATGGTTGGTCAAGTTGGCGGCAGCCCTCTTGATAGGTCGATCACCACTTGTGAGCCCCACTTGCCTGATTCTGTCTAGCTCATTAAATGCTCATAAATGCTCTCTTCTAAATTCATTATGGCTAAGTAATGATGTTCATTTATAGCTTTGTTATCTTGTGCATTAATGAACTTCATCTTTAAGCATAAGAGATATCTTCGTGCGGTGTCTGACTAGTTGTCTGTGCTAGAAGTCCTTCGGAGCTCTCGTAGAAAGGTGCGCGACTGGTTGGGCACATGTCGTGGATTGAGCGCGCTTGCAACCTTGCGTGCTAAGCCACTTATTCACCTGTCTATCTGGATCATGAATCTTGACAAACACATTAGATAGACAATATAAGGTTTGCTATCATCAAAACTAAAGGATCTTGTCTTAACAAGCCTCACCCCAAAAATTGGTGCCAAACCACTGAAATTCAACATTGTTTGTGTCATCTCGACTAAGGTACAATTCTTCCGTTCAACTACACCATTTTGTTGTGGTGTACAGGATGCATAATACGTATGGGTAATACCCTAGGCATTGCATAACTGACCAAAATGTTGATCAATGAACTATGTGTCGTGATCTGATCGTATTGTTCGCGGTGGAACTCCTAATTGACGCTGGATACGAATACATAAACATTTGAAGAGTTCAAAAGTATCTGACTTGATGTGAAGCTAGAAGATCCAGGTGAATCACGAATAATCATCCACAATCACAAAAATATAACACTTTCCAGCGCGAATCATGGTTTGCATAGGACTAACCAAATCCATGTGAACCAAATCCAAGACTCCAGATGTAGATACAATAGCTTTGGGAATGTGTGTCGAATGAGTTTGCTTGTTCAAGAGACATGGCTGCATGGTCCTTCTGCATGAAGTGTCATTGATGGCAATTCTTCAACAAGATGCTAGGATATATCCTGTTGATTAATCGAGTGTGTGCATGGCCCAGACATTGACGCCGCAGATTTGTACTGATAGTTGATGCAGTTAAGCAAGTTGCATCATGGTCTTGAGAATCAACATCAACAAGATATAAGTTACCTCTTCTGTAACCCTTCAGAAGTGGAACACCTACAGATATATCTGGAACTATAAAACCATGTGAATAGAATGTAATTGTAGATGGCCCTTTATTACATACTTTAGAAACAATTAGAAGATTGTGTACATGACCGTCAACCAGACACACATCCTCCACGCCAGTTCTCTCTCCAACAGTTCCTACTGCAATAAAGCGCCCTTTACCGTTATTCCCAAACGTAATAAATCCTCCATGCAAACTCTCTAGTTCTCAAAATAAAGTGTGATCTCTCATCATGTGACGTGAACATCCATTGTCCATAAACCATAAGTTAGAACCATTTGTATAGTCCTAAAAGGCATGGAAGAAAAAAACTACGTTAGTAGCACTTAGGGACCTATTGTTGTTTGGGTCGTCGAGAATACAATTGAGCATATCTAATAGTGTTAGACTGAGCAAGTCGAGCATTCTTGCGTTGAAGCTTATGACATGAATGAATATGGTGACCATGTATATGACAGTAACTACACTCTACCCTTGCATGTGAAGCAACATTCACAGCAGTAGTATATGAAGTTCGTGAATTAACAACACTAGGATATTTTGTAGAATGGATTGTAGTCTATGAATTTCGTTTATGAGGTAAAACATTGACGTTGATGAAGTAGTGCCATGAAACCGTGGACTAACACGTTAGATCGACCTACCATTTCATTAAGTTTATCTTTTCCTTTAAATCAAGAAGGATTTTCCAATGTCATAATGACTAACTTTCTACTAAGTGCATCACACTGCCTTTATAGATCAACAATATCTTGGCGTATCCACTCGTTATCAGCTTTGAGAGATTAGATTTCTTTTTTTGCCCACTCAAGAATTGAACTTAACTTAGTGCTAACTGCTGAAAATAATGTAGATTGAATAACCTTAGTCAAATTAGAAACCAACTGTGCTGCCAGTTATGTTTGTTCTTTCAAATCTACTATTTCAAACTTAGTTTTTCTACGCACATCAGCCATCTCTATATCCTTATCATGTTTTTCCTCTAGTAATATAATTTTCAAAAGTGCTTCCTTTAAAACATCAAAGATCCGACTTTTAGTGGAATACTTACCTGCTCTACAATGAGAGACTGTAGTACCTTATCTCCAGCCATTAAACACATGGATTCATTGTATACTGATTTGTCAGTGTTGGACCAATGATTGCCGTCATACAGAAATGTGCCATCAACATTTTTCGTATGCTCCGGTTCCTCTTATTTTCCCCACACTACTGCTACAATACGAGAATCATGTCCTCTATATTGTGGAGGTTATGACGATAAAGGACAGTCCTTTATCACATCACCTAGCTTGTGACATCAAAAGCATTCAATTTTACTAACATCAGTATCTTGTCTGTTATTAACTCCATCTTGATATCCTCCTTGTTTTTTGTTCAAAATCCTTGTTAACCCTTGTGCCGGCAGATTCATCTCTAAATCTATATCATCATCTAACTCTCAATCAGAAGATTCAATTACCCTTTTCACCTTCAAAGCCAAATCCTTTCGTTTATTGGTCACTTCCTCAAGATTTAGTTCCTTCATCTTACTCTCATGAACAACAAGATGTGAGCATAATTATTCAAAGGACATGGAAGACAACTGTTTTATCATTTCCAACATAGATTTATAATTAAGTCAATCTTTAGTAAGTGTATCCAAGAACCTTTCGTATATTTGCTCGTTGGTATAGGAAGCTCCCACTGTTTTCAGCTCCATCAACTTTTCAATGGTTGAAGCAAGACTATCTCCATCCACCAACCACCATTTCAAAGTTGTTAAATTCCCGTATGAATTGCTTCTCTTTGGCTTTTCGAATAGACTATGTTCCTTGGTAAGCAATTTTTAAGAAATTCCACACTTCTTTTACCATTCTAATTCCTAAAATTCTGCCTTGATCTTCATCTGACAATGACGAAACCATTATTCAATGAGCTTGTTTATTTTTTGCTCATGAGCTTCTCATTGTCTTAAGTCCACTGATCCTCATGCTTGTCCTATTGAACTCCTTCAACAAGAATAGTCGGTTTGTAATCTCCCTGAGTGACTACTTTCCAGACTTCTAGTCTACTAACATTTACTGATCCTCCATTTGTTCACACCATATGAAGTGGTTCAGTTTTGTCATCTTAAGTGCTTTGACATTATATGAACTTATTCTTGTGATCTACCTTGAAGTGCTTGCCTCGTCAATAGGTAAACCTGCTCTAATATCATTTGTAAGTTCATAGTATAGAGATTCTGGGTACTCAGTATAAGACTGAATAGTACGATATTGTAAACGAAAGAACAATGATCTTGAAGAAAATTCAATTACTAAACTTTATTAATAGCTTAAAAAACTCTTCACCTGATCTGTTCAACACTTTGAACAAACATACTCACATCTAGCACTTTAGACAATCAATCAATACAAAAACCTCACCAATTATCTCTCTTGGGTTGTTCTACTTTTCTCTCGTAAAAGTGATAACCCTGTCTATAACCAACCTATATGTATATATATATACAGTATCTAATCAAAACAGCCTAGAGAAACTAAGTAGATATGCTCGGTTAAACAGATATTCTCTCCTTCTCTAAACAGGTTCTTAACAACTTATATTCAAAGAGATATAATATAACACCCTCCTAAATAGCAAAGATAAAATCGAGTAAATAAACTGAAGCCGCATAATTAGTAAAGATAAAAGCACTGAGCAATGGACTGATAGTTTGTCACATCAAAAACAAAGCGCGTACATTTATAAAACATTATTAGAAAAAGGGTGTGTGCATTTTTTTTCTAGTGAGTGGTATAGATTGATCTTTGTTAAAGAGTTACTAGAGTGTCAAGATTATGAAAAAGCTTAAGACCTTGTTTCATCTCTATAATAATAGTTACACAACCCGTTCTACCATATGCTTGGTTAAGACACCAACTCTTGACGACTTAATTGGAAGTAAAATGGCATGCATCATAATGATAAATCAAACGTTTACAACACTTCATTCTCAATACGTAAATAAATATGCTCGCTTAGGCCAGTGTCTACTCTTAGGTTAGCAAAGAGGATTTATAGGGTGGGAACGTTCAAAACAATGATTAGAGTTTAGAGTTGGATGAAGAAGATTAGATAGTTATGAAGATCATTAGCCAATCTATTTTTGCAATTTCTATAAGGGCGTGGATAGTAGAATCAAAACAACTCCTTTTGAATTTTTTTCTTAAAAAATGGAATATGTATGTGAGATAGGATACCTGAGAGTTATATAGTTGAGAGACTTAGAAAACAACATTCTATAACAAAAAAGTGTGAAGAAAGAGATATATAATAATAATAGGAATGGTAGAAGTTGAAATCTTTGACGTTAATTGGTTTACAAGTAGACTATGACGTCTACGCCCACATGTAACCAATGATATCTATATTAACTATATACATATACTAAAAAGTAAACTATATCTTACACTTAAAAACTGTACATTAGTCCACGATCACTCTGCTATCTCAAACTGATCTTTCAAATAAATACAAAAATAATATTTTCATATAGAAAATTCATTATAGAGAAAAGTACAAAATCTTATCATTAACTGTACAGTAAAGATAGGTATAGCAAAAAATCTGATATAGTGAGAAGCTCCACCAATAAAACCTTAGAGAACCCAATGGGTCCTCGATTGAGTTAGAAAGTGTCCAAGAAAATATATAACTATGTTTTGTGAACAATTCATCAACGTTGAAATAAGAAACAACGCTAAAAAACAGTGGCTTCAAATAATAAGTAGCATCTCTTACTTTTCTAGTGTACACAAGAACAACATTTCGAGATTCATTTTTCCCTTATCAAGAATTGCTAGATCTAGGATTCTGGCCATATCCGCATTTTTTCCCGCCCTGGTGGGTTTCCTTCCTCCATCTAGGGTTCTAGCCAGCTTTTCCCGTTCTTGCCAGGCATTGGTCCTTCCTCCCACATATGGCGCTTCGTAATCCCTCTCCAGCCTCCCCAAAAGCAGATTATGGCACCCGTAACATGGCTATAATCTTCATCAGCCATGTTCCGCGCGGTATTGCATGCACATCATTACAAATCGTGACGCAAAGTGTGCTTAGCCCAAGTCTGCATATTTTGCCGTCTAATTTATTAAACCTTTCGCCTTACATCCTCGCTTGCCATACTCCTTTCATCTTCCAAGCAGCCTTCTTTTCGAACTTACTACGCACACTCATTCGTCTTCTACTCTCTTTTTTGAAACTTCCAATCCCAACCATGGCGATGTCGACCTCTCAAGTTGAAGATGTTGCCATAAAATGTGCGAATTTGGCGCTCACTGCTGCTGAAGAGGCTGCTCTTGATGTTTTGGATGTTGTCGACACAGAATCTGGGGTTAACTATGCCTGCTCCCTCCTCGGTAATCTTTTCATTGCCTACTCTGTTGATATCAAGGCAATGGAGAGATCTTTTGTAAAAATCTGGAAGGTTGAAGATGAACTTAAGGTTCATAATCTTGGCTCTAATATTTTTTGTTCGAATTCTCAGATGAAGAGAGACTGTATGCTGCTATGGGTCATGGACCCTGGACTTTTGATGGTTGCTTGCTAGTTTTGGCTGAAATTGATAAAGATCGGGCACCGAAGGATCATGCTTTTGATTTTGCTCCGTTCTGGGTGAGGGGTACATGATGTGCCTTTGTAGTTCTTGAACCGTGTTTTGCTAAGAGAATTAGGAACAAAATAGGTCATTTTGTGGGATATGTTCATTTCAACAAACGCTTTGTAGGTTCTTTCCTTAGACTTAAGGTGATGATTGATATAAGGAAGCCATTGCTCCGCTTTTTGACGATTTCCATTGTTGGGACACCTTCTATTTTGTGTCTGTCATATGAAAGGTTATCAAATTTATGTTTCTTGTGCAGTCACTTTGATCATATTGTGAAAGACTTCCCTGCGAAGATTGATGCTGCTCATGTTGAGTTCCCTTACGGGTTATGGATGAAGTCGAGTACCTTTGGTTCTGGTAGAGTGCGTCTGTCTACTCTAGCTCCTGCTTATTTTGACATGCGACCACCATCGGTGCATGCTCAACAGCCACCAGCTAACCCTTCTTTGGGACGTCCTATGAAGGGAGTGGAGCCAAGTAAGGTTGCGGTGCAAGCAGACAATGAAGTTGAGGAAGGTGAGATTGTTGCTTCTCCAACTACTTCCACCAACCGCAAGCGCAACGAGGTTGTAGGTGCAGCTTTTGTGCATGATCAAGATTTGGAAGAGCTAGTTATTGAATCTACAAAACGGGGGAAGAGCTATGAATCGAGTGATCCACCACAGGTAACTTCGGGGGTTGCCTCGGTAGCCCAGAATAATGTCGCTTCTGTGGTGAATTGTTGTGGATTGGGTGCTGCTGCAGTGGTTCACGGGGTGGTAGGAGTAGTAAAATCTGAAGCACCATCTTTTGTTTTTTTACGGAAACTAAATTGTCAGTTTTTGAGATACGGTCTATTGCATCTACGTTTAGTGGTTACAACTGGGTCACGGGGGATAGTGAAGGTAGAAGGGGTGGGGTGGCTTTGTTTTGGAAAGACTCTTTTAATGTGTTGTTGTCTAGTTTTTCAGCTCATCATGTTGATGTATTTGTAACACCCCCCGTTAATCACGTCCTAATACAATATTAACTAACACAAATCGTAGCAGAAAATAAAAACATCGCAGCGGAAATTGAAATCTAAACGTAAAATCCCGGGTGTTACGCGCCGTTACCCTCCCATGCAAATAACGAAGCGTCTAAACCTACAACTAAATCAAACGTATAATGATAATCGCTACGATAACGAGGATACATAATTAAACCGAGTTTACAATACTTAAATGTCAAAAGTAATTAGTGAGTCACTTACCTATCTATGCCCGTGATTCAAAAGCGAAGTGTCACCCCTGAGGTATAATCTAAGGTATGCCGCTAACTAATTTCCTAAAAGTTGACAAGTGAGCTACTAATTAAAATCCTGAGTTTAATGTAGTAATGTACTAATACAAAAAGAGTCTGAAGATGTATAAACAAAAGTCGAGGTCATCTACCCACGATTCCGCACACCGGCTCACAACACGATCAGGTACTTGTAATGGGTTACCGTATAGGCTCAGCGAAAACGCTGAATATGCTAAAGTGTAATCCTAGACCCTTCAGGTCACTTAGGTCATTTAGCAGTCTTAACATGAGGTTGATTACATGCTGGTTCATTTTACAGTTTATATAGACAACAATAAATGACATAAATAAACATATAGCAATTCATTGATGCAATAATCCATACATCACATACAACTTACAACATACAATATACAATATACTATAAACAACCATGCTAACGCGTAATCGCTTCCACCGAGGTGTTCGTAATTTTTCCTTTAAGTCATGTTAGTTATCATTAGGTTTTACTTTTAACATCAGTGGGTGTCATGTTAGGACAACCCGTAATTAACCTCACTGGACAGTAGTCCTCCCGTACACACAAGGTGCTCATTGCCAAGGATCAGTCGATCCCGGGACTTCCACTTGCCTAATAAAGGCATTCATGAAAGGCCGAAGCCGTGTGCCAACAGTAGCACCCTCTGACTAACAGTCTATCTAGGCTCATTGGAATTTAAGAGGAGTCAGTCCGATCCAGACGATATACTCCATTGATCACTAATGCGCAACCAATTAGTCAAACTAATTAGATTTCCATACCATATATCAACACTCTCCAATATGTGATTAAATCTTTAATCAACTACCTAAAGTAAAGTCTTAGGTCATGGAAAATTCATTACCATTATAATTGCCTTCGAGATCTTACACACCTTCCTAGAAATAATCTAGGTCATATTCAGGTTCGATATTCAAGCTCTAGAGACTGGGGATCCCGAGTCTCATCCCTAGATAAGTATCTTACTTAGGCTAATTAGGAATTTCAAGGTCTCTTAATTGTTAGTAGTCAAGTCGAATAAGAATCAAAATAACACCGTCCGACAGACGATCGGGCACAATAAATAACGCTTGACAGTCAAGGAAATAATCCACACACTTCATGCATTTCACACATATCGCTCTTATCATATAACCAAGCAATACCCGAACCCGAGGATTCCCTCAGGGGTTCAGACCACACAATGAACATACCGTACACCGTCGAAACGTTAGCGTGACAGCCCTTGCGTATCCCCTAGCGCTCGTGAAGCTGGCATCTACCAACCCGTACCTCTAGAATATACATTGTTCTAACATCAATATCTATAATCCCGAACTCACTTAATCATTCTAGATCAAGCTCTAATCCTTATCCTGTAGCTAATCCCTTAGTTGTTTTCTCATTCAACTTGGTGTTCATTAATCCTAGGAATTTAGGCTTAGTCACTCGTTATTGTTCGCGAGTATATAGTAGTTGCTACGGTAGTAATATTTATTACGTGGAAGTTATGTTCTCGAACTGTTCGTGTATTTGTCGGGGTGCATGCATGCGAGAATAACGTTTACGTGCGCGCATGCATGTAATCTAAACCCTTTCATTATTCGGGTTACCCTACGTAATCATAATTACGAGCATGCATGGACGGTTATATATACTTACATACGCATGTATTATAGTTGCTAGTATACGCTATTGTCTACGTATTTTTTTACGTGCATGTATAAATACTATATACTTGTGCATGCTTAGCATAGTTGTTTTTATAGTCGTGTTACGACTTGTAATTGTATAGTTCCTTATATGACTTATTAACCATATTATATCTTTACTTCACATGATGAATTCATATGATATGAATTATAAGGTTCTTCCCATAATAAATTGATTCATCATTTTATCTGAAGTTCACATATTTATTTGTGACTTCTATTCACAAATTCCTTATTAAGAATTTATCGTAATGCCATGCAAAGTATTCTACACAATATCATGTTCCTCATATTATAAGGTTCTTTACCATATATTATATTTCCCAAGTTTCCAACTTAGATCCATTATTTTATGTGACTGTTTATAAGGCATATTTATTCCTTAATAACTCTCTTATAATATACTCTTTTATACTTAAATACTATGTCAAATTATACCATTCCAACCTTATATTATATTCTTTCCACATGTTAATGATTCCCAAACTAGCCCATGTATTTTTGGTATTTTCAATACTTACCCCACTCATTTTGATTATTTATAAAATCAGGCCATATTATAACTACTCTATATTTCCAATCTTATTACTTTATAATCTAAGGTTTTCAACATTATTATACCTATACATATAAGTATATATTATTGAACAGTACCTACTGTTTTCGAAAATTCTCATTCTTCCCTATCCATTTTTGTTTATTTACAAGGCTAACCCATATGTTATATTTGTTACATTATTACCCTTATTAACTTATAACCTAAGATATTCAAACCTTATAATATACATGTTTATATATATAACATATTAGCGAACTGCCCCATTTATTTTTCATATTTATTAGTTTGCCTATAACTTTCTTTTAATTACTCTATAGCGTCTCTTTATTGTGTAAACCTTTATTCTAATATTTAAACCTTATATTATACATCTTAATTACTCAAATCATCATTTTAACCCCAAATTTTTTTCCAGAATTACAAACAGACCCCTAAATTTCTAGTTTCCGTTTTTCACCCCCAATTTTTCGGTAATTACACTTCATACCCATAAACTTTATAATTGTTACAATTTAATACTTAAACTTTATACTATAACTCTTAATTAATTAAATTACTAAACTAGCCCCAAAAATTCTCTAAAATTCCAAACAAACCCCCAAGGTTCTAATATTCACATTTTAACCACTATAACTCTCGGTAATTACCCAACACCCCCTTATCTCTTTATAGTTATTGTTTTTGACTTAATATTTCTTTAAATACTTAAAATAATTATTTTTTATCATTTTAATTTGGTCAACCCTCCCGTGTGGTCAAGGTTGACCATTTGTTTTTATTTATGAAAATACCCCAAGAACTTTACTAGTTTCACAATTTAACCCCTAATTTCATAAACTTCACATTTTATATTTATAAACTTCCTAAAATTAATCCCTCTCGATTTTAATTATTCTTGGTGCTCTATATTTCTTTTAACTATGTTTTGACCCTATATATAATTCATTTAGTTACTTAAATATTTTATAAGGTTTTAAATTCATTTAAAGTGTTTTATAAGCTTGTAAATCTACCAATATTTTCGTAATACATTCCTAAGTTGCTATGTTTACTAGAATTATGATTTTGCACCAGAACTTATACAGCTTTTTAAATCAACCTATAAATTCAATAATAATTATTTAAGGCTCAAAATAATATAATGACATGGCCTAAACATATGGCCTTAAAAATAACATAACAATAACTTTAAAAATGACATTAATATATCTCTAAAACTATCATATGGTCTTGGTTTTATATAGAATATCCATCTAGTTTCTTAAATCGTTTTTCTCCCATTTCCACACATATTTTGACTTCAATAAACCATATACACCTAAGTTCATTTTTCCTAACTCGTATACCTAACTTATTATACATTATCAACCTCAAATAACACAAATATACATTTAATATTTTAGGCCTCCATCCAATACTTAAGCTAGCTACTTTTAAGGTATTAAGGATGAGTACTAGTACTCTTACCTTAGTATAACCACCAAGAAAATTCCACTAGTTTCTCACCAACTACAAACTCCCTTCCTTGGCCTAGATATATACATATATGCCACGGTTACAATTTTTTGTACTAACTCAAGCTTGAGCATGCACATAAGTCTCAAGAGGTTAGTTAGACTTTTACCTTTTAACACTTGATATCTCCTCTTGTAATTCTCTCCACAGCTCACGGTTTCTCTTGGGTGAGTAAGACCCCCACTAGTAAAAATCATATTTTTTGTTACGAAGCTTCCGGTAACGACTTAATATCGTTATTATACTTGTTATTAGTAACAATAATTTCGTTACCAAAGATAGTACTAAAGACTTAAAAAAATTAAGACAACAGTAACGATATAATTGTTACAAAATCATATTTTTAGTAACGATATAACTTTTAATAACGAATAAAAGTCGTTACGATAAACAAATTGATCTTTAGTTACGCCATCTCGTGTAACGACATGTAACGACTTTTATCATTACAATATATTAGATTAGTAACGATTTTGATTTTTGGTAACGATTTATTGTCGTTACCAACGATCTATGTTCTAGTAGTGCCCTTTCGGTCACCATTATACAAGGAAGAAAACTGAATTAATTACCCTTCTAACTAGCTAGTTTAGGAAGGTTTTTGACATGGTTTTTAAGCATTAAAGGGAGTTATCCTTACCTTAGATTTGGAGGGATTTTTACTGCAACTTTCGGACAGCTAGACAAAGAGGAGAACTTTAGTTTTTGTATGGAAAATGAAGAGGAAAGGAAGGCTTAAACATCCATGTATGGTCTTCATTTTTACCTTGTATTAAGAGCTTCTCATGGTGTGTTTTTGGTGGTGTTTCAGCTCAATGAAAAGGCTGGAAAGAATCCTCCATGCGTGAGCATAAGAAGCAGAAAAGAGGTGTCAAAACTAGCATTTTCATATATACATATGTGGAAGGTGAAGACGGTATTTTGGAGTAGATTTTCTAACCTTTGGAGACTCAATGAGTCCTCCTAGGACTAGGATCCTTTCAGCTGGGTTTTGTTGCCTCAAGAGGAGTGTCTTAAACCTTAATGGAGAAAATCAGTGGAGAATTGCTGCTGGAAAAACCGCCATGAAAGGAGGGAAAGAGGTAAGTTTTTAACTTGTTTTCTTGTATTGTTTTTCCTGCTGAGCAACCGAGGATGAGGGGAGCGTGAATGGATATGTTGATGTATTATAGAGGAGAGAATGAGCTGCAGTTTTGTAGCAAGAGTGAAGGAAAAATCTAGTAAGGAAGGGGCTAGAAACAGTGAAGAAAAGGAAGAAGATGGAAGAGAGTTTACCAGTTTTTGTTGTTGTTCTTCTCTGCTGCTGTACCGAGGGTGAGGCAAAGAAGGATGGAGCTGCTGGCGTAAGAAGAAGAAGAAGGAGGGCTGGCGTGTGACATAAAAAGAGAAAAGAGTTGAGGTGATGGAAGGAGTCTAGGCTGGAAGGAAAATCGAGACAGCATGGGAAAGGGGTAAGGAAAGTAAGGCTAATGTTGTACTTGATTTGTACTATATGTAATTATTTATTTAACTAATGATACTTTGATGTTCTCCTTTTATTTTTGTGTCTCTTCTTCCAGCAGCATAGTAGCCGACAAGAAAGGGGGAATGGAGGGAGTTTTAAAATTTTTATCTCTTAATATTATAATATAGTTGTACACATGTGACTATAATTTTGTGTTACATAGTGACTTATAGTATTTTTGGTCTAAAGGTATATGTATGAGTAGATATATTGTATCTATGATTGTTTAGACTATATAATGTATTCATATAATTTATTGAGGGATATTAGTGGTATTTAATACATGTACTAATATGTTACATGTGATGTTAAATTTAGGAGTTGATTTCTCCTAAATAATATTCTCTTTGATTAGAGATTTAGTGTATAGTTTAATGTCCACTTTGGATTATATATTTTTATACCATAATATTTATAGCAATTATTGCTCATGATTTAATTTAATCCTTATTAATTAAGGTAATAAATCTTTGGGGTATTTGAGTATTAGTTACTAATCCAAGGGGGTGCAACGGCGGATGACGGGGGTGTACGGTTGGTCTCATGTAACTAAAAATTGGAAAACATGGAGATTATTGTGTTACCTTGCTGTGTAGTGCTTGGGTCCTTAGTTAGTTGGAGGTGATATCAATGAGGTCCTACATTCTGCAGAGCATTGTGGTCGTGGTTTTCGCCCACAATCAGTCATGAATGCTTTCAGGTCATGTCTCTCTGATTGTTCCTTAATGGATTTAGGATATCAAGGCAGCAGTTGTTTCACATATACCAACCGTGCAGTGGGAAGTTCAAATGTTAAATGTCGGTTGGATCGTTTTGTTACTAATGATTTGTGGCTGCAGTTGTATCCCAACGCGCAAAATTTTCATCTGTGTTGGGGTCGTTCTGATCACAAGTCCATTAAGCTTTTGTTACAGCCCTCCACTTGTCGTGGACCTAAACCTTTCCGTTTTGAGAATTGTTGGGCATCTGATCCTCGCTGCACAAATCTGGTGCAATCCGTTTGGACATCAAGCAATGATCGGCAAACTTACAGTAGTAAAGTTTTCGCTTGTGGCCAGGCTCTTAGGAAATGAGGGACACGGAAAATTTAGGTTGAAAAGAAGACCTTGCGGGAAGCCCAAATTGAATTGGACATTATTGCACAACAACCGCCGACTTTACAAAATCTGGACTGGTGGAAGGCCTGTTCCACTAAGATTAACACTTTACTTTTAAATGAGGAAACTAGGTTGCACCAACGTTCTCGACAATCATGGGTGATGGCGGGAGATCAAAATTCGAGCTACTTTTACAATAGATTTAGGTCGAGTGCAAGAAAAAATGTTATTTACAGTTTGTCGCCTTCTTTGCCACTTGCTACAACCTGGCCAGGCATAGAATCGGCAGCACGTGGTTATTTTCAGATCCTGTTCACTAGCACTCTCCCTCAGCCTGATTCCCACCTACTAGCATGTGTTGAAAACAGAGTTCCGGCCCATATGTTTGACCAAATGGGAGATCCTTTCACCCGTGAAGAGGTAGTTGCCGCTTTTAGGCATATGAACCCCAATAAAGCCCTAGGCCCTGACGGTATTAATGGGATCTTTCTTCGGATGTTTTGGCCCACAATTAGTGAGGACTTTATTAGTTTCGCCCTTGAGTTTCTTAACTCAGACTTTATGCAGCCCCTTTTTAATCACACACACATTGCCTTAATCCCAAAAGTAAAGGGTGCTTATTCCATAACGGATTATCGGCCAATCTCTTTATGCAACACCATTCATAGGGTTATTTCGAAAGTTTTGGTTAATCGGGTGCAGGATGTTATGCCTTATGTTATCTATGACAATCAGGGTGTTTTTCTTAATTCAGACTAAATCTTAATTGCCCATGAAATTCTTTATCACATGAAATTGTCCAGAGCCAAAGTTTGTGGTCATTTTGCTTATAAGATGGATATGTCAAAGGCTTTCGACAAGGTTGAGTGGTCTTTTATTTTAGATGTATTGCAACATATGAGCTTTCATCCCTTATGGATTAAGGCAGTTTGGAAATGTATTACAACATCTACAATGGCTATGTTTATTAATGGATACCTAGGGACCACTTTCCATCCTCGGCGTGGTCTTTGTCAGGGTGATCCGCTGTCTCCTTTCCTTTTTATTTGTTGTATGGAGGTCCTCACCTCAGCCTTGCAGCTTGCACCAAATGTTGGCATGTACTCAGGGTTTACCCAGCGGGGCCTTGCTCTCCAATTACTAACTTGCTGTTTGCATACGACTATGTCTTGTTTGGTGCCTCTACGACTCAAAATGCTCATGCTCTAGCAAATATCCTGGAGGACTTTAAGCTGGCATCTGGCCAAAGTATCAATAATGACAAGTCAGCAATAATGTTCTCAGCAAGTTTGCCTACCCACTTCACACTGATATTGCTGCAGTTTTAGGTGCACATCCTGTGACTGATATTGGTATGTATTTGGGATTCTCGGTTAAGGTTGGACGGAATAAGAATGCAATTTTTGCATATATACTAAAGACATAATCGCACAACGTCTGCATAGCTGGTCTCACAGGGCTTCTCAAGCAGGGCGTTTAAACTTGATCAAGTCCATTCTGCAAGCTATCCCGACGTATGTTATGTCCATCATTTCTCTCTCTCAAACATTGCTTAAGTCAATCAAAGGAAAGACTGCAAAGTTTTGGTGGGGTGGCACATATGCAAAATCATCCATTCATTGGGTTAACTGGCAAACCATGTGTAAGGATTTAGCTTCTGGGGGCCTGGGTTTTCGTGACTTGAGGTGTTTTAATCGAGCGCTCCTTGGTAAACAGTTGTGGCGTATCCTTGCTCACCCTGACTCTCTACTTTCATGGTTTTATGTTGCTTGCTATTTGCAAGACACACCACTTATGCATGCAAAGCTGAATGCCAATTCTAGCCCTATTTGGAAAGCTCTCTTGAGTGTCAGGGATCTCATTGACTTTGGCGGGCGGAATCATGTTACTGATGGTCTAGGCACATGCATTAATGAGCGTTGGCTTTTGGCCAAACCCGGGGGTAGACCATACATGTGGCATACTCTTCACCATCCCCATGTCTCGCAATTGCTCACTTCTCCTGCCTCTTGGAATCTACCTTTGCTGCAGCAGATCTTTCATCCGGATGATGTAGAGTATATATTGCAGTATCAATTTCCGCTCTACAATGCTGAGCCTGATTCATGGTCTTGGAGCTTTAGTTCATCAGGTGAGTACACAGTTAAATCGGCGTACAAATTGGATGTTCAATTATCCACTACCGCGGAACCCATGTCTTCAACAGCAATTTCACCTCCGCTGGGGGTCACCGCTAAGCGCTTGTGGAAATGTGTGCTGCCTCCGCGTGTCCGTCTTTTTGGACGGAAGCTTCTTCATGGTGCGATCCCTTGCATGGATTTGCTTACCCAATTTGTGTCAGCCTACTATTTCACCATGTTCTAGCTGCGGAGCACAGGAAACTTTGGCACATGTTTTTCATCACTGCCCTTTGGTTCTCCCTTATTGGGATCGTCTTTCAGTACCTCGCCCCCCTTGATTGCAGACAAATGCTGAATTCATTGACTGATATGCTTCCGAATGTATTTGCCCCCTGTTAAGTGCATAGAAGTTCTTACCTCTTTCCTATGGAGATTATGGTTTGCACGCTGTCAAGTTCAACATGCGAGAGCGAAGACTTTTGAGTGGGCTTGGTTCCAAGCTGACAGCTTTTATAACCTTAATTTGTTAAGCCACCATGCATCTTCTTCTGCAGCTTTATCTACGCATCGTGCAAATAATAGACTTTGGTTGGAAATTTACGTAGATGCTAGTCTGGACCAATATTGTCAGTATGGTTTAGCATATGTGACCAAGGTCAATGGTAAGGTTTGCTATGCGGGCGTCAGTGGGGAGGGAGGTGGAGCTTTTAAGCCATCTCAGGTTGAAGTCATGGCTCTCACTTTTGGTACTACGGCCGCTGAGGATTTTGAACACACACCTAAGAATAATTTCAGACTACAAAGGCCTTATTGATTACATATGTTATCACCAAGTATCAGCACTGGATGACTCATCACAGGATATATTTAACCATATGCTGTCAATTTTACCCTTTGTGACTAATATTAAATGGTTTCATGTTGTACGTGCTGATAATCTTTTAGCTCATAACCTAGTCAACTATAAAAGTATCAACTCCCTAGAAATAGAAAGCATACTCCCTAAGAGTTGTTAGAAGTAAGAATGACTTTCCAGACTATGTAAGCATGCTTTGTTCTTAATACACTACGTTCTTTTTTTAAAATAAAAAATTCTAGAGTACACATTTGGTTGGTAGCATCCTAATTCGCATAAACAGAATCTACAGGTTCAGGAAAAGCTCTTTCGATTCGGACATTTGAATCTCCGAAGCGAAATATGAAGGTCCTTCGATTTGCATTTCGTTGTTGCTTTTTTCACCAACTTGATCGTAAGTTCCATGAATGCCCAACATCATAAAGTTTTTTTTTCGTAAACAGAAACATCATAAAGTTAGAAATGGTAATCAATACGGTAAACTAGTAATATAAATTGAAACCTGTTTTAAAGTGGTACATTCTGTCCAATTTGAATACCAAAATTCTCTAAGCTACATAATTATTTTATACACTTTTTCTCCTCTTTCTTTTTTTTTCTCAGTATATCCCACATATAAGATAATCTTCTACACAATGACAAATAGACACTTTTTTCAAATAAATTAATAACCATTTAAAAAAAAACAGATAACAAGAGAAACTTAATTTTTTTTATCAGAATGAGTTTCCTATTATTAAAGTATAAAAGGGAAATTAAATTATTTAGAACTTTTTAGTTTAAAGAAAAAACGCCCAAAAAATAATTATGCTTGAAGTTTATATCTTTTATTGCTTTCAAATAGCCAAATGAATTCACTCGATACATAAAAATCCAAAATACAAATGAGCATAAGTTCTACGAGGGCAAAAACAAGATTGCTATCAGAGAGCAATGAAAAAAAAATTATCCATATATGCACAGTTTGGAGGGCAAAAATTGGAAGACCAAAAACCATCATAATTAAGAACCTATAATTTAAAAGCATAGTCTTCTAGAATAAAACCCTCAGTCATATAAAAGGATAAAACGCTGATTGAAAGCGAAACACGCATTTAAGATAGTTGGCTATTCCACGTCTAAACGAAGATATGTGCAACCACCAGACAGGTAATAAATAAAGAGCATCTCATACCGCGTGAGCCATAATTTACAATATCAACTCTCTGTGATAAGAAAAAAAGAGAACATTCGCAAACACAATCCAAAGTATATGTAATGTCACCAAATTACATTGACAAGCTCACATCCTTGCATAGTGCAATAAGAAAGAGAAAAATGTAAAAGCATATCATAAAAAGAGCGAGTGTATTAATAAGGGGGACCCACAAGCACAATAGCAAGGATGAAACCACAGTAATCCAAAAAGCTAATATAAAAAATAGCAAGTATGAAACTCCAGCTCGATTCTCTTTGTGGTGAATTCAGCAAGTCCGCCTGCTCCCAAGGGTTTCCTCACTTCTCCAACAAGGGTAGATGATAAACCCCAAAGTTCGTTATCAGAAAAAAAAAGCAAAACAACTTAGGGGTTGGTTTGGTTTCGAGGAAGGAATGAAACAAAATTCCCTTGGACAAACAGTAGAGAGGAACCATCACCCAACGACCATAGAGACAAAAAAAATAACCATCCACCAAAATCAAGTTGTGCCAGCAATTCTGTCCATCAATAGAAGCTACCCCATTATTAGTATTCTCTTCATTGCTTCCTCATTTTCAAAAGGCAACTTGTAAAGTCTTCTCTCTTTTCTTTGCAGTTCTCGTATCTGCTTCATCATTATCATATTTCAATTTTGCCACTTCAAGTCATGCTAAATCTCTTTAAAGTTCTCTCCTTTTCACTTTATTTCTATTGTAATACTGTCTTTTCTTCTTTTTTTTATTAGAAGGGGGGATTGGGGGAGTCTGCCTTAGAAACTTTACCAGATATGGGGAGAATTAACACCCCAAGGTGCCACTTGCGTCCTTTAAACTCTCTTGCTTGACATTTTGATCTCCGGAAGATGATATTGGCGAAGTCCCAGAAACAGACATGGTGGAACTAGCTTTTTCCTTGAGAGAAAGACCTTGGAATTGAGAGGGCAAAGAAGAATCTGAGCCCGCAATACGAGGAGAGTGAGATGCCGAAGCAGCAGAAGACTGCACAGCAGGAGGCATTAACCATTTCAGCCAATCACCACGTCTTCTGATCTTGTCACCCTGCACAGGAAATCATAGGCCTAGATTATCATCTGACAATGTTCTACCTATTACTCACGGAACTGAATTTGAAAAAGGGACTATTCTAAACAAGAACTACCTGTGTTTCCACGATGGTGGAAGCTCGAACAGCATCCAATATAAGCTGAATATCATTAGTCAACTGCTTAACCTGGAAACAAAGTACAAAGCCAAAAACTCAGATATGATGCAAGGATCTTAAGCAGTTGGGTGTAAAAACGGTATTATCCTTTTCAAATTGGCTGCAATGTCCATGTTATCTCATTATCAAAATGAGAAGCACCACAAAACGACAGTGATCTATCCCAGGGGTATTGACAATAGATGTATGAGAAATTGAACAATTGCTAATGTCATGGACAAGAAATAATTTCCTTTCAATTCTAGAGTTTCATAACTCTTCATTAGCAGTACATCATATTATAAGGGAAAACACTCACACAACTATCACCTCCCAGACCTGCAGTAACATTATGCCCTTTGAGCTGACTGAAATCCTTCAACTTCACCACACATGGAAAAACATTCAGTGACCCCAGATACAAAGGCATGTAAGGTAAGAGAAGAGATCAATTTCATGCGAGCTCTAGTTTTGCAAGCCACTATGCGGCAGTATTATAATAGATTAATTTATATTAGTCTTTTTAACTTTGTCAGTCAATTTGAAGCTCAAATGACAAAACATCCTCAAAAAGTTACGATCTGGATAACAGAAATTGCAACCCCTAACTGGGAGGAACCTGAACCACTGCTCTTCAAATTCAATCTATAGAATTATAAAGAGAAAGGTGAAGAATGGAAGGATTACTATCTTCTTTTGTACCAAAGATATCCTGACCCTAGTTATTTAAGCTAAAGGAGAGATAATGATCAAAACTCTACAAGTTAGTTCAAGGAATAAAGAAAGTGGTGTTCCCTTAAGGAACTTCAGATACAGAAGGGCGCTACCAAGACCATCAATAGCATCTATAACTTCACATTTGCACTTGATATTTTGTATGGTCATCAGTTCTGCTTCTACTTCATATTAATTGGATGGGAATTGAGGATGAGTGGATGACTCTTGACCAGCAAAAATATGAAAGACCAACCCAACAAAGCTCCCAATAAGTCTCTCTTAAAGACTCTCTACAAATGCATAGATGTCTGACCTTGCATAAAATTCCAGAAGACACAGTGACCCACACAGCACATTCGGAGTTGTTTTGGTATCCATTCTATCCCAAAAAATCCTTGAACAATTTAAACTTACCTGAAATTCAACTTAGATCAATTACAAGCACCTAAACTTAAAGCAAGAGCCAAATGATTAGTAACTACGATGCAAGGAAACACAGCTCGGCCTGTTTCCAGGTCCTGAAATATTCAGGGACACAAATTGCCTCAAAATGGCATCCCTACGTGTCAGTAGCAGTGTGAGTGCTTCTGAAAGCAGATTGATGTGGAATACAAAAACCTATGCTGTTTACCACTTCTGCCTCCTACCTCACCATTGTCCTCTCTTCTCTGCGGTTGATTTCTGTTGCTGCTCTCCAATCATAAAACCTATGTTATTCTATCTTAGAACACAAAACTCCCTCTCCTATCACCTTCATCCTACTCCTTTTCTTGTACAGTGATCTCCTATTCGCAGAACCTACAGACAAAAACCTGCCTAGTCCTTTCTTATCTGCTCTGTTTTCCGTACAGTTTGAGGCTGTTTTGCCCAATTTCTATTGCTGCTCACTGATATTCATCAGGCTTCATCCACAGCCAAAACTATTCAGTTTCCAATTCTGGCTCAAAGGATACATTGATGAACAATGATAAAAAGTACTCTTTATGCCCATATTAATGCATTTTCATAGAATTACATATTAAAATATAACCTTTTCTTGTAAGATCAACTCATCGTTGGTCTGACATGCAATTCTTTTATACAAGGTCTCACTAGCAATTTTATTCCATCTATCTATTCCTTGCATCATCATTCATCATCTTTAAAACATCCACATCCCATGGAACAGTTATTGGCAGCACTAGAATTAAGCACAAACAAGTGACTGAACATCAATGACTAAAAGTCCTCATCTTGTGATCTTTCTATCACCACAGCTCGTGGCCCAGAAACTGCAATAGAGATCGACGCCTTTCAAGATAAATGAGCTTCTCAAGTTTCATTTCTCAAAGGTAGCATTGACCTTTTCTTAAATCATACACACTGATAAATGAAACTATTCTCAAATAGTTTCACTTTGTGATGGTGTTGACTTCCAACTAACAAGACGATGAGACAGCAGAACTTCTGCGACGTTTATAGGAGTAGGCCATTCCAGCATTGTCGCCTTACTCTAATCAACCAAGAGTGTGGAAAAATACTACTGATAAGCTGAAGAAATGAGTTTTAATTTGGAGGCAAACAAGCTTATAAATTGATATAAAGTTCATTCTCCTTGAGTACAGATAGTTTATTCTAATTAAACACGTGCAATGTGAGTTATCCTACAGTAAACATCCCGAGGTATGTGCACATCCATCAACCCACAACATGAAATATATCCTCGTAAATGTTAATTCTAGTGCTTATAGAAGCATTTATCTGGTTGAGTTTCTAAGTAATGCATCCATCTATAAGACAAAAAACAATCGAAACAGAGGACACTAGTTGCCACCCATTAAAAACCCATCTTTCTGGTTCACCAAAGTCTCAAAAGAAATGCTTTCATCTTTCAGCAAATGGAAAATAATAAATGAATCTCTAGTACTCATGAATAAGACCTCAGGACTACCACTAGACAGCACCTACCATGAGCAAGCAAATCCTTTGATTATATTATAAACCAGATAAGACAGTAAGATGTCAGCCATATAAAACTTGTAAAATTTAACAACGAAGCATTTTTGCAAGAAAGGCATGAGATTCGTATGATGCTGTTAAGTGCATAAAGTGAGCAAGACAAAAGGAAAGTGTGCAGAAAAGAAAGCAGCTTATAATATAGTTAATCAGTCTCACAGATACCATCCCAGTATCCCAGTAAGAAGAGCAACCACCAAAATCATGCAGCTAACA
>CM041783.1:49329284-49386117 GCA_023374045.1 Limonium bicolor | reverse complement strand
TTTTCCTTCCTTCTCTTGCACCGAGTCCGGGGATGTAGGTTAGATCCCGAGACTTTATTATGTAGGTGGTATTCATTCCTTGTTTCTTAAATGATCACATTTGTGAATTTTCTTATTTGCTTGGTCTTATTACACATGTTTTCCTCTATTCTCTGGCACCGAGTCAGTGATATAGATTAGATCCCGAGACTTTATTATGTAGGTGCTAATCATTCCTTGTTTCTTCAAGGGTTATTTGTGAATTCTTTTACCACCGCACGTTGGAGGACGTCTCCTCCATAGCTAGTCCCCCATTCCCAACACCCAGGGTTGAGAAAGCGGAGTCACCTCTAGACTCCAGGATAAGCTCCATCAATTTGTCACTCCCCCATTCCCGACACCCAGGGTCGAGAAAGCGGAGTCACCTCTAGACTCTAGGATGTGCTGAGAAAGTGGGGTCACCCAGGGACCCCCAAAATATATTCCACCATAGACGGTCGAAGGATCTGATGCAGATGCCAACTCCCGATCATCCATGTCGCGCGGCCCGAGCTGTTGTCTTCCCGGGTTGTTCTCGTGTTTCACCAATTGGTGCTTTTCGTTTCATTATCATTATAATCTCGACACCATAGTGGGTGTCATTAGCGGTCCTCTATAGTTAGAGGGGAGTTTCTCTTTGTATAGTTCTTTTGTTTGTCCACGTGGTTCGTCGTGTCCCACCAATTATGATTTGCTCTTCATTATCATTAATGAATAGACACCAGAGTGGGTGTCATGGTACGTCCTCAATGGTTTAGAGAGGAGTTCCCCTTATAGAGTTTTTCTTTGTGTTCATAGTTCGTTGTGGTTCATCTCGAGTTCCATAAACGAGAAAGGGACTAAACTACTGTGTGCGCGCAAGTAATATGCCACAAGGATATATAACAAGCATATAAGCAAGCCACAAGAAGCATCCAATTTCATGCTATAGTCTTATGGTCATTGTCAAACAAAGCACACAGCACACAAGCCGTGTAACACAGTAACATACGAACCACACATGTCCATACCTTATTCAAAAGCACGTGTTGTCTCACACACGGGATCTTGATCGGCGTTCGTTACGGCCCTACAGTCAAATCTTAGCTGACTTTCCTCGTTGATTTTTGGAGCACAACAAGACTCCCTGCTCCTGGATCACCCGACACTAACTTCTGATTATATATTTCTCTCTCAGAATGAGCGATACTCAACTCATGCTCAGGATTCCTGGAACAATGCCTATAAGCCTGCGTGGGAAATTTGATTGCAGGATTCCTAGAACTCCACCTGCCGTTGGCATGCAGAGATTGTGTAAGAACCAGGAAGGAGATTAAAGGGGCTTAATCATGGAGGCTTGGAACAAAAACAATCAGAGGAAAGAAGGAACTACACAGAGACTGTTAGTATTTACCTTACTAGTTTCCTGGACTCACCAGTTGCAGATTCTCAAGAAACAGCGAGAACAAAGGGAGGGGGCTGAGATGAGTCTCTGAACAGGCTGAAACAATGTCAATACTGATGCCCAAGATAAGGTCATTGGAAACTTAACATCTAGACTTGTGAGCTAGACCAAAGGAAGAGAAATGGCTTCTGTAAGTATTGGAACACGCGCATGCAGGGAACAGAGGGTAGGGTGAATGAGCATGAGAATTACTTAAGGGGTTGTTAGTGGGATACAGTCCCGATGGAGAATGTGTGGGAGTTTGGGAAAATAGGCACGCTGGTGCTTGGGGTTTGAAGAGAATGCAGATTCTTCTGCTCATGCTTGTCACCTGGGCAACTTTGCTTAAATCAAGAGCATCTCCTCTGAGTTTCAGGTTATCAGACAGTATAGTACAATGGAGCGTGGTGTTCTGGGCTAGTTGTTCTCCAGATTCCCGATGGTACAGAGAATGGACAGAGGGATGTGTTTGTTTTTTTTTTGTAGTTGCCTTAGAAGAATCGGTACTAGTTTCAATCAGTTAGTATTAGTTACCGAATTCGAGCTTAGCTCAACTGGTTAAGATGTTCACTAGGCATACGAGAGGTACGAGGTTCGAACCTCAGCGGGAGCGTCTTTGCTCCTTTTTTTTTCTTTCTCTCTTTTTTTTGAATAAGTTATACTTGCTTATTTATCTAAGTAAGATCATATAATATGTCACGTACCAGCTAGATACACGACCATTTAATTTTCGTCACGTCATATATAGACCTTTTTATTTCGTAGTGTTTTAGTTGTACATCTCTGCGACGTTATTAATTATTACAACGTTATGGTACCGTAATGTTACGTACATGAGTTTTCATATTCGTACATATATATATACTCGATTTAATTGTTCGTACGTTATTTTATGTCCGGATTATAAAACGCATTATAATTTTTATACGTTTAATGTTCAGGGTATTTCAACTTACCCCCCTTAAAGAGACTTCGTCCCGAAGTCTTACTTCCTTAACTTATATTTTTCCACTCCTAGCAATCTTAGGGATCTAGTCCCTCATTCACTCACGATACCGAAAGAATTAAGTCCGTAGCTATAATGCTCAGTGCTTCTAAGCACCATGCCACATCACTGGCTTCACACAAGTTCTCATAGTAGACCAAGAAGCTAGCAATGTGTATAACATGCTAAAGTGCAACCCAAGGCACACGACATTCATTCATACATAGCGTACATAACATTTCCACACACAATTCCCAACACACAACCCTACCAACCAACCATGAGTGGTTGTAGGAATACATCATAATAAATCAACAAACATCCAAAACAAAACGCGCTTACCCCCTTAAAAGAGGGGTACGCCCCCGTACCCTACACTGAGCCGAAACATCGATGAAAAGATAGGGGTACATAGTTTTCCTTTTATCCTCCAATTCTCGTGTGGCTTCTAGGACTAGCCTCCCGCACTGTATCGGGCTTGTAACTCTTGCTCTCGGGGTTCGCGAAGCACTCAAAGGCCCTGTGCCCGGTCTTCTTGTAGTAAAGCACTCTACTGGTTCACCCTGGCAATCAACTCCGGGTGGTTCTTCGAGCATCGTCTACATTTAAATCGGCGCTCGGGCCCTTTGCTCGGGCCGGCTTCAACCCTGAATATGTGATTTGGTTAGTCAACAATTGGTCATGACAACTGTAACGGTACTTAAGCATTAGAGTTGGGTTCAGTTAACCCTTAGGTGGGTAGGAGCGTAGCGGCTTAGCCGAATTCGCCGGGTGGCTCAGCTGAAGTGTCTCCGTAGGTTTGTGCCCATGGTATCTCCCCCGTTTCCTGTTTCGGGTAGCGCTTACTGGTCCGCACTCTTCTGTTTATGGTCCTCCGAGTCATCGCCTTTCGCCTTCTTTTTCTTAGTGAATTCCTCATCACGCATCTGAACGGTGATCTCAACCTGGGATGCTGCATGATAGTAGTCCTGTGCATACTAGGGTTTAGTGAACTCTTCACAATATAACATTTAATACAACTTCATAGTTCAAGTTCAACCTGGATCATGGCGTAACGACTGGGCCCCATGCCATATCTGATGCGGTGATTCAGTCTACCATAAAAACGCTCCACTAGATCTCATCTGAATATCCCAAGCCTGGAAGTACATGAAGTAGAGCAGTGAACACCGAGTAGTATTCGTCTACGGTCATCCCCTCGGTCTGTCTCAGGGTGTCTAGCTCAACTCGCTTCTTGGTCCGGAGGTGGGCGGGGTAGTACTTAGCCCCCAGCAACGCAGTGTAGGCATCCCATCCAAATGTGGGGTCGGCTAGGTGAGCATCCTTCACAAGCTTCCACCAATCGCTCGCTGACCTCGTAGGTAATAGGCTGCGAGTCTGACCTTGGCCTCAGCAGGAACATTCAAAGTGTCGAAGGCGGTCTCTATGAAGTAGTTCTCTAAGTAGGTGGGGTCTGGCTCTCCTCGGAACTCAGCTGGTCAAAGGTCTGCTTGGCTCTTCACCCAGTTCGTCTCCCTGGGCGGGTGAGGCTGTGGTGCCGATGGTGTCTACTGGGCTCCTGGCTGGAAACCCATGTGACCTAGGGCTGCTGCTACTATCTCTGCTATGGTCTGCCCTGCAGCCATGCTATCCTGCTCCATGTGGCCATGGCCTCGTCCTCGACGTCCAGACATCTGAAAATGTCGTTGTTAGTTAGAACATTCACAAGAACTTACTGCAAGTTATTATCACCCTTGCTGGCGGTTATAAACTGGTAAAGTCATGCCTCGCATTACTAACTCTTAACCCCGTTTCCCAAATTTAGATTTTTCCTATTCTCGGTACTTCTCTGTTCCAGTCATCAGAGCGCAACTACGCTCTGATACCACTTTCTGCAACACCCCCGAATAAAACATCCATAGATTAAATGAAACGCTTGACGATAATGTAACTAGCTTGCAGCGGTATAACCTCCCTCCGGTGTCACGACGCCACCACCCACGTGGTTACACGACCACTCTTCCAACACCAAGTTACGGTCTGAATGACTGGAATTAAACCATACCGAATCCAAGTACAACGGGAAAATACAAGCCAAGTACCGAGAGTCTACATCATAAGTTCTTACTTAAGTTACACAACCGAAACATTCACAAGGGTTTAGTGTTACATAATCACAACTCCTACATTAAACATAATACACAAGTCTTGCCCGTACGGACTACCCCTATGGTAGTCGCCCTTGCCTACTCTCCGTCTCTTTCCCGTTTCATACCTGTAAAAATGAAGGACTCAGCAAAACTATGCCGAGTATGAACGTGTGAAGCCCGCATGTTACCGGGCTACACGACTACCTGGTCGAATATGATTTAAGTCATTTGCATGCTATAGTAAAGCATTAACACCCAACATACAACATCAACATAGCAACACCCAATATACAACATCAGCATAGCAATATCAATAAGCAACCAAGCACAACTTGCGAGTAGCATAGCAATGTCAAAAGCAACCAAGCACAACTTGCAAGCACGCTACTCAGCACAATAAGCTGCTAATGTAGCAACAACAATCAAATAATTTATAGACGTGTGCGCAGGTATATTATCCGTCGATCCTCACTATGGGATCATTCCAGAGATTACGTATTGTTTTCTTGTTCTCATTACACATGTTTTTCCTTCCTTCTCTTGCACCGAGTCCGGGGATGTAAGTTAGATCCCGAGACTTTATTATGTAGGTGCTATTCATTCCTTGTTTCTTAAATGATCACATTTGTGAATTTTCTTATTTGCTTGGTCTCATTACACATGTTTTCCCTATTCTCTGGCATCGAGTAAGGGGATATAGATTAGATCCCGAGACTTTATTATGTAGGTGCTAATCATTCCTTGTTTCTTCAAGGGTTATTTGTGAATTCTTTTATCACCGCACGTTGGAGGACGTCTCCTCCATAGCTAGTCCCCCATTCCCGACACCCAGGGCAGATAGCGGAGTCACCTCTAGACTACAGGATAAGCTCCACCAATTTGTCACTCCCCCATTCCCACCCCAGGGTCGAGAAAGCGGAGTCACCTCTAGACTCCAGGATGTGCTGAGAAAGTGGGTCACCCAGGGACCCCCAAAATATTTCCACCATAGACGGTCGAAGGATCTGATGCAGATGCCAACTCCCGATCATCCATACCGCACGGCCCGCGCTGTTGTCTTCCCGGGTTGTTCTCGTGTTTCACCAGTTGGTACTTTTTCGTTTCATTATCATTATAATCTCGACACCATAGTGGGTGTCATTAGCGGTCCTCTATAGTTAGAGAGAGTCTCTTTGTATAGTTCTTTTGTTTGTCCACGTGGTTCGTCGTGTCCCACCAATTGTGATTTGCTCTTAATTATCATTAATCAATAGACACTAGAGTGGGTGTCATGGTACGTCCTCAATGTTTTAGAAGGAGTTCCCCTTATAGAGTTTTTCTTTGTGTTCATAGTTCGTTCTGGTTCATCTCGAGTTCCATAAACGAGAAAGGAACTAAACTACTGTGTGCGCGCAAGTAATATGCCACAAGGATATATAACAAGCATATAAGCAAGCCAACGAAGCAATCCAATTTCATGCTATAGTCTTATAGTCATTGTCAAACAAAGCACACAGCACACAAGCCGTGTAACACGGCAACATACGAACCACACATGTCCATACCTTATTCAAAGCACGTGTCGTCTCACACACGGATCTTGATCGGCGTTCGTTACGGCCCTACAGTCAAAATCTTAGCTGACTTTCCTCATTGATTTTTGGAGCACAACAAGACTCCCTGCTTCTGGATCACCCGACACTAACTTCTGATTATATATTTCTCTCTCAGAAGAGCGATACTCAACTCATGCTCAGGATTCCTGGAACATGCCTATAAGCCTGCGTGGGAAATTTGATTGCAGGATTCCTAGAAATCCCCTGCCGTTGGCATGCAGATTGTGTAAGAACCAGGAAGGAGATTAAAGGGGCTTAATCGTGGAGGCTTGGAACAAAAACATCAGAGGAAGAAGGAACTACACAGAGACTGTTAGTATTTACCTTACTAGTTTCCTGGACTCATCTGTTGCAGATTCTCAAGAAACAGCGAGAACAAATGGGAGGGGCTGAGATGAGTCTCTGAACAGGCTGAAACAATGTCAATACTGGTGCACCAAGATAAGGTCGTTGGAAACTTGACATCTAGACTTGTGAGCTAGACCAAAGGAAGAGAAATGGCTTCTATAAGTATTGGAACACGCGCATGCAGGGAATAGAGGGTAGGGTGAATGATCATGAGAATTACTTAAGGGGTTGTTAGTGGGACAGTCCCGATGGAGAATGTGTGGGAGTTTGGGAAATAGGCACGCTGGTGCTTGGGTTTGAAGAGAATGCAGATTCTTCTGCTCATGCTTGTCACCTCGGGCAACTTTGCTGAAATCAAGAGCATCTCCTCGAGTTTCAGGTTATCAGACAGTATAGTACAATGGAGCGTGGTGTTCTGGGCTAGTTGTTCTCCCAGATTCCCGATGGTACAGAGAATGGACAAAGTGTGTGTTTGTTTTTTTTGTAGTTGCCTTAGAAGAATCGGTACTAGTTTCAATCAGTTAGTATTAGTTACCGAATTCGAGCTTAGCTCAACTGGTTAAGATGTTCACTAGGCATACGAGAGGTACGGGGTTCGAACCTCACGGAGCGTCTTTG
Organism: Limonium bicolor; assembly: GCA_023374045.1. Lineage (NCBI taxonomy): Eukaryota > Viridiplantae > Streptophyta > Magnoliopsida > Caryophyllales > Plumbaginaceae > Limonium > Limonium bicolor. Next base: position 49,379,001 of record CM041783.1, on the reverse strand, counting down.
CTCCTTTTTTTCTCTCTCTTTTTTTTTGTATAAGTTATACTTGCTTATTTATCTAAGTAAGATCACATAATATGTCACGTACTAGCTAGATACACGACCATTTAATTTTCATCACGTCATATATTGACCTTTTTATTTCGTAGCGTTTTAGTTGTACATCTCTGCGACGTTATTAATTATTACAACGTTATGGTACCGTAATGTTACGTACATGTGTTTTCATATTCGTACATATATATATACTAGATTTAATTGTTCGTACGTTATTTTATGTCCGGATTATAAACGCGTTATAATTTTTATACGTTTAATGTTTATGGGTATTTCACTGCAACTCCATAAGTCAATGTCATTGATCTTGATTTCAAAACCCACATAGGCCATATTTTTTTGGGCACTATTTTTATTCATTGGACTTTATATTACGGGTTTTTACGGTTTTTTTATTGAACCGTAATCTAAAGTCCTTATAACCTGAGAATTTGTCCGTTTTTCTTCATACTTACAGTAACCTCTAACCTCCCGCGAACACTTCTGTCTCTGTACTTCCTTGTTGAAATCGCATCCTCACTCCCTCTACCTTAGTAATGCCCATCGCCGCCGTTCACCCCACTCGCCACCACTGGTCATCAACGTCGCCGTCTGTCTCTAACCTAGTATCTGATTTCTGAAAATGTGTATATGCATGCCAGAATATGTGTATCCATGTCGATTTCTGAAAATGTAATAGCAAAAGGTCTAACCCTACTCATATATGTTGTGCCCAAATTCACAATTGGAACCTAGTTTTGTGGGATGATTCCCGAAGCGTTGCCAAATTGCATTTGTTGTGCGCTTCTTACTAACAGTAATTTTGCAAACCTAACTGTCAAATTGCATTTACTGTAGTTTATATCTTTGCTTATTGTTTTGAAGAGTAAATTCGATTTAGTTATTCTTAGCATTTAGTTTTATAGTTTAATACATAGTAGTCTAGTTTTAAAATATAAAATTAGTTTATAAGTAAATTTTTATTTAGTTAATTATTCTTTTATTATTTAGTTTATAAGTATTTTACATCTTGTATATGCCATGTGGATTTATTGATGGTGTGAATTTGATGTTGATAAAAGTGATTTGGAAATGTCAGAAAATTAGGGGAGATGCGGTCAAATTTTTGTTGTGGTTTAGCTAGCATTTTAACTTTAAATTTGTGATGAATTCTAATGTTGTCGTTTCTTTATTTATGCATCAGGTGAAATACCCCGAGACTCAAATATGGTGATAAAATATTCTAATGTGTGATTTTAATAGGCTTAATGTGATTTTATAGCTTAAATATGGTGATTAAAATATTAGTGATTAAAAATGAGCGTTACGTAACCATAGGAGTTATGTGACCTCGGCTAGGGTCCTAGATGGATTCCTAGGGCTTAAGTATGCATAAATAGTATGTGGGAACAATTCCTGAAGCAAACGAATCCATATAGTGGGGTTAAAAACGCTAGTGAGGCCTTAAAGCACGTTTTTCAAGGAAACCCTGAAAACGTGACTTTAAGTGGTTAAAGGGACTCATAAAAATTACAGTTGATCTTATAAATATAATAAAACATTAATTAAGGCTTAAGAACCATTGAAATTAAAGAAACAGAAAAATCCGGAAAACGGGCCAGTTAGTGAATAGTACCAAACGGGAGGATTAGGAGCATTTTGTGAAAAGACGAAAACTCCCTAGCTTAAATTTACATAGGGGGGCCGGAATTTGAGAGTGAATCAGCACTCTCTCTTCCTTAACTAGCTTATTAGTAAATGAGACAAAAGTGAAGAAAAAGTTAAAAAAGTACAAAGTCACTTTTCCCTCTCTCTCCTCACATTTCCCTCCTCACTTCCATTTCTTCTTCCTCCCAGCCATCTCCCTCCTCCTCTCCTCTACTGGTGTGATTTTCTTCAGCCCTTCAATGACTTCCCACACTTCCAAGCTTGCCCAAGCAACTCCATGCTCCAAATAAAAACAAATTACATATTTATGTTCCCCTCATCAAGAGCTACCTTTCCTTCTTTTCAAAATCTTCAAAGGATGAAGTTTACCTTCATGGTATAGTCCCATTGAGAAGAAAATCAGATTTTAGGGAGCTAGGATGTCTCCTCTTTCATTTAAGGTAAGAAAAACTCAAAGAAACTCATCTTTCCTCCATTTCCCTTACTAGCCGATTTTAGCCTCTCATGGTGTCTTGTTCCTTCCTTGTTTTAGCCTTTTTTTTCAAGCCTCAAAATGGAGGTTGGGACTCCCTTTCATTCATGAGCAAAAGCTCATCCTAGGGTTCTAAGGTAATGCCCAATTCTAGTGTTTTAAGCATTTCCTTGCATCCTTAAGTTAATTAATGAGTTAAGTGTCTTTACTTAATCTCATTTCCTTGTTGAATGTTGGGCTGGAACTTGGAAATTATATTGCCCCTTGACCGAAAATGGGAAGAGAAAAGAGAAGAGGAGAAGAGAAAGAGAAAGTTGGGAGCTTAAGGTAAATAGGTTGCCTTAAAGACTACCTTAATTGTTTTTGAAATTGGGGATGGGTAATTAAATGAATGAACCAAAATTGGAGCTGAAAATGTGTTTGACTTAGATGAGAAAGTATTGTGATTGTGTTTAATGCATTGGTAAATTGTGGGCAATTTAAGGGCCTAAGAGCCAAGCAATTAATGAGTGTGTTATTGTGTTTGATGAGTTTTGGATGAATGTTTTGGAATTGAATTAGGTGAATAATATGAGCATTTGGGCATATTAGAATTGTAGGGAAGTTATGGCGAAATTTCTGGAGAAACAAAAGGATTTAGGTGATGTTATGAGTGGAGAATGACCTAGGGTTAGCTAGGTGTTGTTAGGGGTTGATTTAGTTGATTAATCACCCCTAGAAGGTTAGTGAAAGGTTTGGATTGAGTTGAACAAAATCTGTAGCAATGTGGTGTTGGAGTGTCTTGGAAATCTCTAGAGAAGGCTTAGTGTGTACCTTGAAAATAAAGAATGAACTTTGGTATTGGAAATGTAAATGACTAGGAATGATGAGATGGTCAGAAGGAATTGGTATGAGTGAAACCATTGAGTTAGAAATGTGGTGAGCAATATGCAATTTAGAACCTAGAACTGAATTGCAAGTGTAGAAAATTAGAGTTTAAATTGGTAGAATTGATTAAGATTGAGTAAAGAGTTTGACCAATGGTTTAGGAAGGTTGAATGAGTGTTTAAGGTGTTATAACATGTTTGGAAACATGTGGAAAAAGTAGGAAAAGATTGGGTAAGAATTGAGGTTGGAATAGAGATTGAAAACTGTCAAATTTGACAGATTACTGCTATGGTCTAGGACCTAGTCCTTGGATAAGGTCCCGGACCACAATTTAAAAAGGACCGAGAGTTGGTAACTAAGCTTGGTCCGGGACTTAGCTTGAGTACATTGTCACGAACCATATTGAAAAACTGGCCGTGAGTAGAAGCAGCAGCTGGTCCGGGACTTTAGTTAAGTAGCAAGTCCCGGACCACACACAAAGTGACCCGAGTTTCTGAAATAGCTTGGTCCGGGACTTAGGGGCCGGACCAAGTCCCAGACCACCCCCAAATTGCTTACAAAAGTGTTTTAATGGTACTTAGTGATGAGGAATTAAATGGTAATGGTTTTAGAGATGTTTAGGACTTGTTTGGTGGCAAGTAAAGACCATTAGAAGGATAAACAGTATGAGAATTGAATGTGAGAGTTGTGAACTTAAGATCACGTGAGGAAAATTGAGATTAATGGGACGACGGGGTTAAATACGGGAGTATTAGTCGTTTACATACTGTGTTGTCTTGATGTTGATAGAACCACTTGAAATGTTATCAGTGATTCAAGAATAATCCACAGAACATAAGATGACAAGTTAGAGTAATTCCATGGTGAAAGGTATTATTTTCTTGCAATTTGTGTCCTAACCGAGTTACTCTAGGCTTGTGTGCTATCTGTTTGTGTGCCGACCTAACAAGATAAGAGCAAGAAAATGATTATCGCAATTGCTATATATGTGTATCATGATGCCTGCTGCATATGCTAACTCTCCTTGCTTGAGTATGTGACTCGTAGGAAGAGTTGATACACAAAGTAACTAAAACGTAGAGAAAACACGTAAGATATCTCAACTAGAGAATAACTATAGTTCAACGTATAAAATCATGAGAAGTAAAAAGAGATATACGGGATTTGTAAACACATTTAATGGTTCATCGAGAACAACGATAATTCAATTTTAACTCACTAGAATGTGAGAGAGATGTATGAGACTATGAACCCCTTTTTAATGATAGTCGACCTTCTATATGAGAGTCCGACCCGATATGAGTAAATGACCTGAATGTATAAGTATTCAAAAAGTTGGGGCAACCCCTAAATCTGAGAATACAAGAACTTGAGATAATTCCCTAAGCTATTAGATGACATCAAGAGCGATGCTTCTAGGCTAATTTACGTGATTACATTATAACTCCGAGAGTGGAGTGATTGGGAATGTGAGAAGTCCGTAGAGATACGGACGCTTGTGAAAGAAAGAGGAACTAAGAGAGTAGTTCTGGTTGCTAGTTGAACCTTCCCACTATGCTAGACCCAGTAGGGTCGAAACCGGGGAAGTAAAACTAGCACTTGAAAGCCTGGTGGTGAGTCTTGTGAATGTCTCTGCCTGGAGGTCATGTGTATTGACTTAAGAATTATTCGAGAGAGTAATAATTAAGAAGGTAAACTGAGACCTGTAGTTTCTATAGAACTAAAAGAGCAAGTAAATTATTCGAGGAGAATGGATAAGATGTTGAACAATGAGAATGAGGCGTTAGTGAGGTAGAAACCCTCAAGGCCTAAAGAGTAAGATTGTGCAAACTAACAAATTAATGTGTTAGTTGTGATTGTATTCTTAGTTGAATACTTGTTGCGAATGCGAGCATGTTGTATGTTTATTGCACTTCATGTTATAATTTAAATAAAATCAATCGCATGCTTAGACGAGAATTAGTTGGGTGTGACTCGGTAGTAGCGGGTTGCATGACTACCATACCAGCAAAGGTGCTAAGCCCCTTTGGGGCCACCCATTACTTTTCAGGTACATTAGAGCTGATTAACGTTTGAGAGTAGGACGGGGTTGCTACTAATGCATGGTTGATTTATTTACTTACATTGTAATTGTTGTATTGTAAGACCGAAATGTTATCGGCAAGTTAAGGATTGTATAGACTCGGTATAGTGTTGTAAAGGAATGTATATGACTTGGTTTAGAATGAATGATGTTTGTATTTGTTTAAGTACTTGGGTATTCCGGTCTATCGGACCGTTACTGCATTTGAGTTAGGCCTTGTTAGTCACGTGGGTGGCTAACGACATAGTTTCACCCACCGTTGTATTTGGATTATCCGTTATGATTGTAATGATGAACGAGGTAATTGGTTGTTAATGACGAGATTAGCGATAGGGGTGTTACATCAGGATTACAACATTATTTTGGCTTCCTACCTCAATTGTCCCAGCATCAGCTAATCGTCTACTAGATCATAAGATTTACATATATTCACCATATTTAGTATTTGAAAAACTATCGAACATAGTTATTAGTCCAAGATATACCTAATAGAGGTATATCTTGGGCAGTCCCTATCGGGACTGTCCATGATCGTTAAATCTCACACCTAGGGTGTGAATGTGTTTTTAATATGTAGTTTACTGATTATTTCAGCAGTATCTCTTTATTGTTCTTCGGTGCATATATTATTGATTAATATCACAATATTTGCATTTGAAGAGCTGTAGGGAGATGCTACCGAAATTTCCAATAAATTACATATTAAAAATACTTCACCTATGGGATTTAATTTGATGGATGGATTTAGGTTGATAACATACAAAAATTTAAAGACCCCGGTCATGATGGTATGAAGTGGATGTGTTCACATATATAGCTAGAAAGAGAAGGGACGTTCATGGATTTACAGCGCCAAGTTGTACACAAGGTTTTAGAAGGCGTCGATAAGTTTTGCACGGTGTTGGCGAACAATTTGAAAACTTCGGACAAGGGAAACATATTTTGTCCGTGTATCGACTGCCAAAAGAATCTGAGGTATCGTGGGGTTGAAACAGTTACGAAACATCTGAAACACCACGGTTGTGTGCCTCGATATTTTTAACCACTATCCTGTCGACTCAAGTTGATTAGGATCTGATAGTGTTCTAGGTCCACTTATAACCTAAGATTATAACTCTATAATACACTAATTATTAAATCCTAAGTTAGCTCAATGGAACCTATAATGAGTCGCCACCTAATTTTAACCTAGGGAAAATTAGGAAAGGTAGAGTTCGGGTTCGCGGGCTTGGTATTTGACTTATTCTGGGTTCAATTACTTTCATTACCCTCATAGGTTGTTTTTCCTCTACTTAGTATAATTACGGCTTATTACGAATCATTTTAACCTAGGTGCGCAAGTTATGATTTTTTTTGGATTTTTATCATTTTTGGACAGAAAATTAAAGTAAAATGAAATTACCTAAACTAGGATTTCAGAGGCAGAATTAGGTCGAATTTTGTTCCGTCCGTAGCCACGGACCTAATGTCCAAACCCAAGGACCTTAGTTAACCTAGTTTACAGAAAAGTCTAATCGAAAAGAAAATGAAAATTTGAAAAGTCCGGGGCCATGGACAGGACATCCGTGGTCCCGGACATAAGTTGAAAACAAAAGAATAGACATTAGAAAATTTTATTCCCGCCACGGTCCGGGGTGTTCGTGGCCTCGGACAGGCTGTCCGTAAGCACGGACCACCCTCGACGACGGCATTCAGTGGTTCTCGGCGGTGTTTTCGGCTCAAATTTTATAGGTAGTAACCTGAAAGATTCTAAACACGTTAGTAATCAAAACTTTTCAATTGAATACGAATTAAAGTCGAAACTTATTGAACAAGTAACAAGGTAGAAACAAAAACGAGAAACATTTCAGAAGCTGAAAACAGTCGGTTTGAACCCAAATTTTGAGAGAATGCTAATAAAGTCGTGGGAGTTAGAAAAGAAAAATTCCCACCTGTTTTACCTTGGAATTCACAATGATTCTTCACATCGGGAGTCTTTCGGTGCTTCACCGGAGTCGGTTCTAGATCAAGTTTGAACCTGGCTTTTGACTATTATTATAGACGGTGTTCTTCACCTTGATGGTGCTTTGGTGAGGATTGATGATTGTTGATGTAGTGGGAGTTGAAAAACGTGTTTTTGGTGTTGATTGGAAGGATTTTGGTATGATTCGGCGGGGCTCGGGTGTTGAAAAACGTGAGAGAGTTTGACGCTAAGTTTTCTGGTTGCTTAGGGTTCTTGGCGATCTGATTTGATCAAGGGATAAGGTTCCTTATAAACCTCCTTAAAGATAGAAACTGAGATTTACCGACATTTTAGCTCAAAGGTTTTAAAAGGAATTTGACTATGAAATTTTAAACATGGGTAAAGGATGATATTTCTGATTGTCTAAGGTGGAATAGAATTTTTTGGATATTGGAATATTTGTAAATTCAATTTCTCGTCAGATTCAATCAGAAATTACTAGAAAATTATTGAAATTCAAAAAATCAAAATTCCAAATCCATTGTACCCAAAATGTCATCCTCTAATAGGGTTAAAATCTCAAGGCATTTTTAATTGATTTGAGCCACTTTCAGTGGAGAAAGAAAGCTTGTAAGGGCTTAGGAGCCTTTGAAAATTACGAAAATGCCCCTGAAGCTGACCTAGCTGCCCCTGGCACTTTGAAATGTGCCGGTCGAATTGGAATCATTGGCGCTTGACCAAACTAACCTTTTAGTACCTATGCCTTAAGAGACTCTCTTCCGGGGGGTAAAATTTTAGGTATAACAGATTGCCCCCGTCAACTTGTCTTTGTAATGAGAATGAAAAGTCTGGTTGATGCCTGAGTGATGGCCCAAAATTTTGACCAGTAGTAAGGAAGAAATTAGATTTTTCTGAAAGTCTAATTATTATGCCGTGCTATTATGAGGCACTAGCTACCTGGGAATGAGTTAAACTGAGAAAAAATGTAATGAAGGTGCCAAAAACCTATGAGTAGAATGCTATATGAGAATTATGTGTATGACATGCTATTGAAAATAAAATGCGTATGACATGCGAATGAGGATGGTATGTAAATGATGCTCGGTGCATTTGGGGACCGAAACCAGTGCCAATGCTCCTGGTTGAACCCTATGTGGACTTATTACCATTGCCCCCCCAAACCGGTGTGCAGGGATAACTCCTGGTATAAACCCTGAGGACTTATTGCCTTCGCCCACCATTCTTTGATCCCAAAATAAGCTGACATAACTAAGGAGGAATTGCCATCTCCTCGTCAACTTCTATAGCCAAGGCTTATGCGAGCCTAGGTTATGCAAATGGTAAGGAATGTTGATGATGCAGTATGCAAGGTAGGGCTTATGTGTGCCTAAGGATGGCTTCTATGTAAGGATGCAAAATAAGGCTTATGTGTGCCTAAATGGGAATGCTAGGTAGGGCTTATGTGTGCCTAAATGGGAATGCTAGGTAGGGCTTATGTGCGCCTAAATGAAGCTAGGTAGGGCTTATGTGCGCCTAAATGGGAATGCTAGGTAGGGCTTATGTGCATGTAGGATCGGATGGCTGACTCAAACCAACTCAAGGTGTTAGTCTGATGGTTTGACTCAATCGAACGTACACTTGAGACGTAGAAACACTTAGTCGAACTAAGTGCGGAAGCAGTTGCTCAAGTAGTAAAGCAAGAGAGACTTAGAGGAGCTAAATGAATTAACATCGAAAGGTAGAGGGACTTTGTGAAGCTCAGCGAGATACACAAAATAAGCTATTTTATTTTCGGCCAAGACAAAAATACTTACAATGCCCACTCAGTAGAAAAGATCTACTTCGTGGTTTTCACTCATTCACCCAATACAATCTCTGATCGCTCGATGGAAAGTGTAGTAAAACTAGGATATTCCTAGAAAGAGTCTATCTAGATGCACTAACTAAATTTGGTACGAATTCTCTCTATGAATTACAAAGGCAGCTCTCTCTCTAATCTCCAAATGTTTTTCTCTAAAAAGTGCAGGCAATAAACTAACTATTACATGCCTATTTATACTGCTTCTAAGTGCAACGACTTGAAGGAGTTAGTTCCGAATTTATCGGAACTAACTTAGTGGAGGCGTGTTAAGGCGACTCATACCAGACTTGGGCCGTAAACTCCGGAGTCGACTGGAGCAGTATTGTGACCGTTGGAGCGTTGGCGTGTTGACGGATTCGCTCCTTAATATTCGCAACAGCATGAAAGAGTCCTTGATGCTTCTTCAGTTTCACAGACTTTGTTGTAGTTTGGCACGGAACTGGTTGTTTGTGTTTTGTCAAAACGAGTGACTCCCTCGAGGCGATTGAGTATCTCTGTAACACCTTTATGCCTCAACAGTTTCCCCCTTGTTGCTGATGATATCAAACCTCCGTGAATCCAGATTGAGTCAATCCTAAAAAAGGCAGAAACACAAAGAACTAGGGGAACCGACCCAGTCGAAGTTCCCCCTTAATCGAAGCATAAAAAGTTTCAAAGTTCAGAGACTCCATTGTGGTTCCCCCTTAATCGTTGAGAGACTCAGGCAGATAATAGCACAATAAGAAAACAATAGTAAGCATAGGCAGTAATGAGCATAGTCAAGCAGGCAGATAATCACGTATCCGTACAGTCCAGCAGCTAAAACTTAAAAGCAATTCAGAACACAAAAGAGTTACCCGTACACCAGACGGGATTCACTGCTTCTCCCTTTTGCTTTCATTAGAGGGAAGTCGTATCAGTCACACCTAGTCAGTCACAGAGTTCATCAACAATCCATAAACAGTGTTTAGAACTTAAAAATGACCTAAGTTCTAACACAATACACACACTTGGTAACCTATGAGTCGGGATGGGGTTGATGGAGGCTTGAAGGTCAAGAGTCTGTCCAGTATCGAAGCCATAACCGTCTTCTCCACAAGTTGAAGGAGTTTTTCTTGAGTGACCATCTCTTATGGAGTTGAAGGAGTAGGCATGGTCGGAGTTGACGGTGGAGGCAGCAGCTGAGATTTGTCGATTGAAGTGAGCCTGTTTAGATAACGGAGGTTGATGGTGTTGCTTCCTCGATGGACTCTTGCGTTAATTTTGTCAGAGGTACCTAAAAGAATTTAAAGACTCGAGGGAGCCAGAACACATAACCTAGGGAATGCTTGGGAGTATCGACGGACTGGGCCATATGGTTCAAAGTTAAGTAGGCCAAATTGAGAGGGTGACGGTTGAGAATGCAGTACATAATGGTCAGATCAAGATAGTTAACCATGTTACCTTCTTTTCGGGGAACAATATTTTTGATGACCAGAATATGAAGAAGTTGGTGGAGTATGGAAAGATCACATCTTAGGATTGGAGATCCCACTTTTCTTTGGAAGAGAAAAAATGGTAGATATATTGTGTGGCACTCCGGGGATATCAGGAAGGACTCCTTTTTCATAGAGTTGTAGACCTCTGTGAGGGACTCGAGGATTTTAGAGAGTTTTGCAAGTCAAAGAAAATGGCGGTGGAATTGACGAAAGACTGTGCCGCACCATTTCGAATAAAAGGTTTTAATAGAAATCGAGGGACTCTTGTGAGTACCACTCGCAGACCTCAGAAAACAGATGTGTCCAACCCTGAACCTCTAACATTTTTACCAGCTCTCCTAGATGTGTAGACAGTGCCCAAGAGAAATCAAGAAATTACCCTTAACGATATTGTGATCCGCAGCAGGATCAGATAGCATGTAGCGTTGAGTGAAGGGGTCTATCTTGGCACTGCGTCGTTGTGGCTTGGGGGGCTTCTAGATCGTGTCGAAGTCGCGCTGGTGGAAGTATCATGACTGACTGACTATAGTTCTTGGACTAGGCAAGACTCACCGGAAGTAGAGGAGACAGGTTGGCTTTTATAGAGGATTGCAGGACACATTTGGCTGTAGGTCGATTGACTGTGGATTTTAGTTTTTAGGTTTTAGGTTTTTGAGATGGTGGTGGAGTTGGGGTGTAGTTTTTCGTGGGATTGTTGTGGGGTGGGTGTTGAAGCTTTTTGGGTTGAGGGTTTGGTGGTTGTTGTGCAGGTTCATCGGGTTTAGGGTTTGGCTGTTGAGGTGGCGGGGAGGATGACGGTAGTTTGGCTAGTGGATGGATAACTTGGAGCGGCGTTATCTCCTCGACGTCAGTTTCAAGAACCTCAGTCGTGGTGTAGATGGAGGTGTGTATTACGGGGAGTGAGTGTGGGTGGGATGCGGTGGTGTGGCGGTTTTTGTGGGAGAGTGAGTGGTGGCGGTTTTTATGAGAGAATGGGTGTGGCGGTGGCTGTGGGTGGAGTGGAGTGGCCATGGACTGAAGGTAGGCTTGGAGCCAAATCGGATCTTGAAATATTTCTGCTGGGATATTGACGCCATTGAAGTTAATGCCTGCCATTGTGATTTGAGTTTAGTGAAAAAACAACGGCGAAAGAAGCTAGGGAGTGGTAAAGGCTAGTTATAGGCTGAGGGAGTTGATGGAAGATGCAGAGATTTTTTGTTGCATGTGTCAGGCCTATAATTCGGGTGCGAGATCGAGGGCGAGGATTTCGTGGATTGGGTTTGGATTGATGACGTGTGTGTGTGTAGTGATAGACGCGTATAGTTGAGCCAAGCATAACACAGTTCACACATGTATTCATAAACATGGACAGACTCAGTGAGACTTAAGGGCATACCTGTTGACGATTGCGTTAGGAGCAAGGAGATGACCATCAGGTAGACGGAGTCAATCCAATTGTGGATCGAAGTGCCTCAAATCTTGCTGTAGATAGAGGTTTAGTGAAGATATCTGCAAGTTGATCTTCTGTGGGGACAAAGTCAAGCTGAATTAACTTTTTTCTACACAATCCTTCAAGAAATGAAACGAATTTCAATGTGTTTGGTTCTTGAGTGTTGGACTGGATTTTCGAATATTGGATTGTGCTTTTATTATCACAGAAGATAGGAATTTGTTCTTGGGTAATGTGATAGTCTTGGAGTTGTTGGTTCATCCAAAGAAGTTGCGAGCAACAGGCACAACAGAGATATACTCTGCCTCAGTGTGAAAAGCGCAACAGAGTTTTGTTTTTGGAGGACATAAACTAGACAAAGACCTAGGAACTGTGCATTACCTGAAGTACTCTTACGATCTTGGAGTGAACCAGCCCAATCGGAGTCACTATAACAGATAAGTTAAAAGTAGGCGAGTGAGGATACCATCGATAGAGTGTACTTGTACCTTTGAGGTGTCGAAAGATACGCTTGACTGCTTTAAGGTGAGACTACTTTGGCGCCACCTGAAAGCGGGCACAAAGACAGACTGCGTGGAGAATATCGGGGTGACTGGCAGTCAAATAGAGGAGGGACCCTATCATTCATCTATACTTGTGGCATTAACACCGACTCCGTCGTCATCAAGATGAAGTTTAGCAGATGTGCAGCTGGGGGTTGACATGCTCTTGACATTGGTAAGATTGTACTTTTCAAGGAGTTTCTTGATGTACTTTTGTTGGTGGATTTTGATCCCTTCTTTTTCCTGTAACTTGAAGTCCTAAGAAGAACTTTAGTTACTTAACTCATTCATGGAAAACTCTTTCTTCATAATATTAGCAAATGTTCGCAAGGGTGTTACTGGTAGAACCGTAAATAATCATCAAGATAAATCTGTACTAGAAGTAAATCATGTGATGAGTGAAGAATGAACAATGTTTTGTCTACATTACCTCTAGAAAACCATTTTGCAAGAGATATGTAGAGAGTCTTTCATACCATGCTCATGGAGCCTGTTTGAGTCTGTAAAGGGCCTTACAAAGATTATAGACTAGTCGGATGGACAGAGTTGTGAACCCTAGGGGTTGCTCAACGTAGACTTGACTATCAATATAGCCATGAAGGAAGGCCGTCTTGACGTCCATTTGATATAATGTAAAACCCTTGAATGCAGCAAACACAATTAACATGTGAATTGCTTCAAGATGTGCACTGGAGCGAAGGTTTCATCATAGTCAATCGCTTCTTCTTGATTGTAGCTTTGAACAACCAAATGAGCTTTATTCCTAAAAACTTGTCCTGTATCATCAAGCTTATTGCGAAAGACCCAACGAGTACCGATGGTTTGTTGATGCGTGGATCAAGAGACTAATTCCAGACACCATGTCTTTGAAGGGAATTGAGTTCCTCCGCATAGCAGTGACCCAATCACTATCTAGAAGAGACTCTTTTATATTTCGTGTTCAGTGTGGAGAGGAAGGCACCAAAGGCACATAGGTTTTGCATAGCTTGAAAGCGTGTTTGAACACCGGAATGTGGGTTTGAGATGATGTTTTCAGGAGGGTGGGCTGATTTTTATTGAAACTGTCGATGTGTAGCGGAGGGGGTGTGTCATTTTCGGTGGACTCAAAATCCAATTTTGAGGATGGAGTGTGTCAGAGGTATTGTCAGTATTAGTGGAGTCTGTGGTATGGCTTTCTTTTCCTGGGGAATCTTCATGTGGGATAGACTAGGTGTCTTGAGTCTGCTTATAGGAACGGTGATGAAGTAAGGTTCAGTGAGAAAATCGTCTGGAGCAAAGTCAAGTTGATCAAAAGATGAGCCAACATTGAGAGACTCATCGAACTTGACATGGGGGCTTTCTTCTAAACATTGAGTTCTCAAAATGATAACACGATTATCTTTGCTTTTAGAAGAGTAGCCAAGAAATATGCCTTCATCACTCTTGGGAGAGAACTTACCCAAGTTGTCCTTACCATTATTATATATATAACGCTTAAACCCGAAACGCTTGAGATGAATAAGATTTGGTAGACGTTGACGGAGGAGTTCGTAAGGAGTATTGTGAAGAAAAGGGTGGATCAAGGCTCGATTTAGCACATAGCATTCTGTGTTGATAGCCTCTGCCCAGTATGATGGAGCTAGTTGACTATCAATAAGCATGGTGCGTGCCATCTCAACCAAGGTCCTATTTTTTCGTTCAACGACTCTGTTTTGCTCTGGAGTTCTTGCGGATGAAACTTGATGATCGACTCTCTGTTATCCCTGCAAAACTCATCAAACAACTAGTTGCAAAATTCAGTGCCTGGTCTGTTCTCAGGGATTTAAAGTAAATGAGAATTTGTTGATAATCACTTTATGGAGTTTGGCAAACTCCGTAAAGGTTTCATCCTTACCAGACAGAAAGATGACCCAAGTCCATCTAGAATAATCATCGACTATGACCATAATGTACCTCTTACCACTTCTACTTTGAGTACGCATGGGCCAACAAGATCCATGTGGAGCAATTCTAACGAGAGCTAGTAGAGAGAGTTAACTTACTTTTGAAGGAACTGACTGTGTTTACCTTTTATACATTCTTCACAGACGGAGTTGTGTCAAAATTTGTATCGGGTAACCAATAAGTCCTTACTCTTGAGCTTATTCAGCAGCGGTGATTTGCGTGACCAAGTCTGTGTACCACAATAGTGAATTCTTGGAATGTACATTTAGATAGACTTGGTCATCTGGTTGATTGAGTTTAAGCACATTTTATAGAGATTTCCTTCTGCGTCCAATGGCTTTTAAAGAACCTGTACGCTCATAAAAAACCTTACAATCTAAGATAGAAAAGTACCAAAATAAATCTATCAAATTTGAGAAATGCTTAACAACTGTGTTGAAGTCCAGTGACCAGATGGACTCCATCAACTTTAAATTTAAGGGGTTACCTACAAGAGCCAACTCCCACGATTTCACCTTGGTTGTTGTTTCCAAAGGTAACCTTACCTCCTTTGTAGGATGAAAGCGAATTGAATTGATTTGGATCTCTCATATGACGAGAGCATTCACTATCTAGGTACCAGCAGTCTTCATTCGCATTCACCTACAACACAAGATCATTTGTTAGTCTTGGGAATCCAGATGTACTTGGGTTCCCTTTTCGAACCAGATTGTTTTAATTTTTCTCGAGCCTAATTAACGGACTCTCTTAAGATTAAACAAAGATCTCTGTTTAATTTATCACAGCACTGTCTCGATGTCCAAGATTACCATAATAACCACAAATCTTGGTTAGAGGGAGATTGGCATATTTTTTTGTCCTTTCCACAAGAATTAAAATGTTCTTTTGTGTTGCTTAGGTTTATTGTTGGATTTAGGAAATATTTTCGGGATATTGAATTCACCTTTATGCCACTTGGGCTTAGGTTGAGTGGATCAACACCAGATCGTATATTGACTATCTCTTGGGAGAGTTTTTCAACTTCCTTTCGAAGATTACCATGATCTTGACTAACTTCCTTGATCTTGGAGTTGGCCCACTCAGGGAATTCTAATGAAGTGACCTGTTTGATGAAATTGACTGGTTTGAGAGAGAGGACGTGCTCCTTTTGTTTCAGCTTTTGAGTGAGTTGTTTGAAGAGGAGTTTAAGGAAATGACTTTGGATTCAGAACTATTCAACTCATTTTGAAGGGCACAACATTTATCAGAAAAATAGTAAGATCATGTTTGAGAGAGTCAATTTGAGTGAGTGACTCTTCCTGTTCCCTTTGATTAGATTCTGTAAGACACTTAACTTTGCGAGCTCCTTTGTAAGGGAGTCAACATGTCGCCTAGAGTCTTGCTGATCTAGCCTAAGTGAGCAGGAAATAGTCTTGTGTTCCTCATTCTCACTCATCTCTCAAAGCATACATAAGCCCTTTTGAAATCTCGGTTCCTCAGTTAACTAAGAGATTTTTCTATTGAGATCAACCTTAAGAGAGTTAGTCTTAGAGACCATTTTAGCAATCAAAGTCATAAAACCCATAGGAGATATACGGTAAAGATCTGTTTCAAGATGAGAGCGTGTTACCTCGTTGACAGGATCATAGACTCAGTTGTATCATGTGCCATGAGACAAATTAGACCACTTGATTCAGTATCTTGGTCGTTAGAGTTGAGTCTCCCCAACCGACGCATGCCATCAGTGATCCCCTTGAGTTTTCCAAACTGATTCTTGAGGAGGGGACAGTCTTTCTTGAAATGACCGGGCTTGTTGCAGTTGAAGTAGGTGACTGAGTTGAAGACCTGTTTGGAGGTATTCGAGAACGTCGACTCTGTCAATTTGGCTGATTACGCATAAATTTCTAAAATTCTTTACTATGAAGACAAAGTCTTTGATAGTCTCAGCTTCACTTTCTTTGGCTATGATGCCACCAATCAGCCTTAGCCTGTCTAATTTGACCTTCTTGATTGTGCTGGTTGAGTTAACCTGCAAGGCTTGGTCATTTAATGTAATAGCTTTACTAGAAGAGGAAAAGATACATTACCACATTTCTTTCTACGTTCTTCTTGTATTTGTCTAAAACTGTAGGTAAGATCCTAAGTCCTGGCAACTTCATTTAGATAGGTCTTTGTAGGCTCTGGTGGAGATCACGGTCTCTGCCCATTCTTCTCTGACTCTAACAGCTTGTGTAAGACACTCTCTCTATCCGGTAGAATATTGACTTCCTGCATAGTAGTTGTTAATAGATAAAAACGATCAAGTACATCTTCCAAAGACTCACTTGGTTTTTGCAGAAAGTTCTCATAATCCATTCGCAGCTTTTGAGCCTTGCATTTCTTGAGTTCGGACTCCTTCGTGAGTAGCTTGGAGAGAGTCCAGATTCATTAGTAGATTTGCAATGATTGACTCTTCTTTGTTCTGGAATCGACAGGCAGGTGTATATGGCTCGAGAAGCTTGAAGATTTAGCTCATATCTTTTCTAATATGTGAGTCCATGTAGATCGATCTGGATTGACTGCGAGATCACCTCCAATGACTATCTCCCACAATTCGGAGTTACAGACTCGATGTGTTGTTCAATCTCATTTTTTCAATGATCGTAATTTGTAGATGTGAGCCTGGGATGCTCGAAGTGCATCTTGTTGTTTTGATTGGCAAAGAGGTTTGCCATGATCGACTGTTAGCTGAACAGCCACGTATGATCGGATGGCTGACTCAAACCAACTCAAGGTGTAGTCTGTGAGATGGTTTGACTTAATCTAACTTGCTCTTGAGACGTAGAAACACTTAGTCGAACTAAGTGCGCAGAAGCAGTTGCTCAAGGTAGTAAAGAAGAGAGACTTAGAGGAGCTAAATGAATTAACACTCGAAAGGTAGAGGGACTCTGTGAAACTCAGCGAGATGCACAAATATATTTTATTTTGGCCAAGACAAAATAACTTACAATGCCCACTCAGTAGAAAAGATCTACTTCGTGGTTTTCACTCACACACCCAATACATTCTGATCAGCTCATGAAAGTGTAGTAAAACTAGGATATTCCTAGAAAGAGTCTATCTAGATGCACTAACTAAATTTGGTACGAATTCTCTCATGAATTACAAAGGCAGCTCTCTCTATAATCTCCAAATGTTTTTCTCTAAAAAGCGCAAGCAATAAACTAACTATTACATGCCTATTTATACTGCTTCTAAGTGCAACGTCTCGAAGGAGTTAGTTCCAATTTATCGGAACTAAATTAGTGGAGGCGTGTTAAGGCGACTCATGCCAGACTTGGGCCGTAAACTCCGAGTCGACTGGAGCAGTATTGTGACCGTTGGAGTGTTGGCGTGTTGACGGATTCGCTCCTTAATATTCACAACACATGAAAGAGTCCTTGATGCTTCTTCAGTTGAGCAGACTCTGTTGTAGTTTGGCATGGAATTGGTTCTTTGTGTTTTGTCGAAGACGAGTGACTCCCTCGAGGTGATTGACTATCTCTGTGACACCTTTATGCCTTAAAAGTGCGCCTAAGGATGATTCTATGTGGGTAGGAAATGCAAGGTAGGGCTTATATGCCTAAAGATGATTCTATTAAGTAGGAAATGCAAATAGGCTTATGCGAGCCAAGGGATGACTTTATGGAAGTAGGGCTTATGTGTGCCTGAGGGGTTTTTGCGGTAGTGGTGTTTGATCTTTTGGGTTTCAATTGGCATTGTTCTTGTAATTGTTGGAACCAACAATTGCCGCTAGTATCTTTCCTTAAGGGAATCTGAGTTTTAAGATTTGTGGCAATCGATCAGGATGATCGGTTGCCCCAAGTATTTTCCTTTATTAATTACACAAAAACAAGTCTCGTTCTCACAGGGTCGAGATTTATTTTGATGTGGTGCTTTCTATCATCATACACTTAAAGTGTTTAGTGTTTGCGCTCATGCTCTCATTTTGGTCAAAATGTCCCAACCATTTAATTTGACATTTGTTAGTGATAAGTGTGAAACATATAGGCTTTTTAGGGTTTAAATACCTTATAATTTGTAACAATTCAGGCAATGTTTCCCACTTATTATGTGTTTTTCCTAAGATTGATGTTCTGATAAGAACTAATGTATTTTATATGCTAAATAGGAAAAACCCAGGAAATGAAGATTTTACATCATAAGGATTACAGCACAACAAACCGGGAACAAATCAGGAGAAGAGACACAAAAATTGGTCACGTCTGGGTCAACTTGGCCGGACGCAATCCGGACGTCTCATGTCCGGATCCGGACGCGAACCGGACGTGACCTAAAATCCAGATCCGAGAGTTCTCTGTCTTGTCCGGATCTGGACAGCGATCTGGACATATTTCGAGTTTCAGATCTAGAGGTTCTGTGTCACGTCCGGATCCGGACACAGATCCGGACGTCACATAGAGATGAAAATAAAAACGCTAACGCGCAGATAATCGGGCTTTCGGCGCAATTATCAGCCGAAAGCAAGTTAAGCCCATCCTCAACATTAATTAAACACACACCCATACTCAATATATTAAGCGTATGTCCATGCTCATACCCAACTATCACTAACCTATGTTTCATTTCTAAACCTATATAAACCCCTCTTCAGCCTTCATTTCAAATCGTACCTGACTTCACAGTCTAACTCCTCTCCTCTCTACTAATCCTCTCATTCCATTCATCTGCTTATACTCACTAAACTTCCTCCGTAATCCTTCGCTCTCACCCACACACACACAAACCGCATTCGTTCACACATTTAGCCGTGTCCGGATCTTTGTCCGGATCCGGACTACACCCAACACGACGTCCGGATTTTCGTCCAACCCGGTTTAGCCAGACGTCTCACAAAACATTGCGTCCGGATCTCTGTCCGACCCAACCCATCCAGACGCCTCATAAACTCGCCCAAAATTTCCACTTTCATCCCATTTCACACAAAATTCACTCCATTGTCACCAAATCCAACCTCTCAGCCAGCATAGCGCAAGGACAAAGGCGGAGCGAGCAAGAAGATCTTCGTAACAGATGATTTCTCTCAACTCTCTCTCTTTTATGATTTTAATCGCTATGTCTAGCTAAGAGGATATACTCTAGGGGAAGGGATGTTGTAATTAGTTAAACTCTGCATTATTTTACTGCTTTATTTGAGACTATTTTGGATTGTTCAGGTTGATGCATTTAAGTGCTTTTAATAGACGTCATGAATTTATTATAAGCCCTCGAATCATGTTATGATCAGATAAGGTGATTAGCATTGATGGTCCTATTACCCTGTTACCTGTGATAATTGCAATCGGATAGATTACACTATTCACTAGGAGCTTTTAGTCCGGATTAAACCAAACTAGTAATTCTGTGCAATAAAACCATCTAGATATACTTGCTAGGTCTAGACTAGAACTACGTGTCCTGTCTAGATGAGCTATCTGGAATTAAGACTTAATACAGAATAGATAATTGAGAATTACAAGCCGATCCAAGTCTCCGCTTAAGTAGTAGAATATGCAGAACCTAGCTAGTGAAACAACTCCCTGAACCTAGAGTACCGTTCACATTCCCAAATCTATCACTTTAATTTATCTGCTATTTACTTTCTTGTTATCTATTTAGAACCCAAAACCAAAACAAACCCCCCTCTTTAGTTATCCATTGCCGAAGGCTAGAGATTACATCAAGTCCCGTGGATTGACACCTGGTCGCTTCATAAATTGCTATATACTATTTTGACCGGATTTTTGCAACCCGACGGTCTATTGAATTATTGATTTCTAGGATTAATTCTTAGCTTTTAATACATTATATAAATCGTTTGCAAAATGGCGCTGTTGCCGGGGACTTGACTTTATCTAGTCTCTAGCCTTGGTTAATTCGTTACTTTATTGCAACACCCTGTTATGATTATTTGTTTTGAAATTATTTTAAGTTTAATTTATTTTGTGTGCCATTTTATACAATTGTTTTTCATTACTGTCATTTAATTTCAGTTATAATTTTTCTGTCATTTAATTTTCAAGTACTTTAAGTTCATTGTCTTAGTTATTTCAAATTTATTTCCTTGTTTACTTTAGTTCTAAATTCCGCGCATTTTGTTCCCTTCTCTCTGGCTGATTATAAAGCACCTATTGGATGCTTAGAACGCGTTCAACTGGTCCCCCGGTACAGACTTCGACCCCGAAATCGAGAGAGTCTACCTCCAAGCTCTGAGAGCAAGAAGACAGCTTGATTTCAACATGGCAGAAAACCATGACCAGCTTGGAGGAGGCCCAATCGCCCAGTACACGATGGGAAGAGTAAACAGACCACCAGCCACACCGAGAAAAGGTCCAGTGGTTCTACCGGAGCTAACTGCAGAGCTAATGGCAGGTTGGCAGAAGATAAAACCTCCCCATCAAAACAATGTTGTTCGAAACCACCCTGCAGGAACCTTTTCAGGTGCCGACCCAGGGGATGCATTAGACCACGTACATCGATTTCTAGTGCACTTAGACTCCCTGGGTTTATCACAAGGATTGGAGGAGTATGCCAGACTGAGCCTGTTCCAGCACAGCCTATCTGGAGAAGCTTCGAAATGGTTCCATCGACTACCGCCAGCCATCATTACCACCTGGGAGCAGATGACGGATAAATTCTACGAGAAGTATATTCCCATCTCCAGGACACGACAAATGATTGCTGACCTGATGGCATTCAGACAGATGGGTAGCGAGACAGTCTGCGAGGCGTGGGACCGATTCAAATAACTACTCCGCCAGTGCCCTCACCATGGTCAGGATATCACCTCATTGGCTCAGGGATTCTTCCAGGGGCTAAAAGATGAAAACAGAGGAGAGATAAGAGCCGCCCTAGGAGGAAACCTGCTAGCAAAAAGTGGGGAGGATTTCATGGCATCTATGGAGTCCTACTGTGAGAGCTTCGCCAATGGAGCAGCAATGGGGGCAGAGTATTCTCAATAGGTCACAGTTCTTCCCGAACTCCGGACCCGATGATAGAGCAGATAGCCACCGAGCAAGCACAGCTGAAAACCACGATGGGAAGCATGGCAAAAATGCTCGAACAGCTCACACTGGGACCAACCTCCAAGCAATCCGCCAAAAAGTCTCTACAAGTGCCGACGAACTCTGCTCCTCTCAGTGTGGTGATGCACATGATTACGAGGACTGCCCACTGGTAGCCGAAATGAGGCAAACTGAGGAGGTAAATGTCATAGGGCAATTCAACAGCAGGCAACCCTGGGTGCAGAATCAACACCAAAACCTCAGGTACGGGAATCCGAACAATGCACTAAATTCACATCAGATACAGCCTCAGAGGACGAACCAGGGAGGACCACCAGGAGTTGCTAGGCCTCAGTATAATCAATTCAGGCCACAGCAGTCTCAGGCTCAGCAACCTTCATTGAGCTCAAACAATGCCAGCCTGAAGGAAATGGTGGATAAACTGATGGCTTCTCAGGAGCAGCAAACTGCAATCAATCAGAGTCTGACAGCTGGTCAGCAGAGTCTGACAGCTGGTCAGCAGAAATTAGAGAATGCCATGGTAGAGATGCAGGGAACGATGAGCCAGCTGACTTAGTTCCTCTTACAGCAGAGACCTTCTGGATCACAGCCTTCCCAAGCAGAAACCAATCCCAAGCAACAGTTGAAGGCAGTATCGGTCTCAGACTGTGAGGATTCTGGAGAATTGGCAGCAGTTACCCTAAGAAGTGGAAGGAACTTAACCAAAGATAAAGTGGCAGGCGACCACACTGATGAGGAGACCGAGCCCCTTTTAATACCGCCGGTGCACCATCAGGGCATCCCGCCCCTCCTGAGGTAGTACATGAGGAGACCCAGGCTCCTATTCCTTCAACCTCTCATACAACTGCTGTTAAAAATACAAAAGGAAAGACACTTGCAAAAGAACTTCCTTTCCCAAACCGTCTCAAAGAGCGAGAGCTCGATGAACAATTTGGAAAATTTTTAGATGTCTTTTGAAAAACTATCAATATTCCTCTTATTGATGCGATTACACAGATGCCAAATTATGCTAAATTTGTGAAGGATCTGATTTCAAACAAGAGGAAATACAAGGAGAGGGACACCATCCAGCTGACCGAAACCTGTTCAGCAGCTATCCTACAGAAGCTGCCCCCAAAGCGTGGTGATCCTGGTCAGCCCATTATCCCCTGCACGATTGGAGACATGGATTGCGGATACGGTCTCTGCAATCTAGGAGCGAGCATCAACCTGATGCCATACACCATCACTACAAAAAAACTATAGTATCACAGACGGAAAATTTCCTACGGAATCAATCCGTATGTAAAAAGTATTTTCACCTACGGAATTTTGTAGCATTTCCGACGGATTACACACGAAATTTGAATAACATTTCCTACGGAATTGATCCGTATGTAAAAAGTATTAGCGACGGAATTTGAACAAAATTACACACCAAATTATTTCCGTAGGTAAAACTGTTTCAATATTTTGCCCGGGAACACAATAAACTTACAGAGGGAAATCAATTCACTAAATGTTATACTTTTAGAGACGGAATTTCCGTAGGTGAAAGTCTATCAATATAATACCTATGCACTGACTATCAGTGACTAAATATTCCGTAGGTAATAATCTTTACCTACAAAATTTATTCTAAATAATCTGTAGGAAATGGTCATATATATATATGCTCTAAAATACAAATCCACCTCTATTAGTCATTTACTCTAATCTTCTTTTTTTCTATTCTTTTTGTTGCGCCCGGTAGTCGTGTTATCTTCTTTTTTGGGGTTCGACTGATTTTTCCTGTCGCTGCTGGTGAAGATTTGCAACCCTAACTGTCGCTGCCGGTAATCACTTGCGACAAGCTTTCATTTTTTTCTTTGAATATTGCTACCCTAGCTGGCGATAAGGAAAATACATTTCCTGCTTGTTCATTCTCTTCTTTGCTTGCGCTTTGCAGGGCTAAATCTGGAGCTGCAGTTCGAAGGTAACCGACATCCTCATTCATTTGCTTGCGCTGTCGATCTTGTAGGGATAAATCTTCTCTGCGCCTTCATTCTCCTTTTTGCTTGCGCTGTCCATCTTTCATTTTTTATTTTGTTCTGCAACCTTTACTGGCGATGAGGAACATATACTTTGCGCCATCATTGTCTTCCGCAATCAAAATTAGAAAGATCGACATTCTTCTTTTACATAGCTGTTTCGATTCAATCTGTCAGGTTCTGCTTCAGCGTTATATATCATGATCTTTCTGCTTCAATTCTGTGTCTTGGTTGTGCTTTAGGAATCCAGCAACTCTCATAATCTAGTTTTAATTATGTACTCGGGGGTACTGTGAGCTTGCATGCGTGCTAGTATATATGTTTGTTTAATTTGCCATTGAACGGTGGAAACTTGTGAAATTTTACAGGTGAAAGAAACCTTATCTATTTGAAATGTCATCTATTGAATCTTGTCAGTAAGTCCTCCAGAGATGCATACATGAATGGTTTAATTAGAACATGGGAGACATCAATCTCACAGAAAAAAATGGGATAACAAAGTCAAACTTTTGGTCAAATAGTTGTGAACAAAATTAACTATGTATAATTGGAAGTTAATCTGAAATGCATGGTTCCTAATAATTTCTCTTAAATATTTGTGTGGTTTTGGCATATATATATATATATAGGACAATATCGCACAATGTTACGAGCTCAATAATCCATTCTTGTCTGATATATATAGGGTTGCACTGAATTTGGTTTCTTCTACATTATGAATCATGGGGTGGACACAGACTTGTTTGAGTATTTGTCTACTCAAAGTAAAAAATTCTTTTCACTTCTGTTGGAGGAGAAGTTGAAACTGCCAAGAAAGGAGGAACACAGAGGTTATACACTATTCCATTTGATGTGTATATAGTTTCTGATCATATAGTTTCACTACAATAAAATGCATTTTATACTTGTTAATTTGCTTCCCATGACCTGTGCCTCGTTTGTTTGGTAATTTTTCTCTTGGGTCATCTCGGCGTCTGTTTGAGTGGATGAAATGATCGATATCTGACATCGATGGTTAATGAGCATTATCATTTCAAGACATTTGTTCATATCAATTTGATTCGTTCGATCGTTTTATATTTACAACATATTTGACTGGTATTTCTTTTTGGTATAAGGATTTTGTCGACACTGAATGAGAAGGCATGAAGTGTTTAGTTTGATGCTTTGATATTTTTATCAACAAAAGAGTACCGAATCCTCTGTTGCTTGCGCAGAGATAAATATGGAGCTTCAGCACATTGTACTTCATTAAGGAACCGGTAATATAACTAAACTTCTCTATTCGGATTTGTGGTGATTATCAAAGTGTTTATGTTTTTAATTTTGTGCCATCGCTTCTGAAAACTAGTGATAAATAACATACATACTCAGTAGCCTAAAATCAATGGCGATGAACTGCTGCAGCAGTAGGGTGTTTCTTTATGATAAGTGAAAGGGTTTTATTTTATTTGCCATTCTGAACAGTGATTCAGGAGATATTATAAGTACTGATCCAACAGATATTTATAGAGGGATGTTGTTGATCGACTTTTATATAGTTAAATCACAAAAGATCCATATAATTGTTATTGAAATGGCGACGCATATAACTCTGACGGGAATCAAAATATCATGTCAACTCAATATAACAAGTCTTATTTTGACGAAGGAATCACTGGTTAATTACAATTACTCAATGGTTATCTCCTTCAATTTAGTTTCTATTGTTATTTGACGTTGATATTTTTGTAATGAATATTTTTATTTATATACTTAAAATATCAAGCAATAATTCTACTTAAAAAGCAAAAGCTGAATTACTTAATGCAATTTAATTGAAAATTAGCTACATTTGTAAACACATTTCAGATCCCATTATTTCTTTTCTACCTTATTTATTTTTTACCGTTGGAAGTAAAATCAAACATATATATTAGGTTTATAATTAATCACCATTTCCACTGTAGCATTGAGGATCGTGTATCGGATGGGTTTTATGATGCTGGCCGTGATCGGCCCTTTTTGTCACTGGTAAAATATGAACAGTCCTTGGTTCTAGATTCGGGTGAAGTTTTTTTGTTAGACAGGTTAGTACTCTTTGATTTGGACGTTGTCATATATTTTAGTCTCTATCTGGATCAAATCTCTATTCTGTGTGTTCTGGGTAACTTCTTTTCTCCGAACTTATCTCTGTACTTTCAGGAACAAGGATGAGGTCCTAGATACCATTACGTTGTCTGCTCAGGCTTCTGTGGCACGACTAGTAAAATTATATGGGTCGAGATATCAGAACGATCAGGTTTCTGATTACAACATTCTGGTTGCTTCTTTCCTTGCTCTGTTTGTCTTTGATCTTTTTAGTGGCAATGATAAAAGCTCTCTGGTAGAGTTGGCTCGCAAAGCTGTTGTAGGTTCAAACTATTCAAAGCCTTTTGTCTGCACATGTGCTACTGGGAATAGCCAGAATCCTGGGGAATTCACGACCGGATCGACTACTGATACTTCAGATAATTTGTTATATCATAATATATGTGACAAATTTATTCAAGGAATTAAACCCAGAAGAAATTTTGTAATTGTGCCTCTTGGTTCCTTGAAGTTTGGTGTTTGTCGGCACAGGGCTATGCTGTTAAAGGTCAGGTTCTTGATTTTTGTGTGTAAGCAATTGTGCTTATGGTTTGCTTCTGCCTTTTTGAGTTAGATGAACTAACAATATCATTATTCTGCAGTACTTATGTGATAGAATTGATCCTCCAATTTCGAAGGCTACTAATGGTGACTCACATGACGAGATAGATTCTGATGGCGATCTTTGTTGAAGGTATGGGTCTTATACTTTAAACTTAATTTTGACAACCCTTTTTATTGTAGTCCTGATTACCTGAAAATCAGTGAGACTGAACTAGAATTTGTTTGTGAATTTTATTTATTACTGGTACTGGTTTATGGTGCGTTTTGCTCTGAATATTCTCTGGAGTTACTTATGAACAACTGTTTTGAAATCTGCAGTAGAGTGAGGAACATATTGAAGGCGTGTGAATGTTTTTGCTTGTTTTTTGTTCATATTTTTGCTTCTGTATGTTGCTGTTGCTATGGTTGATTTTGACCAGCACTTGTGCTTAGTTTTGTGACCCCTTTAAGCTTTGTTTATGACCTGAATTATGTGCATATTTTTATCTGGTTCATGCTGTTGTTTAAGTGTATGAATATTCATCCCTTTACCTAGTAAGTGACCGACGGGTAATTGACGAGTATTGTTGCTGTGAGTAGTTATTACACAGCAGTATTTAAGCTGCATTTTGCTTCTGTTTTCAGTTGTTATATAATGCATATTTTGAGTGTTTAAAATTTGGATACCTGACCTGTAATAAGCTATCAGTTATGATTAGGTTATTTTTGAAGTTGTTTCTTGTATAGTGTAGTTTTATTTTCTGTTAAACTAGATGTGTTTTCTTTTGCAGATTTGGAAGTAGCTGGAGGGACATGAAGCTCTCAACTGAAGAATATGTGTCTTCTATGATGCAAATCTGAAAATGATTGTCATAGTGATTAGTTAACTTGAATACTGTAAACTTTTGGTAGGATATGGGTGTTGTAGTATTCGAATTCTTATGAGAAACGTCTTATAGTTTCTTATGGAAACATTTGCTAGTTATGAAGACTATTTTGGGAATGTTGTGATTGTAACTATTTTATGTAGCACATTATAAAATGTCACGTGTTTCTTCTATGAATTTAATAGTTGCTTATATATTATTCAGGTTATATGTGTTTTGTTTGTGAAATTATTAGGTACAAAACATTTTGTAGGTGATAACTTATGAGATGAAAGATTTCGTAGGTAATAACATTATCTGAGGTGAAACATTCCGTAGGTAATAATATATGAAATACAAAATTTTGGTAGGTGATAACATTTCAGAGACGGAATATTCCGTTGGTGATAACTTTACCTGAGATGGAATTTTCCGTAGGTGAATCATTTTCTGAGACGGAAATGTCTGTAGGTGATAACCATTTTTTGAGACGGAAAATTCCGTAGGTGATAATAATTTTCTGAGACGGAAATTTCCGTCGGTAAAAGTTAATAATATCACCGACGGAGTGTATTTTCACAGACGGAATATTATTATCGACCCGTTTATTACAGACGGAAATTTGCTATGGAATTTTCCGTCTGTGATTGTCATTACATACAGAAATGTAACTTTTACCTACGGAATATTCCGTCTGTGATACTACTGTTTTCTTGTAGTGCATGTTCAAAAAGCTTCATGTGGGTGAGCTCGTTCCTATTCATTTCAGACTCCAGTTAGCTGATAGATCATCGATCACACCAAGAGGTATGGTAGAAAATGTAGTTGTTAGTGTAGGTAAATTTTTCTTCCCAGCAGATTTTGTGATCCTCGACATGGATGAGGAAGTTGAGGTACCTCTGATTCTTGGTAGACCTTTCCTTAGAACTGCAAAAACTGTTATAGATGTTGACAAAGGAAAAATTACCTTGAAGTTTCATGATGAAGAATTAAGCTTTGATATTAATAAGATGATGCAGAAAAATACTTCTTCTCATGCTGCTTTCTCTGCTGATTTAATTGATAATTCTTATGATCTTGAGGATGACTACATCTATAGGAGTACTGATTCTTCTAATTTTGTTTAAGTGTTCTGAAATTTTAGAGCAGGTATTAAGTCGATCCATTGAGGATGACAAAGCAAGCTTGGAGATGGCCACGGTCGTCCAGCAGCTAAATCAAGGGAAGTCATACTTTCGCTCTTCCTCTCCACCTGTAGAAAAATTGGATCGACCCATTCAAAGGCGTATACCTTCAATAGAGAAGCCTCCTACCCTTGAACTTAAATCTCTCCCTTCCCATCTTAAATATGTTTTCTTGGCAGAGGGTAGCACCCTGCCTGTTATTATCTCTGCATCTTTGTCTATTTCGCAGGAAACTAGACTTCTGGAGGTGCTAAAGAAGCATAAAAGTGCCATGGGATGGTCAGTTGCTGACATCAAAGGGATCAATCCGGGTTTCTGCACTCACCGGATTTATATGGAGGAGAATTATAAGGCAATAAGGCAACCCCAGAGAAGATTAAATCCAAATCTAAAGGAGGTGGTCAAAGCTGAAGTACTGAAGCTTCTTGATGCAGGCATTATCTACCCGATTTCTGACAGCCAGTGGGTGTCTCCAGTCCAGGTTGTCCCAAAGAAAGGAGGAATAGTTGCAGTGCCCAATGAGAAAGGTGAATTGGTGCCTCAGAGACAAACCACTGGTTGGAGGATGTGCATCGATTATCGGCGCTTGAATGAAGCCACAAGGAAGGACCACTTCCCGCTACCGTTTATTGATCAAATGTTGGAGCGGTTAGCTGGGCAAGAGTTCTACTGCTTCCTTGATGGGTACAGTGGTTATTTTCAGATTCCCATTGCGCCAGAGGATCAGGAGAAGACCACCTTCACCTGTCCTTATGGTACTTTTGCATATAGGAGGATGCCCTTTGGTCTTTGCAATGCACCAGCCACATTTCAGCGATGTATGATGGTGATTTTTAATGATTTTATCGAGAAAAGTATCAAAGTATTCATGGACGACTTCTCTGTCTATGGACAAAGCTTTGATGTTTGCCTGGAGCAACTGGACCAGATCTTGGCTCGCTGTGAGGACACGAACCTCGTGCTGAATTGGGAAAAGTGCCATTTCATGGTACAAGAAGGTATTGTTCTTGGGCACAAGGTGTCAAGGGAAGGCCTCCAGGTGGATAAGGCCAAGACAGAGGTAATAGAAAAGCTACCCCCACCAACTTCAGTTAAGGATGTGAGATCTTTCCTGGGCCATGCCGGTTTCTACAGGAGATTCATCCAGGACTTCTCAAAGATTGCGAAACCCCTCTCCGACCTACTTCAGAAAGACATCAAATTTCAGTTTTCTGATGAATGTATGATGGCCTTTCAGACTATTAAAAACAAGCTCTGCTTAGCACCCATTGTTGTTCCTCCAGATTGGTCAGCACCGTTCGAAATTATGACAGACGCAAGTGATTATGCTGTTGGTGCTGCGCTCTGTCAGATGCAGGATAAAACATTGAGGGTGATCACTTATGCAAGCAAAACTCTGATCGATGCACAGAGAAACTACACCACAATAGAAAAAGAATTGCTTGCTGTGGTATTTGCCCTGGATAAATTTAGACCATATCTGTTGGGCAGCAAGGTAATCATTCACACAGATCATTCAGCACTGAAAGATCTCTTCCAGAAGAATGATTCTAAACCTCGACTGCTGCGATGGATTTTGCTTCTTCAAGAATTTAATTTGGAGGTTGTGGATAAAAAGGGAAAGCAGAACGGAGTTGCTGATCACTTATCAAGACTCGACCTTCCTGATGATGGAGTCCCCATCAATGAATTCTTCCCTGATGAGACAGCATTCAAGATTGGAAAGGTAAATGAACCATGGTACGCAGACTTAGCAAATTATCTGGTTTCTGGTTTAATTCCACATGACTACAGTTATAACCAGAGGAAGAAGTTCCTTTCAGAGACACGCCATTACATATGGGAGGATCCTTATCTGTTTCGGGTCTGTGCTGATGGTCTGATGAGGCGCTGTCTCCCAGATGATGAGATTTCAAGTGTGCTAGAATTCTGCCATTCAAAGGAGGCAGGTGGACATCACGGTCCTACAAGGAAAGTTGCCAAAATATTAGAGTGTGGTTTTTATTGGCCCACTCTTCACAAGGAGTTCATCGCTTCTCCTCTCAATGCGATAACTATCAAAGAATGGGTAATATTTCAAGAAGGCATGAGATGCCTCAAAAAGGAATTTTGGAGGTAGAATTGTTTGATGTCTTGGGAATAGATTTCATGGGCCCTTTCCCTTCGTCCCATGGAAATCAGTATATCCTGGTTGCAATAGACTATGTATCTAAATGTGTTGAAGCAATTGCTAGTCATGCTGCTGATGCTAAAACAGTAGTCAAGTTCCTGAAGAAGCATATCTTCACCAGATTTGGTGTACCTCGAGCGATCATCAGCGATGAAGGCTCACATTTCTGCAACTAGGCCTTTGAATCTTTAATGACCAAGTACGGAGTAACTTATAAGGTAGCATTACCTTATCATCCACAAACCAATGGTCATGCAGAAGCAAGCAACCGTGAACTAAAATGGATCTTGCAAAAGACTGTCAATGCATCAAGGAAGGATTGGTCAGTTAAGCTGGATGACGCTCTGTGGGCATATCAGACTGCTTTTAAGACTCCTATAGGGATGTCTCTGTTCAAACTTGTGTTTGGAAAAGCCTGCCATCTTCCAGTAGAATTGGAGCATAAAGCTTACTGGGCATTGAAAGCCCTGAATTTTGATCAACACACTGCTGGAAAGAAAAGAAAATTTCAACTGTCTGAACTCGAAGAACTCAGAGAGCAAGCCTATGACAGTTCCAGAATTTATAAGGAGCGCACAAAAAGAATCCATGATCAAATGATCAATAAGAGAGAATTTAAAGTAGGGGATCTAGTGTTGCTCTATAATTCCAGGTTGCGCCTCTTTCCTGGCAAGCTAAAATCCCATTGGGCAGGACCATTTAGAGTCGTGGGGATCACTACCTATGGTGCATACGAGCTAGAAAATAAATCAGGAGAAGTATTCAAATTGAATGGTGCTCGACTGAAGAAGTACCTAGGCGATACCTTTTCTCAGCCTCCTGCACCAGGTATATTCTTTATTAAAAGTTCTTCTTCTTCCATTAAATCTATTTCTGCTATTTGTACTGCAGCACCGCCTCCAAGAGCATCCAAAAAGCCGCGCCCGCAATGGTATTTCAGACTGAAGAAAGCTATTGCTAGCTGCTGGCGGCCCTCCTTGACCCTATCTGTTAAGTCTAGCTAGAGACTTTAACTCCGGGCAGCTTGGTGGGAGGCAACCCACCGGTTTGTATCTTTTCACTTCTTTAGTTTACTCATTTATTTTACTCTTCTATTTTTTGTGGGTTAATAGCTGTTGTGCATTAATAGAGTTGTGCATATTGAAAGAGCCTTGGCTCTATCTTCTACTAATAGCTTTATCTGTTTCCACTTGAGTTCTTCTGGCCTTGCAGATTCCAAAATTGACAATGAGCTAAATTAGTGCTTGACTGAACTGAAGTGTGAGGAAATATCATGGCAGCATTCACCACGGATCAGGGAGTCCTTTAACACTCTTGCCTATTTTATTTCTGCATTTCTTGTGTTTGTTTTATCTTTGTTTGATTATTTTTGGTAATGTTTCCTTTTTATTTTTTATTTTTAAATAAATGATGTGTTTTAGATTAATATTTTTAATTTTAAATTTATATATCTAAAAAAAGGAACTACAACGCGTTCGGCTAACCAGCCGGACGCCCTTAAAACCCTACCCGTCCGGATCCGGACGGAATTCCGGACACCGCTAAACGCGGCCCGACTTTTCTTTTTCTTCTTTTCTTTTCTTCTCTTTCTTTCGGTCTTTTTTTCCTCCCGACGCGAACCCAGACCTTCTACTCCTTTCCTCCATTATCGCCACCACCACAACCAAACACCACCTCCACTCTTCTTCCTCCTTTTACGCCGCCTCCACCACCGGAATACCACCGTGCCGCCAACCGCACTGCCCAGCCTGCACCCTGCTGAAGTTTTCCCATGAATTCGAATAGAAATCCAATTCGAAACAGGTTTTTTTAATTTCTAGCTATTTCATTTCGATTTTTCTGTCAGATTGTGGTACATTCGGTAGTTGTTGGTAGTACTGATGTAATTTGTTTTTGTCGTGATAAAACGTGGGGTTTGTGTGAAATTTGGGTGCTTTCTGGATGAATTTTTGTGGTGCCGTCGCTATTTGTCGCAGCGCGATTTTTTTAGGGTTCATGTCGCGTCCGGATCTGCGTCCGGCTTAGTTGACCCGGACGTGGATCCGGACATGTAAAATTTTGCAATTTTTCTGCAATTGTTTTCTAGGTTTATGTTGTACTGTTTAATGCTATTGTTTGCTATGTTTAGATGTTTTAATGCATTGGTAATTGTAGATTAACTGTGTGGAAGAGTATGTTCAAATAGAACATGCTGCTCGATCGGTTTTCGGGTTTGGCGTGCTGTTGCTACTGTTTTCTTGCTGATTAGATTTTCTACTACTTTTTGTTTCGTTTAGATGGCTCGCACTAGAGGAGGTACTACACGCACGGTTCTTCTCGAGGAACCCACGCTCCGACGACCAGTCTGAGCCAGCCGCTGCCCCACTACGCGATGATGGTTCCGATCAGCTGCCACTCGGGCTTGGTATGATCAGGGCGGCGGCCTTCGTCATTGAGAGGTGCATCAGCGACGAGGCATCAGCTGCGCCGGGATCACAGACTATTTGAGGGTATTGGCGCCAGCAGCATCTTGCGCATGGGCGTGGGTGTTTTTCTCCAAAGCTGGTGGTGTGAGAATTCTACGCCAATGCTGTGGGTCAGAACGACACACAGCATTACCTCCTACGTACGCCAGTTCCAGGTGGAGCTAACCCCTGACACTTTTGCTCTTCTTTTACGCCTCCCGGACAACACGGACGCACATTTAGATTTTTCAGAGGGATTCACTTAGGCAGAGTAAGTCTAGGTGGTTACAAGAGGTCGGGAGTACTACTCGCCGACGGGGTGAGGAGAATAAGACTGTACTCCCGTATGCTCTCCTTCCTTCCCTTCCCTAGAGGACCCTAGCAGAGATCCTCAGTCATCAGATCCAGCCTCATGCTGGGAATGATGCTTCTGATGAGGATTGTCCTCCCGACTACCTCCTGGCCTCACCACATCCCCCAGCCCAGCAGCTCTCGCTCCCTTTCGTGATGTTTCGGCAGCTGCATAAGGTGGTGATCTATCTATGGACGAAAAAAAAAGAAGATCACCCCTATCTTCACTGGGACCTTCACTGATATGGCGGTGAGGGAGGGTGAGACACCCATCTCCCTTGGGACCTTCTGGAGATGGGGCTTCTTACACCTCGACGCCTGCAGCTGGGTGAAGGGCAGCTCGGGCCTAGGATCCACTGGTACATCTGCGAGTTCTAGCTCTACTCCGGCCACTGCTACCATGGCACCACCCATACCCCCAGTGATGAGCATCCCGCCAGAGATGCAGACCCTGATGGACTCCCTCCTCCAGCAGCAGCAGAGGATGGAGCAGCGCTTCGGGGGTATGGAGCAGCAGTTTGGGGATGTCCAGCAGCGTCAGGTGCGTATGGAGGGACACATAGATGACATCCGCCAGACGCAGGAGCACCTTCAGGCAGAGCAGACTTCTCTCCGGGACATACAGACTATGACCACAGAGCGCTTGGAGTGCAGTGATGCTTTGCAGAGAGAGACAGCCGCTCATCAAGCCCAGACTACCCAGATCTTACAGATGCTCATGGCCCAGATAGGCGCGAGACCACCACCACCACCACCGCCTCAGTGACCGCCATCCTATCTTTACCGCTTTCTTTTTTATTTATTTTATTTATTTTTCTATATTTTTTTTTGAATTGCTTTACTTTTTTTCTGTTCTAACTAACGGTGCGACACGAGACTGAGAGGTGAAGTGATGGTGTTTATATTTGGAAGTGATAAAATTTTGAATTGCTAAATTTCTTGTTTCTCTGAGCAGTACAGCATTCATCACTGATTTATTTACATATCCCATCTACTGCGAAACGAATGGCTATAAGTACAGGAACTAGAACCACACTACTTTTGAAACGTCTAGTAAGCTTGCATTCTGGGAGTATTCTTTCTTTCACATTACTCATACACTTAAAATATTCCCTGTTGTTCGAGTTAATGCACTTCATTCTGTGGTCGTACTTGCCAGTGGAAAACTAGCAACTTTTACTCTGCACAACACGCATACTATCTGTGACTCATGAGGAATATCTCGACCCCTGCAAAACTTCAAGTGTGAGGAAGAACATCTTCCTCAATCTATAAACAACAGGGGAGTCTCAGTTCCTAATTTAATTTATTAATATTCCACCTTTGTTGCGTTACGGGCTAATTATTGCATATGCATCTATTATGAGTATAGCATGTTTTGAAAGCTCTTTTCACTGTTTTTCTTCTATGACCAATGAGGACATTGCTCCTCTTAAGTGTGAGGAAGGAAAGACCTTTCCTTGAAAACATGCTAGTTGTTCTTTAATGCCACACTTGCTTTTTGCTACTCTAATGCCTGTGCACACCGAGTGAAATTAAACCAAGTGAAAACCGTAGGAATCTTTTCGCTTGATGAAGTTTGTATAAATAATTTTATTTAAAAATACTCTCTTTTCACTAAAATATGGTAGATTGGCTAGTTGTGGAAACCAGATTATTTTAGCTTGGGATCTTAGAAATGAAGTGAATGTTTGGAATGAAAAGGATAAGGCAAGGCACTCCACTGATCAAAATTATTTTTCCTAACAATAGCAGGCCTCGTCTATCCGGTTGTTAAGTCTTAAGGGTGCCTTAACACCTATCTACCTAAGGTCTCGGGATCTGGGATAGTTGGCCCAACACCGTTACAAGGATAGAGAGAAAAGTCTAGGTTACGGAATAACTCTACAATTCACAATTATTCGTTTGTTTTGTATATCGTTCTTGCAAGAAGAATGTTTTTGCATGTGAAAGAAAAATTAATTGGAGTTTAATTTTTGTTTTTGATCACGAGTACGTGGTGTTGAAAGGTATTGCGGAATAAGGCATTACTCCACACTCCTTGTCATCCAAAGGTTAGAGGAATGAAAATTGGTGGAAAGTCCCAAGCTAAGTTAACTTGTTTTCTACAATCTAGTTTCTCTATGCTTTTACAAAATTGTTCTTGCTTCACTGTTTGTGAAAACCTACCTCTAGAGAGCAAGATTATTCTTTCATTTATCACTTTGTTTGATTTCGCCCTGCACTTGTTTAATTTTGAGATTATTTGACGATCTTAGAGATATTCTTATTCCTTATTTGCTTGAGGACAAGCAAACGCTTAAGTGTGAGGAAGTTGATAAGTGTGAAACAAATAGGCTTTTTAGGGTTTAAATACCTTATAATTTGTAACAATTCAGGCAATGTTTCCCACTTATTATGTGTTTTTCCTAAGATTGATGTTTTGATAAGAACTGATGTATTTTATATGCTAAATATAGGAAAAACCCAGGAAATGAAGATTTTACATCATAAGGATTACCGCACAACAAACCTGGAACAAATCAGGAGAAGAGACACAAAAATTGGTCACGTCCGGGTCAACTTGGCCGGACGCAAATCCGGACGAGAACCGGACGTGACCTAAAAATCCAGATCCGAGAGTTCTCTGTCTTGTCCGGATCCGGATAGCGATCCGGACATATTTCGAGTTTCAGACCTAGAGGTTCTGTGTCACGTCCGGATCCGGACACAGATCCGGACGTCACACAGAGATGAAAAATAAAAACGCTAACGCGCTGATAATCGGGCTTTCGGCGCAATTATCAGCCGAAAGCAAGTTAAGCCCATCCTCAACATTAATTAAACACACACCCATACTATATTAAGCGTATGTCCATGCTCGTACCCAACTATCACTAACCTATGTTTCATTTCTAAACCTATATAAACCCCTCTTCAGCCTTCATTTCAAATCGTACCTGACTTCACAGTCTAACTCCTCTCCTCTCTACTAATCCTCTCATTCCATTCATCTGCTCATACTCACTAAACTTCCTCCGTAATCCTTCGCTCTCACCCACACACACAAACAGCATTCGTTCACAGCATTTAGCCGTGTCCGGATCTTTGTCCGGATCCGGACTACACCCAAACACGACGTCCGGATCTTCGTCCAACCCGGTTTAGCCGGACGTCTCACAAAACACTGCGTCCGGATCTCCGTCCGACCCAAACCATCCGGACGCCTCACAAACTCGCCCAAAATTTCCACTTTCATCCCATTTCACCAAACTCACTCCATTGTCACCAAATCCAACCTCTCAGCCAGCATAGCGCAAGGACAAAGGCGGAGCGAGCAAGAAGATCTTCGTAACAGATGATTTCTCTCAACTCTCTCTCTTTTATGATTTTAATCGCTATGTCTAGCTAAAAGGATATACTCTAGGGGAAGGGATGTTGTAATTAGTTAAACTCTGCATTATTTTACTGCTTTATTTGAGACTATTTTGGATTGTTCAGGTTGATGCATTTAAGTGCTTTTAATAGACGTCATGAATTTATTATAAGCCCTCGAATCATGTTATGATCAGATAAGGTGATTAGCATTGATGGTCCTATTACCCTGTTACCTGTGATAATTGCAATCGGATAGATTACACTATTCACTAGGAGCTTTTAGTCCGGATTAAACCAAACTAGTAATTCTGTGCAATAAAACCATCTAGATATACTTGCTAGGTCTAGACTAGAACTACGTGTCCTGTCTAGATGAGCTATCTGGAATTAAGACTTAATACAGAATAGATAATTGAGAATTACAAGCCGATCCAAGTCTCCGCTTAAGTAGTAGAATATACAGAACCTAGCTAGTGAAACAACTCCCTGAACCTAGAATACCGTTCACATTCCCAAATCTATCACTTTAATTTATCTGCTATTTACTTTCTTGTTATCTATTTAGAACCCAAAACTATAACAAACCCCCCTCTTTAGTTACCCATTGCCGAAGGCTAGACTTATTACATCAAGTCTCGTGGATTGACACTTGGTCGCTTCATAAATTGCTATACTATTTCGACCGGGATTTTTGCAACCCGACGGTCTATTGAATTATTGATTTCTAGGATTAATTCTTAGCTTTTAATACATTAAATAAATCGTTTGCAGTTAGATTACACGTTCAACCTATTACTTTCACATGATTGGATACGCAACTACTAAGTATGAAGTCTTTGAAGCTTATAACGTGGCCATGAGGTATGATGAATGACAACGGGACCATGAAGGAATGTTTGGGATATGTGGAGCTATAAGGGTGACCAAAGCTGTAACTTGCAGCTTCTCTTGGACTTGTCTTCTTTGTCTTGAAATCGTTTGGCTACTTCACGTTGATCTTGCTTTTGGACTTGGGACTTTGAAGTCATCATCTCTCTCTTCTTTTAGTTTAGATTGGGATTTCTTTTAGGCTTTTCAGATTTGCCTTGCTTCCTTTTCCTTTTTCGGGGTTCTTGTGGCTCATGTTTTGAACTTCGAGGGTTGTTTTTGATGTGAGCTCTTTGGATCCTGTGTCACTTTGGGACCATTTGAGGATCATTTCATCGTCTTGGTAGCGGCGTTGCTTCTTTGGACTTGTGAAGTTGTTGTCCGGGAGTTGGGCTCCTTGCTTTCTTTGGTCACCGGGTTGGTTATTTATCATTGGCTGGCTTGTTTTGTGGAGTTTGTAATGTTGCAAAAGATGAGATAGGTGAAAAGCTTAGCAGGGGTTCCTAGAGTGTAATGTTCGGGTTCACAAGCTTTTGGCTGTGTGGTGCTGTACCTAGGTGCTTCATCATCCCTAATAGTTGTGTATCCGTTCTTTGTACTTTTCACACGTTTAAGTGTAAATTTACAAAGTGTCTTCTTCGATCGGAGTTATGCCATTTACCTCACCTTTGAATGTGACCTCTCTGAAGTTATGTTAGAATGACACGCTCTTTCACTCTTGGTTTTATCGCTTAAGGCACTCTTGTGAAATTTTCACTCAAAGACTTGTTCACGCGCTTTAAACAAAAGAAATAAACGTTATCGATCCTTAACTCAGATTGCCCCCAGTATTATTTTGAGGTCTTTCAACTAGCCTTTTTGAATGATCGGGTTATTGTGGAGGGTGACTGTGTGTGGTGGTTGATGATGATGGGGTGATCTTATTAGGAGGTGATGGGTTATTTTGTGACAGCACATTTTTGGTTTTTTGTGTTTATGTTTTGGTGAAATGGTAGAAAGGTGGAATGGTGAGACACGTGGGAATTGTGGTGAATGCATGTGGAATGATTGGCCTTGTACAGGAGGTGAACGGTGAGTGCTTGCAATTGGGTGGATCTTTGTGAAGAGTTGTGGTGAGTATGGATGGAGTGATGAGATGACTCATTTTTTGTTTTTGTTTGATCTTATTTAATGAGTGCACGGAAATTATGAAAATGGAACTATGCTCTTATTCATGAGTGAAAAGATAACTGAAAATTGTAACCACATGAAGGCTACCTAAAGTGATAAAGGAAGCTAGCTACCCTAAAAGTTGGAAGAACGACTAAATAAAAAAAGAAAACTACTTGATTGAGAAAACCCTTAAAATGGAAATTTCTTTTGATGTTGAACTGCCTGATACCAATGTACAGAAGACTCAAGCTCTTGACCGTCGGGATGCCATTGAGATGACCGTGATCGTCTTCTTCTTGGACTCTGAGTAGGCTCTGTGAACATTCTGAATTAGGAATGCCTATAGATTGTGCATGAGGCACTCAGCTTGAACCTTTTCCAAATTGAAAGTGAGTTGGTACTTGGGCCGGAATTGAGGATGTGGCACTTGGGCCGGAATGTTGTGAAGATGTGGTGCTTGGCCCAGAATGTTTAGAGAATGGGGTGCTTGGGCCAGAATTTGTTTGAGAAGGTGACCTTGGGCCGGAATATGTTTAAGAATGTGGCGCTTGGGCCCGAATGTGTTTAAGAATGTAGCGCTTGGGCTGGAATGTGTTTAAGGTGTTCTGGGCAGAAGCAATGGCAACTGCATGCTACATCACAAATAGAACGCTCATACGACCTATTCTCAACAAAACTCCCTATGAGTTAATGAAGGGAAGAAAACCAAACATAACTCACTTTAGGACCTTCGGTTGTAAATGTTATGTCTACAACAATGAAAAGAGTTCCCTTGGAAAGTTTGATGCCAGAAGTGATGTGGCCATCTTCCTTGGATACTCTGAAAGAAGCCGGGCATACAAAGTATACAACAAAAGGAAACTAAAGGTGGAGGAAAGTGTGCATGTGGTCTTTGATGAGGCTGACGTACTCAAGATCAAGAAATCTGATGAAGATAAAAAAATTGGATTTGATCTAGTTGATCAGGATCACACAGATAATCCCAAAGATGAATCAGTGACTGAAGAAAACTTGCCCGACAGGTCAGCGATAGGTCTTCTGAC
Organism: Limonium bicolor; assembly: GCA_023374045.1. Lineage (NCBI taxonomy): Eukaryota > Viridiplantae > Streptophyta > Magnoliopsida > Caryophyllales > Plumbaginaceae > Limonium > Limonium bicolor. Next base: position 49,339,610 of record CM041783.1, on the reverse strand, counting down.
CAAGAGCGCAAACTCGAGATCTTCTGACCTTCTCAACAACAGTCTCACCAATCGTGCCCAAGAACGTCAAGGAAGCTCTTCGAGACTCATACTGGATCAATGCAATGCAAGAAGAACTAAACCATTTTGAAAGATGCAAAGGCTGGCATCTTGTGCCTCGTCCTTCACATCAAGGGGTACTTGGCACAAAGTGGGTCTTTAGAAACAAACTGAATGAGATGGGAGAAGTTGTTAGGAACAAAGCTCGTCTGGTAACTCAAGGATATCGTCAACAAGAAGGGATAGACTTCCAAGAAACCTTTGCTCCAGTAGCAAGGATGGAGTCCATCAGATTACTAATTACATTTGATGTACACAAAGGAATCATACTCTTCCAACTTGACATCAAAAGTGCCTTCCTAGATGGGTACGTCAAAGAGGAAGTGTATGTTGAGCAACCTCCTGGTTTTGAGACACGAGAAGGAAAGGATATGGTACTTAAACTCGAAAAAAACTTTATGGGCTCAAACAAGCTCCAAGATCATGGTATGATGGTCTTTCTTCCTACCTCTTGGAAAACAAATTCAAAAGAGGAAAAGTGGATAAAACCTTGTTTGGATACAACAAGAAAGGGATTTCTTAATTGTGCAAGTATATGTTGATGATATAATCTTTAGAACCTTTGATGAGAAATATTGCAAAAAGTTTGAAGCTTTGATGAAAAAGGAATTTGAGATGAGTGATCTGGGAGAACTGAAGTTCTTTCTAGGACTTCAAATCAAGCAAAATGACGAAGGTACTATCATATCCCAAGAGAAGTATGTAAAGCATTTGCTGAAGAGAGTTGGAATGGAGGAATGTAAAACGTTTGACACACCAATGACAGTTGGCACCAAGATGGGCATCATGACTGGTGACCGACCGGTCGACCAACGATCATACTGAGAGATGATTGGTTCTCTACTATATTTAACTACTAGTAGACCTGACATTATGTATAGCGTTTGCTTATGTGTCAGGTTTCAAGCAAATCCAAGAGAAAGTCACCTCACAACTGTAAAAAGAATAATGTGTTACTTAAAAGGAACCATGAATCTTGGTCTCTTTATATCCTAAGTCCACTAACTGTAACGTTACAGGATTTTCAGATGCAGACTATGGAGGATCTATCACCAACAGAAAGAGCACGTCAGGGACAGCATTCTTTGTTGGGTTTTGTCTGATTGCATAGGGATCAAAGAAACAACAAAGTGTTGCCATATCAATAGCTGAATCTGAATACATTGCATCGGCAAGCTGCTATGCTCAACTCCTATGGCTTAAACAACAAATTGGTGATTATGGCGTCAAAACGGGTACATTACCAATTATGTGTGACAATACAAGTGCTATCTCTATTTCCAAAAATCCTGTGCATCATTCTCGTACCAAACATATTGACATTAGACATCACTTTCTTAGAGATTGTTGTGAAAAGGAATTAGTTGGTTTAAAGTATATTTCTACTGAAAACCAACTAATTGACATCTTTACTAAGTCATTAAGTAGAGAAAGGTTTACTAAGATTGTTCATGATCTTGGAATGATATTCATTAATCACAATTAAAAGGTCTTTTATTTCCCACGATCGATCACCGACATATGAGCAACACCTATTATACTGTCGTTCAGTAGTCAACGATCAGTTTAATGCATAGAAATTATGTCAAATGACTACTTGAAATAGATTTGTCATTTTCCACAAAGTGAGGTTAGTTTAGAGATAGTTCAACGGTTAGAAACGGGAAAACCCCCAATGATCGATCACAGCCTGTCACGACCGCTGCCCATATGAATAGTACCATTGGGACATGTCAACGAGCAGATGAGGAGCGTTCACCGACCGTTACTCGATATCTAGAAAACGACGAGAGTTCATCTCTTGTCACACTATTGCCCTCACTCTCTCTAATCTCTCTAAGCGCTCAAAGCAAATTTCTCTTCTCTCTTACAAACACTCTTGTGAGATTTTGTGCAAAGAACCTCGCCTTATGACATCTCTAAAGATTTCTCTAGTGAAAGGTTATAAAACTCCAAAAATCTTTTCGATCAATCATGGCACCAAAATCCTTTCTCCGCTCCAAGAACAAGGTTGCACTCAAGGAATCCTCGACAACACAAGTGGCCGACATGCGGCGAACAGCATCACACCGAGAATCAACGCCCCCTCGCCTGTCCAAAGAGCTAGAATCAACTTGTGTAGAGTCACAGACAAAGGAGAGTTACAATTTGAAGAGGTAACCTATATAAGCTTCCACCTGCCTAAACTTCACCATCTCATCCAAGCAGAAATTCTCAAACCCAAGATACTCCCAACTCCCACTTTTGCCGAAAATCTAAATATATCTTCTCCTACTCCAAAAATCGCCACCAAGCATTCGAAAGCCAAAATCCAAAGGTCCTTAAAAATCAATACCTCTCCACTGCTACAACGATTCGTGTAACTCGTGCAACTCGTGCCTCTAAATGAGCCAAAAACTCAACAAGAAACTCGAAAAAAGCCAATATACACTTGAAGGAGCAACTCGTAAGTTGTACTTCACAGACGACGAAGAGTCCACTCCGTCAGCGATCGTCGAAGCTGTCGTTCAACAGATAGATGATGAAGAGGTACAAAGTGACAAAAGTCACACCAAGAGGAAGTAGCAGAAGAATGAAATCAAGAAGAGACATAACAGTGCCTGACTCAGAGGAGGAAGCAAGGCTCATCGATGTATCAGGGGAACCAGCCGTTGATAGATCCTGGACAACTCTCGAGACTAGTCATGGAGGTGCTAGCGATACTGAATCCTCACCAATTCTACCAATAGTGAGCAACGAAAGAAATTCAAGAAGGCCAAAGGCAAAGAAAAGATGCACTCTTCTCCACATACTAAGGAGCTTGACGAACTCATTCATGCCAAGAAGACAGTTGGCACATCTCAAGAACAACAATCATTGAAGCGCGTCAAGAAGCTCAAAGAGCTGGACGTAGTCTTGATCAAGGCTGAGAATGTAAACGATAGGTCCTGTCCCATCTTGCCAAAGACACTGGACCCAGAATGGATGGGAAAATGGGTCTATGAGAGATCCAAGAGCTGCTGGAGTTCCAAGGATGGGTGAAGTTCTCCCAGGAACCTATCCTTGTCTACACAGAGCTTCTCAAAGAACACATGAGATAGCTAGGACCCCTCCAAAGTAGTAATGGCAACAACTACATTATCTTGAAGGTTCAAGGCGTAGACATCAACATATCCAAGTCTTAGATCTCCGAGGCTTTCGGCTTGGAGCCTGAAGGACTGATCGCTCCTAAAGAGACGACTTGGAATGATCTAGGACACCTTGGAGGAAAGATGGTAAATCTACTCACAAAGGAGCAACAATGAAGAATTTCCCTGCAGCAGAGATGTCCATACCAAAGGGTGCTCTTCAGTCTGCTCACCCATAACATCACCCCACGGAACCAACATACACACGTCAATGCCAGAGATGTGAGATTGCTTTACACACTGAGACCAGAGAAAATCGACCTTCCTGCAATGATTTTTCTCACCATTGAGGAAAGTTGCTACGTCAATCAAGGTCTAGTGCACAGGGAGTAGTGACCAAGGCACTACAATAAAACGGAATGGACACCGACAGGTTCCACGAGTGTGCGCGCACTGCTCAGGACAACATCTGCTAAGAAATGTTATCCAAGACGGGGATCAAGACAAAGGGAGATCAACTGGTGGTTGCTTAGAAGCCAACCAAGAGTGAAGACTCTAAGTCAGAGCCTTGCCAAATCGTTAGAGCATTGGGACTTAAGAGAAGAAGAAGTCTTTCACCGGTCCATGATAGGTCAGAGACCAGTCTGGATACCTCAACTAGGGATGTTCCGAAGAGGGTGAGAGTTACTCTCACAGCTATGCAGGCAGTCTCCTCTGAACCAAGTGTTCATCACATGGTTCAAGGAGCAATAGATTTTATAAACTCTCACATATCTTGTGTGTTCATTGTCTCCTAGAGACTTGAGAGAAACCGTGAGAGTTAGATTTAGGATTAGATTTTTCTTTTCCATTAAATGTTTTCTTTTACTTTGACTATATGTTTCAACGTAAACTTTTGATATCAATGAAAATGCAAGTGGTTCTTGTATACTTGAATGCTTATGATGGTTCCGAAATAATTTATTGTATTGGCTGCTTCTTCCTTGATTAAAAATTACCAAATGATATGAGATATTTAGTCCCATCCATTCCATTAATCCAATCTCGGACCTTGACACCTAAAAAGCCTACAAACATAGCCCACAAGACGTAGCACCTCATTTATTACCATCACCGATTAGTCGTTGAGCATATCCAAAGTGTCTATAAAACTTGCTTACTCTATTCGCCGCTCACACTCAGCCCTTCACATGTCACAAAATGGCATAAATTTCACAAAGTTCATCCAGTTCGAATGAACAAACAGTGCACTCCACAATTCATAAGTTCATGGCCACTAAACATCCAAAGAAGTATGTTGCCCAAAGCTATGTTCAACCAGACTCTGACTCACTCACAGCTTGGTCTATCACCTTAAGTGTCACTCTATCACATATACGTTCTCCACACTGCATGAAGTTCATAATAGATTTGATGAGTCCGACCTTTCTACTACAGTTGAATCACCTTTGATCAATCCTACCATAGCCAAACTCTCCTGGATCAAAGTCTCTTTTTCGGAGGATGAACCTTTTGGCCCAGAAGATTATGAATGGGATACCCAACTACGTCACTTCATCTAGATTATCTTGATCATGTTTTGTAGTTTATACTCTATGGAATGTCATGGCCTTTAAAACATCTTACATCGTGTAGTTGCTCCCTATTTGTTGTATGGTAAAGGGGGAAAGAAAAGTATATGTACTTGTGAGACTATGTCTATCATCCTTGTATTATGTATCATCTGAATGAAAACTTTATCTACTTTGGTTATAGTATAACATAAAAGCTGTCACTTATTGTGATAAAAGCTTTCACTTATTGCTATCATTCGTTAAAGGTTTTCATACTTAAAACCCTTAACAAAATCAGGCGGAATCCTTCTTAGGGGGAAACTATAACTGTATAGGTTGCCATCATCAGAAGGGGAAATTGTTAAGACAGATCCTTTAGTTTTGATGATAGCAAACCTTGTATTGTCTATCTAATGTTTGTCAAGATTCATGATTCAGATAGACAGGTACATGAGTGGCTTAGCACGCAAGGTAGCAAGCGCGCTCAATCCATGACATGTGCCCAACCAATCAGGCACCTGTCTACGAGAGCTCCGTAGGACTTTTTGCTTGACAACCAGTCAGACACTGCACGAAGATATCTCTCATGCTTAAAGATGAAAAACAAAGACAAAAGACTACAAAGGATCGACACATTCAGATAAGACACATACATCCACATAAGCAACTTGTTCACGACAAGCTCATGACAAAAGGATAAGATCATTAATGCACAAGATAACAAGGCTATAAATGAACATCATTACATAGCCGTAATGAATTCAAAGAGGGCATTTATGAGCATTTAATGAGCCAGACAGAATCAGGCAAGTGGGGCACACAAGTGGTGATCGACCTATCAAGAGGGCTGCCACCAACTTGACCAACCATGAGGCGACATGTAGTCCATGACTCCATATCAAGTTGAAGAATCTCTGCAAGTCTAGTGTGGTTGTTATGTGAATAATCGAAGTTGTAGTCAACTCCTTGAAGTATAGGGATTAATAGGATGGTAGTTACATCCTAAAACCGTGTATATATACTTGCATTTATTCCATATGTAAGCAAGCCTGTATGTGAGAAAAGATAGAGATAATCTGGGCAAGTGTGGATCAGACTTAGGAGTGTGTGTAAGTGCTAGAGAGTTAGTGAGCTAGATAGGACTGGGTTAGAGTATCAATACATTAGGTATTTGATAGAACGACAGGTCGGGGAACGGTCGGGGAACCGTAGGCCGATAGTCAGGAGAAGGTTAAGGACTTCAGGGGTAAAGTCAAAACTGTCTCGGGAGTCCGTGTGTGGGGGCAAGAGAGATTGAGTGAATTTCGTGTGTGTAAATTCTTAATCTAAATGGGTTTTCTAGTTTAAGTTTATCTCGCGTCTATTCCTAAACTATCAAGTCTTATTAAAGTCCACGATATGTCCACGACATGTCGGGGAGCATCAGGAGAGCTTGCTGGTTTCACTCTTGAATGGTCGAGCACCACTTGCGTGCCCCACTTGCCTAATTCTGTTTGGCTCATTAAATGCTCATAAATGCCCTCTTTTGAATTTTACGGCTATGTAATGATGTCATTAATATCCTTTACTTATCTTGTTATCTTGTGCATTAATGAGCTACTCCTTTTGTCATGAGCTAGTTGATTATGTGAGTATATGAGTCTGTCTGATATGTTGATCATTTTACCGTCTTTTGTCTTTGATTTTTTCTTAAGCATGAGAGATATTTTCGTGCGGTGTTTGACTGGTTTGTATGTGCTAGAAGTTCTACGGAGCTCTCGTAGACAGGTGTCCGACTGGTTGGGCACATGTCGTGAACCGAGTGCGCTTGCAACCTTGCGTGCTAAGCCACTCTTTTACCTGTCTATCTGAATCATGAATCTTGACAAACATATTAGATAGACAGCACAAGGTTTGCTATCATCAAAACTAAAGGATCTTGTCTTAACATATATCCTAACAACCTCCTACATAGTAAAGATAAAATCGGATAAATAAAGTTGTTGAAATAGTTTAATGTAGTAGAATAACCCATAGAGATAAAGGCATTGAGCATTGGACTGGTGTTTTGCCACATCAAAACTATAAGTATGCAAAGCACATATATTTATAGTTTCCCTCTTTTTTGATGTGTGCAAACCTGGTATGGTGAATGAAACCCATATTGACCCTGAAGTACAGAATTCCCCCAGAAGATGTGAAGAGTCTACACAGACTAAGTATTGACAGTCCAAGACCAATTATTAACCATAATTCCCCCTTTTGCGCAATCAAAAAATGGTACCAAACTAAGCTCGCGAAATATAAAATGGTGTACATAACAAACATAGTGGCATTTTATACAGTTTTAATGAAAGGAAAATATGTCATAAGCAACCACGGTAAACGCATTGCCATAAAATCCATAACAGTAGTGTCAAGTGCACAAATAGAGGAAATGAGTCAGCCAAAATGAACATAGTGTAATGAATGAAAGAGTTCCTAAACATAGCTAAACACTCTACCGGTGCACCCCCAAATGCCTCTCCAGCTTTATTAGTCTCTGCTCCACCGACTTCAGTGCATCACGGATCTTTTGTAGTTGGCTCGACATAGAGGAAAATTGATCAGAAACCCCAACATTTTCCTTTGATGGCTGCTTCACCATCCACTAGTTCCCAACCAGTCCAAGACCCATCTTGGCCAAAGTTGTATTGGACATTTCATGGTTATGATCCAATACCTTTGTCGGCACCTCAGTCAAATCCAGAGCATAGTACTCAAAAACCATAGTCAGCTAGGATGCATAAGGAAATGAGGAGGTAGACTGAGTAATGGTAAGTTGCATGTGAAACATCATAAAATGAGGCAGATTGATGGGAAATTTCAAAACTAAGCATTGCATTAAGCAGACATCCAAAAAGGTCACAGTCCCACTCTGATCATTGTGGGGAGTTATGCCTTGATAAATATCCTACATCTTTTGTGGCGCAGAACATAAATTTCTCATTTCAGGTTCAATACCAAAGAAACTAAACAATTCGTCAACAATTTAGCCTTCAACAAATGTATTAATATCTGTAGAAAAAAGCTTTAAAACCTTCAATGGGAAGCTCAAGAACCACAACTAGCAAATCAGGAGTAATTCAATAGCAATGTTTCCAATCTTAGATTTTGCCAAATAATCATATTCAAAACACAAATTGCGATAGAACTCGAACAATGTCCAAATTAATGTGTCCCTAAAGTAAAATAGTAGACCAGCCTTGAGCTGATAAACAAGTTGCCATAGCAAACAAACGATTCTTTCTCGGCAAAGTACAACGCACCCTCTTTCTAACCACTATGTGAGAATTTTCAATTTTCGTTTTAAATGAAGGGTTGCAAGGAGAGGAATTACTGGTCCAGTCAGAGTTAGACCCTCGTGGTTGTGGTTGAGTTGTGCCCGAGGATTGGACACCCTTAGGTTCGTCAACACAGTAGGAGAGGAGGAAGCAGCAGGAGAGACGTAATGTCATCGCTTTGAAGTGAATGCATGAGGCATGGAGGTTACAACCCATTTATGACGCTAAAGTGTAGCCAAGGGAACGTCATTGTCGTCAGTCACAATGTAAGGTTGAGATGTCGTAGATGGTGGCTGAGAAGACTGGGGGCGACAGGGTCTGAGAGATTTTCGTCGTTGAAGATAGGCAGCTGAATATGGTTGAGGTCAAACTAATGTCTTACAAGTACGGGCATACAGGGGATTAGAAGTAATTTCAAGCTCAGTAGGTGAGACGGATGAATCGGAAGCAAAAATAGGTGGTGAAGTCTCAAATGGAATCTCAAATAGTGGAAAATCATCAGTGCATTTGGTTATCTTAGGAGGAGATTGTGGTAGGGGAGCACAAATTGGCTATAGAGGATATATATAGCGATTGGTGGAACATGTTCTTGTAAGGGTGAAATCAGAGCTTAGTCAATTAGGGTTTGATCAACATAAAACACAACAAGAAGCAGTGAGACAAGACAACTATGAGAAGAAGGAGCAAGAAGTTTCCGACGAGCGAACATCATGTCATAAGGAACAATCTCCATTGTAGAGGTGAAAATGGGAAGAAGGATCAAGAAGCAAGAAAGGAAGCAAGAAGAAGAACGGGAAGGACTGACATGAAGGAAAGAAACTGTAATGGGTTTAGGACTGACACAAGAAACAAAAAGAAGGAAAAAGACTAGCAAAGTGGGAGGCAAAGAATGTAGTGGGCGGTTTTTCTTTTTTTGGTAATAAAACAAGGGAAATGATAGTGGAATAGAGAAATGAAGATCATGGATATAAAACGTGCGCTAAGCTAAACATGGTAACAAATAAAATATGTACTAAATATAAATTGATCCAAATCAGCCACAAAGTAAATTATGTCACCATGGGAATAATCACACTATTAATGGAAAAAAAGGTATGACACATTCCACTCTTGCCTAAGTACCATTTTGAAATTGCCACAGGAAATGAATATAGTAAATAAAGAGATGGACCTTAATAAATGTTAATTATTGCCCAATGCTAGACTGAGGTGTGTAAATATTTCTCAAGGAAACGGTTTAGTGAAAATATCAGTGAGTTACTGATCCGTTGAACAATGGAGCAACTCCATAGTGTCTTTCTCAACTTGATCACGGAGAAAGTGATGACGGATTTCAATATGTTTCATCCTTGAATGTTGTACTGGATTTTAAGATAAGGTGATGGTAGATTGATTATCACAGTACATTGGAAGTGGTGATTGGTGAAGTCCATAGTCTGCCAATTGAAATTGCAACCAAAGTAGTTGAGCACAACAGCTGTGGCTGCAATGTATTCTGTTTCTATGGAAGAAAAAGCAACCAAGGATTGTTTCTTAGAGTACCATAACACCATACTTGTTCCCAGTAGTTGAGCACACGTAAAGGTACTCTTACGGTCAGTAAGCGATCCTCTAAAATCATCATCCGTAAAGGCGCACAATGTGAAAGAGGATCATGCATGATAAATCAAACCAAGGTTAGTAGTACCTTTCAGATAGTGAAAAATTATTTTAACCGCTAGAAGATGTGGTACACGAGGATCAGCCTGAAAGTGTGCGTAGTAGCATACATTATAAACATGTCCGGCCGGCTTGCAGTAAGATACATAAGGGAGCCAATCATTGCTTGGTATCCAGTGGGATCTGTGGCTTCAGCATGAGACACATCGCCAAGTTTGATAACACTCGACATTGGGGTAGACATAGGTTTAGTAGAATCAAAACCAAACTTAGTCATTAACTCAGTAGCATACTTCCCTTGTTAGACATATGTGTGGGTTTAAGTCTGACGAATCTATAACCCTAGGAAAAAGGTGAGCTTCCCCATGCTACTCGTAAAAAATTCACTAGTCATGAAAGTTTCAAACGATTTAGCCAATGTAACATATGTGGATTCAAAAACAATGTCATCGACATAAATCTGGACCAGCAAAATGTTGGAATCTTGAAACTTAAGGAAATATAGTGCTATGTACTTTACCACGGGAGAATCCTTGTTGAACTAGATATGTAGTAAGTCGAGCACATCATACCCAGGTGCTTGTTTAATCCATAAACTAATTTCTT
>CM041783.1:49304311-49328784 GCA_023374045.1 Limonium bicolor | reverse complement strand
ATTCCCTTCTGAGGCATCTCATGCCTTCTTGAAGTGTTCCCCATCCTCTGGTAGTTATCACAGTGAGCACAGAAGCGGTGGACATCTTTGTGTAGAGTGGGCCAGTAGAAACCACACTCTAACACCTTAGCAGCTGTCCTAGTAGGACCGTGGTGACCACCTGCCTCTCGGGAATGGCAAAACTCAATCACATTGTTAACCTCTTCATCGGGGAGACACCTTCTAATTAAACCGTCAGCACACACTCTGAAGAGATAGGGGTCCTCCCAAACATAATGACGGGCTTCAGAAAGAAACTTCTTCCTCCGGTTGTAGCTTAGATCATGGGGAATCAGACCAGAGGCAAGATAGTTAGCCAGGTCAGCGTACCATGGCTCTTTAACTTTCCCAATTACAAAGACTGTTTCGTCAGGAAAGAATTCATTTATAGGGACCCCGTCATCTGGAGTCTCAAGCCTAGATAAATGATCTGCAACCCCATTCTGCTTCCCTGGCTTATCAACAACTTCCAAGTCGAACTCTTGGAGAAGCAAGATCCATCTCAAGAGTCTGGGCTTAGAATCATTCTTTTGGAATAGGTACTTCAAGGCAGAGTGGTCGGTGTGAGCAATTACCTTGCTTCCCAGCAAATAAGGCCTGAACTTGTCAAGAGCGAACACCACAGCAAGTAGCTCCTTTTCAGTGGTGGTGTAATTCTTTTGAGCCTCCGACAGAGTCTTACTCGCATACGTGATAACCCTCAAAATTTTATCCTTCCTTTGACAGAGTGCAGCACCAACTGCAAAGTCACTAGCATCTGTCATGACCTCAAAAGGAAGAGACCAGTCAGGGGGAACCACAATAGGGGCAGAGATGAGTTTACTCTTGATAGTTTGAAAGGCCTTCAAACACTCTTCTGAGAACTGAAATTTCTCATCCTTCTGAAGAAGATCAGACAAGGGCTTCGCAATTTTGGAAAAGTCCTGGATGAACCTTCGATAGAACCCTGCGTGACCCAGAAAAGATCTAACACCCCTGACTGAAGTGGGAGGAGGTAACCCCTCAATGACCTCCACCTTCGCCTTGTCCACCTGAATACCATCTTTGGAGACCTTGTGTCCAAGCACTATACCCTCATGGACCATGAAATGGCACTTCTCCCAATTCAAAACCAGGTGGGTCTCCTCACATCTGCCTAGTATCTGATCCAGCTGATCAAGACACACATCAAAACTCTGGCCATATACCGAGAAGTCGTCCATGAAGACTTCTATGCTTTTCTCAATAAACTCATTAAAAATCGCCATCATACATCGCTGAAATGTGGCTGGAGCGTTGCAAAGGCCAAATGGCATCCTCCTATATGCAAAAGTGCCATAAGGGCAGGTGAAGGTGGTCTTCTCCTGATCCTCTGGCGCAATGGGAATCTGAAAATAACCGCTGTACCCATCAAGGAAGCAGTAGAACTCCTGCCCAGCTAGCCGCTCCAACATTTGATCAATAAAACAGCGGGAAGTGGTCCTTCCTTGTGGCTTCGTTCAAGCGTCGGTAGTCGATGCACATCCTCCAGCCAGTGGTCTGTCTTTGGGGCACCAATTCACCTTTATCATTGAGCACCGCCACTATTCCTCCTTTCTTGGGAACAACTTGCACAGGAGAAACCCAGCGGCTATCAGAGATAGGGTAAATGATGCCTGCATCCAAGAGCTTCAACACCTCAGCTTTCACTTCCTTCAGGTTTGGGTTTAATCTCCTCTGGGGCTGCCTCACTGGCTTGATACTATCTTCCATGTAAATTCGATGAGTGCAGAACCCTGGACTAATCCCTTTAATATCTGCCACTGACCACCCCAAAGCTCCCTTGTGCCTTCTTAACACTTCTAGAGTCTGCTTTCCTGCGAAACAGACAAAGAAGAAGAAATGATAACAGGCAGGGCGCTACCCTCTGCCAAGAAAGCATATTTAAGATTTGAAGGGAGAGTTTTTAGTTCAAGAGTAGGGGGCTTCTCTACTGAAGGAACGAGCCTCTGAGTAGGCCTGTCCAGTGGCTCCACAGGAGGAGCATAAGGGCGAAAGTAGGTCCGTCCCTGATTAAGCTGCTGGACAACAGTAGCTACCTCAGTGCTCCTTGTCATCCTCAATCGAGTGGCATAACACCTGCTCTAGCAATTCAGAATTCTCAAGTAGGAAAGAAGAGTCATCAGTATTTTTAGCGACAAACACATCATAGTCATCAGAACAATCAACATCCACTGAAAGCACAGCATGAGAAGAAGCATTTGTTCTCATCATCTTAGTGATGTCAAAACTAAGTTCCTCATTATTAAATTTAAGGGTGATCTTCCCTTTGTCAACATCAATGACAGTTTTAGCAGTTCGCAGGAACGGTCTACCCAAAATTAATGGCACTTCAACATCCTCATCCATATCAAGAATGACAAAATCAGCAGGGAAGAAGAAGTTACCAACACCTACCACAACATTCTCAACCATACCACGAGGTTTGATTGAGGAACGATCAGCTAATTGCAAATTAAAATTGATTGGGACAAGCTCACCAGCATGAAGCTTCCTAAACATTGAATAAGGCATCAAATTTATACTTGCTCCAAGGTCGCAGAGTCCAAACCCACAGTCCATGTCTCCAATGGTGCAAGGGATGATGGGCTGCCCTGGATCTCCACACTTTGGAGGAAGCTTCTGCTGGATGGCTGCAGAGCACGTCTCTGTTAGCTGAACAATCTCACTTTCCTTGAACTTTCGCTTGTTAGAAATCAAATCCTTCACAAAGCGAGCATAATTAGGCATCTGCTTGATAGCATCAATCAAGGGGATATTAATAGTAAGCTTCGAAAACACACTCAAAATTTCCCAAATTGATCATCAAGTTCTTTTTCTCTCAATCTATTAGGGAAAGGAAGTTCCTTAGGAACCACCTTACCCTTGGAGTTTTTAGCAATTAAAGTATGAGAAGGGGAAGAAATAGGAGCCTGGGTCTCCTCAACAACTACCTCAGGAGGGGCTGGGGGCCCTGACGGTGCACCAGTGCTAGAAGAAGGAAGACCGGTCTCCTCATCAGCTTGATCCTCAGCCACTTGATTTCTATTCATCAACTGCTTCCCACTTCTTAGGGTAACTGCTGCCAATTCTCCAGAATCCTCGCAATCTGAGACCGATACTGCCTTCAACTGTTCCTTGGGATTGGTTTCTGCTTGGGAAGGCAGTGATCCGGAAGGTCTCTGTTGTAAGAGGAACTGAGTCAGCTGGCTCATCGTTCCCTGCATCTCTACCATGGCATTTTCTAATTTCTGATTGATTGCAGCTTGCTGCTCCTGAGACGCCATCAACTTATCCACCATCTCCTTCAGACTGGCATTGTTTGAGCTCAAGATGGTTGCTGAGCTTGAGGCTGCTGTGGCCGGAATTGATTATATTGAGGCCTAGCAAAGCCGGGTGGTCCCCCCTGGTTCGTCCTCTGAGGTTGCATTTGATGTGAATTCAGTGCATTGTTCGGATTTCCGTACCTGAGGTTTTGGTGCTGATTCTGCACCCAGGGTTGCCTGTTGTTGAATTGGCCTATGACATTGGCCTCCTCGGTTTGCCTCATCTCGGCTACTAGTGGGCAGTCCTCATAATCGTGTGCATCCCCACACTGAGAGCAGCAGGCTTCGTTGGTACTTGTAGAGACTTTCTTGGCGGATTGCCTAGAGGTTGGCCCCATGGTGAGCTGCTCGAGCATTTTTGCCATGCTTCCCATCGTAGTTTTTATCTGTGCTTGCTCGGCGGCTAGCTGTTCCATCATTGGGTCTGGAGCTCGGGAAGAACTGTGACCTATTGAGAATACTCGTCCTCCATTGCTGCTCCATTGGCGAAGCTCCTCACAGTAGGACTCCATAGATGCCATGAAATCCTCCCCACTTTTTGCTAGCAGGTTTCCTCCCAGGGCGGATCTTATCTCGCCTCTGTTTTCGTCTTTTAACCCCTGGAAGAATCCCTGAGCCAATGAGGTGATATCCTGACCATGGTGAGGGCACTGGCGGAGTAGTTCTTTGAATCGGTCCCACGCCTCACAGACTGTCTCACCACCCTTTTGTCTGAATGCCATCAGGTCGGCAATCATTTGTCGTGTCCTGGAGATGGGAATGTACTTCTCGTAGAACTTATCCATCATCTGCTCCCAGGTGGTAATGATGCCTGGCGGTAGTCGATGGAACCATTTCGAAGCTTCTCCAGATAGGCTGTGCTGGAACAGGCTCAGTCTGGCATACTCCTCCAATCCTTGAGATAAGCCAAGGGAGTCCAAGTGCACCAGAAATCGATGTACATGGTCTAATGCATCCGCTGGGTCGGCACCTGAGAATGTTCCTGCAGGGTGATTTCGAACAGCATTGGATTGGTGAGAGGGTTTTACCTTTTGCCAATCGGCTACAAGTTCTGCAGTTAGATTTGGTAGAACCACTGGGCCTCTTCTTGGTGTGGCTGGTGGTCTGTTTATCCTTCCCATCGTGTATTGGGCCACTGCACCTCCTCCAATTTGGTCATGATTTGCTGCCATGTTGAAATCAAGCTGCCTTCTTGCTCTCAGAGCTTGGAGGTAGACTCTCTCGATTTCGGGATCGAAGTCTGTATCCGGGGGACCAGTTGAACGCGTTCTGCGCATCCACTAGGTGCTTATAATCAGCCAGAGAAAAAGGAACAAAATGTGAGTTTTAGAACTAAAGTAATGAAAAACAATTGTATAAAATGGCACACAAAATAAATTAAAATCAAAATATTTTACAAAACAAACAATCATAAACAATGTGTTGCAATAAAGTAACGAATTAACCAAGGCTAGGGACTAGACAAAAGTCAAGTCCCCGACAACGGCGCCATTTTGCAAACTTATTTGATTATTAAAGCCTAGAAATAATCCTAGAATTCAATAATTCAATAGATCGTCGGGTTGCAAAAATCCCGGTCGAAATAGTATAGCAAATTTATGAAGCGACCGGGTGTCAATCCACGGGACTTGATGTGTAAGTCTAGCCTTAGGCAATGGTACTCAAAGGGGGTTTGTTTTGGTTTTGGGTTTCAAATAGGTAACAAGAAAGTAAATAGCAGATAAATTAAAGTGATAGTCTTGGGAGTGTGAACGGTACTCTAGGTTCAGGGAGTTGTTTCACTAGCTAGGTTCTGCATATTCTACTACTTAAGTGGAGACTTGGATCGGCTTGTAATTCTCAATTATCTATTCTGTATTAAGTCTTAATTCCAGATAGCTCATCTAGACAGGGCATGTAGTTCTAGTCTAGACCTAGCAAGTATATCTAGATGGTTTTATTGCACAGAATTACTGTCTGGGGTCCGGACTAAAGCTCCTAGTGACTAATGTAATCTATCCGATTGCAATTATCACAGGTAACAGGTTATTAGGACCGTCAATGCTAATCACCTTATCTGATCATAACATGATTCGATGGCTTATAATAAATTCATGACGTTTATTAAAAGCACTTAAAAGCATTAACCTGAACAATCCAAATAGTCTCAAAAAGCAGTAAAATAATGCAGAGTTTAACTAATTACAACATCCCTTCCCCTAGAGTAAATCCTCTTAGCTAGACATAGCGATTATAATCATAAATGAGAGAGAGTTGAGAGAAATCATCTGTTACGAAGATCTTCTTGCTCGCTCCGTCCTTTGTCCTTGCGCTATGCTGGTTTAGAGGTTGGTTGGTGACAATGGAGTGAATCTGGTGAAATGGGGCGAAAGTGGAAATTTTGGTGATTTGTGAGTTGTCCGGATCAAGGGGTCGGACGCAGACCGGACGTGAGATGTCCGGCTAAGTCAGGTCGGACACGATCCGGACGTGGCTTTTGTGGGGAGTCCGGATCCGGACGTGATCCGGACACGGCTAAAATCTGTGAATGGATGGTGGGTTGTGTGTGTGAAAGCGAAGGTTGCGGAGAAAATTTAGCGAATGGATGAAGATGGAATGTGAGTGAAAGGTGCAGGTTTACGGAGGAAGTTTGATGGGTGGAGATGGATGTACGTGAATGAGAGGATATGCAGAGGAGAGAAGAGGTGTTGGACTGTGAAGTCAGGTGCGAGTTGGAATGAAGGCTGAAGCTAGGTTTATATAGGATTAGAAGAGGAACAGAGATTAGTGGAAGTTTGGTATGTTCCTCATTAATTGAGCATGGCTGTTATAAATAAACGTTGAGGTGCGCCGCTCGCCTGTTAATGCGCCGATTGTCTGTTAATGCGCCGCTCGATAATTTCGCCGAAAGGCTAATTATCAGTGCGTGCATTTTTATTTTTCAATTCTGTGTGACGTCCGGATCTGTGTCCGGATCCGGACGTGACACAGAGCTTTTAGATCTGAAACTCGAAATATGTCCGGATCGCTGTCCGGATCCGGACAAGACAGAGAACTCTCGGATCTGGATTTTAGGTCACGTCCGGCTTGGCGTCCGGCCAAACAGATCCGGACATGAGACGTCCGGATTTGCGTCCGGCCAAACAGATCCGGACGTGACCAACTTTTGTGTCTCTTCTCCTGATTTGTTCCCCGTTTGTTGTGTTGTAATCCTTATGATGTAAGATCTTCATTTCCTGGGTTTTTCCTATATTTAGCATATAAAATACATCAGTTCTTATCAAAACATCAATCTTGGGAAAAACATATAATAAGTGGGAAACATTGCCTGAATTGTTACAAATTATAAGGTATTTAAACCCTAAAAAGCCTATATGTTTCACACTTATCAGTCTTAATGCGGATGAGTTCCGAAGGTTGTTATGTTACCCAGACCTATGTGTCTAAATGTTGTAATCCCCGTGTTCTAATCCAAATGATACGTGGGAAGTGTGAACTTCGAGGACGAAGTCCTTTTAAGGGGGGTAGATTGAAATACCCCAAACCTTTAAGTGATATTTAAATATGTGATTATGATTTTCTATGGGCTAATTAAGTCCTTAAGATACATTGGTAGACAGTTCAAACCGAAGAAAACACCATAAAGACAATTAAGCAAATCTGTGCTCTAAACTTGGTATGAATTACCACAAAACTTAATATGTTATCTAAATGTTAAACTATGGTAAAATAAGGCTAAGAGATGCCTTATAAATGCTAGTGTACAATTTAAACCATAGTAAACACAATTAAATACTTTAAAGACAATATGGGCGAAAATATGCTCTAAGCTTGGGATAATCTTGGTTGAGACTTAATAAGCTTACCAAGACCTTATTTACATGTTAATAGACATATTAAACCAATTACTAAAGAAAACCAAGCTTGAAAATAAGTTAAAACACAAAATGTGCTTTAAGGAGTCTTAAAGCACATTTTTGAAAAATTGTCTTGGAAATGAGCTTTGAGTGGCTAAATGACCATCATTACTCTTTAATCAACATGTGTACTACTTAGTATCACATTAGGAAGTCTAAATCAATGGGAAATCAAAATTTTCACAATTATGTGCCTTAATTTGTGAATAGTGCTCAAATAGTGCTAGTTTAAGTCATAAGTCAACATAAGTTGTTTAAATGGTCAACAAAGACCATATATATCTCTAATATGTAAGAAGGCACGGTTTTAGTGGTGTGAGTCACCATACTTGGCCAGCGAACTAAAGAAAAGTAAAAGTAAATAAAGTAAAGTTACTATTTGCTTTATAACATAAATATCTTCAAAATTTGCCTCTCTCCTCACCTTTCTTCATTTCCTCTTGTTCCCACCGTCATCTTCCTCCTTTCTCCCAACCAAAACCGTTCATGGTGCAGCAACTCTCTTCTCCAACTTCAATTGCTCACCAAATGTTCATTAATGCTCCAAATCAAATTCTAAGACCATATTTGTCTTAGTTAGACCAAGCTCTTCACTTCTATCTTTTCAAATCTTCAAGAACTCCATTTTGGTGCCATTAAGAATCTCCATTGAAGGGGGAAAAGCTCATCTTCTTGCATATTGTTGTTCTCCTTTGTAATGAGGTAATAAAGATCAAAGAAAATCCATGTTCCCTTCATTTTCTTATATGGCCGAAAATTCACCCTTTAATGGTGTATTTTCTTGTTCTTCATTTAGCTTGTTGAATTGATCTCCAATGGACTAGGATGAGTCCTATCTTACTACTTATCCAAGATCTCTTTCAAATTCTAAAGGTAGAACATTAATTTTGTTTTAAAACACTTCTTGTAATCTAGGGTTTATCCATGGGCTTAGGTATGATGCTTAATGCTCATTTCCCTTATTTATGTGTTGGTTAGTATGTGGACAAGTGATCAAGCTTCCTTGCCGGTTTTCAATTGAGAAAGAATAAAGAAAAACAAGTGGGAAGTCTTGAAAGTGAAGAGGTAAATAACTTAACCTAATGTAGTTTTATGCCTTAAGAAAATGAGTTTATATTGCCTTGTAAAATAACCTAAAGATCCAATGGGAGTGATCTAGAAAACTATCCACAAGGTGGACTAAAAAGACATGGGAGCATTGTTGTGTGTATTCGCAGGTTGAAGGCATTTAAATGTGGAAATTCAGTGTTTAAGGTTATGCAATTTAAGGGCCTAAGTGCCAAGCAATTTAAGTTTATGCACTATGTTGTGATGTAGTGTAGTTTAAAGGTTTAGTTGTGTGTAAAGAGCATTTCTTGTGAAGATGAAAGTCTTGGATGGTTAAAGGATGAAAAACAATATGTTAGTGTGTAAGGAATGTGTATTAAGTGATTAAGTGTTCTTAGTTGTCAAAAGGTGAAAACCTAAGTGTTTGGGTGTGAGAATATACAAGAGAAGCTATGGCAAAATTTAGTTGATAAATGATAAGTGCGAAACATATGGACTTATTAAGGTTTAATCACCTTATAATTTGCAGCATTATAGGTAATGTTTCTCACTTATCTTGTGTTTTTCCTAGAATTATGTTTTGATATGAACTGATTTATTATATGTGTTAAATGTAGGAAAAAGCCATATAAATGGATATATAATCTCACAAGCTTTCGGAAGAAACAAACGGGGATTAAAACGATTAAAACGACACAAAGCAACTTAGTCACGCCCGTGGATATTTGGGCGGACAGAACCGCGGACAGGATAGAGACGTCCGGCCTTTTTTCTGCGGACAAAACACGGACGCAAGAGAAGACCGTGGCATGTCCGGGGATATTTGGGCGGACAAGAATAGAGAGGTTCACGTCCGTGGATATTTGGGCGGACGCAACCCCGTTTCCATAGTCACGTCCGGGGATTAAAACGCGGACGCAACACGGACGCATGTCGGCACCGAATATTTTAGAAGTAAAATAATTATCGTCCGAACCACTAGTCCGGACACTGGTTTGGACACAACGTTTTTTACAGTAATCAGGGCTGATCGACATTGACGGTGTGTTCATCTCAGCTAGTGCATGAGACTCTCACCTACTACTGCACTGAGACTCATCTCACCTACTGCACGGCCCTCCTTGTCTACTTCTTCAATATTTCTCTGCTATATAAACCCATTCCTCCTCTCTTATACGATCATTTATCCATCATCGATCCACTACACCACAAACCTCACGTCCATCCCATTTCTCTTCTCCCGTCTTCTCCATTTTGTTTCTTTCATTCCAACCATATCCACCTCTAGTCCGACGTATACAAATAGCAGAACAAATCCGGAGTCGACTATAAATGATTTCTACTACTCTGTTTCTGTTAATCTATTATATGCTAGGCTAGAATATATATACTCTGGGAATGGTTATTATAAGTTTTGTATTATTTGCAATATATTTTTACCGGTTTAGTTAATACAGTTTGTTACGATTAAAACGCTTATCTCTCGCCTTTTTTAAAAAATTACATGAATTTATTAAAATGCTTTACTAAATCTATTTTGATCAAACCCGTGATAAATAGACAGGTTAATTAAGCCGTAAATTTGTAGAAAGCTTATTATGATTTAATAAGTTAGTATTTTCAGACGCAAATATAATTTCTCGTACTTAATCCGTTTACATGTGTTTAGCTCGAATCTGGATTAGACCGAGCATTTTCTGGTAAACGAGTTCTTTTGAGTCTATGATTTAGTCCTTAAGATAATAACAGGAATTTTGCCAAACTATTATAATAAAACTGGTAGACATAGCATAAAAGAGCAGACTATATAAATCTGAACCCAGAGTCCCGTTTAATTTATCTTTTACTTAGTTTATTTTATCTTTCCTTTCTATTTATAAAAACAAGTCAATTAATCCCCCTTTTTGTGACACCGCTTAGGAATTAGATAATTCCCCTTTAGTCCCACGGTTCGATATCCGGTCGCCTCCACTTTAATTTATTTTTCAACTGTTTTAATTATGTCAGTTCCAACCACTCACATTATCTTGTCTGCAATAAACAAAGGAGTTTATGTGTTGTAATGAGATTTTATGACCTAGAAGGTACTAGGAAATTGTTAAGTGTTAAGATGGTGAAAGAAAGTGAAATAAGGTGTTTTAGGTGTTAAGGTGCCTTGGGCATTGTCTTGGAGGGTTTAGAGATCAAATGGATGTTTTATACACAACAAAGACATGTTATGTGAAGTGTTAAGTCTTGTTCAAGTTTTGGTAAACAAAGGAAAAATAATACCTTGTGAAGGTCTAAGTGTAAACTTGTGGAAATAGAAGGAGGTGTTTGTGAGAAATAATGCTTATGGAGTGGTGGTAATGTTTGTGAGACAACACTTTGGTTAGTTGAGGTAGTAGGCATAATATACCACTTAGAAATCTAAGGAAAAATGTTATAAGTGTTAGGAATTGTTGTAAGAAATTGAGTAACAAGTTAGTGATGATTTAGGAAGGTTTAGTGCTTATTTTAAGGTGTTTAAACATGTAGGAAACATATGGAAAGATTATGGAATGATTAGGTAAGGTTTAAGGTTTAAGGCATTTAGGAAGGTATGAGAGGTACTGGGTTCGAATCCCGGCGGGAGCGTATTTGCTCCCTTTTTTTGTATCATCTATATACATGCCTATTTGTATATAGGTGCGACCATATAATATGTCGTGTTATTAATTTTATACGCGACTACTTTATTTGTTACGTTATTAGTTATATATGTGTATACGTATATAAAGATATACACCCCTTTTATTTTGTCGTGTTTTAGTTATACATAACTATGCGACGTTACTATTTATTACATACGACGTTGTAATTTTGTAACGTTATGTATATGTATTTTTATAAACGTACATATATAAGTACGTGACCGTATTAATATGTAGCGTTGTCATGTTTTCGGACATGTATATGCCCGCACTAAATTTAATTTGTCATATGTTATCATATGTCCAAATTATGTAACGCGTTATTTTCGGATAATCTCCTCGCGTTTATGATTTTATGTGTTTTATGGTTTAGGGGTGTTTCAGATTACCCAACCTGGTGGAGGAATGGAGTGGCGTGAAGGACGGGTGGTAGGGGAGAGGAGTTTAAACTCTCCGATTACCCAGACTGATGGAGGAATGAAGTGGCGTGAAGGACGGGTGGTGGGGGAAAGGAGTTTACTCTCCGATTACCCAGTCTGGTGAAGGAATGAAGTGGCGTGTAGGACGGTCCAAAGGCAAGCATGTCCGCCATATCGTCAAAGATGCAAGGGAAAGGTTGTAAGAAGTTTCCGATTGATGCTCGAGGGTCACCTCCAAGGATAGGTCAAGGAAGGTTCCTAGGACAAGATCTCTAGGCTTTAAGTAAGATGTCCCGTGTAATGTCTGTGTAAGGTAGGACTAGAAAGGTATGTAAGAGTTGAGTCGGTGTTGTTTGATTTGCCCTTGTGGCACCCTAGGCCATGTGCCTATAATTATAAAAAAAATCTAGGATTAAAGACTTTGATAAGGCAATGCCTTTGTTTTTAGTAGCTAATTGAGATCCATCAACAATTATAACAAAATCTAGACCATATATGGTAAGGATGGTTGTTCACATTGAGTTTAGTCAGATCATGAGTAAAGTGATCAGTTACAGCTTTGTTAGGACATCAAAAGTTACTAGAACATGACCCAACAATGTTGATGTGGTTGGCATTATACCATGAAGAAGACACGACATAAGCATGAAAAAAATCTGTACCAGCAAGCATCAGTATTGTGGCAGGCTTGTCACATATATATGACAAATGGGTCTGGCATCTGGTTGACCATTGAAAAGAGTAAAGGAGTTGAGACCGACTCTTATGCCTTTAAGATATGTCTTTTATCACAATAACTGTAGATGTGTTAAGGCCCATTTATATGGCATATGCCTCTAATGTTTGTTTGTTTGTTTTTGGTCAAAAGGGGGGAAGGAATTAAATTACGAAAGTGAAAAGGAAGGAGGATGTGATGCGTGATGATGAGAGGTGTCGTGTGTCTGTGACAGGGAGACCAGGGGCGGAGGGTAATCGGAATCAAGCAGTCAGCTAGCTATGGAAAGTAACAGTTACAGTACTATGATGAGCCTAAGGCTAACCAAATCAATCATTACTACATAGTAGACTTATCTAGGTACATACTACTACATGGCAGCATTGATGGGTGCACACATCCATCCATACATGTATAAAATCAGTATCAAATGGAATATCGGTACTACATATCGAATGGAGTATGTATATCTGTATTACATACATATTAGTGAGGAAATAGGGTAAAACGTGTCAAAGATTCCTGCATTTCATTCAGTGAAGTTGTCCTATATATACAGGACCACAGTTACACGTTTGGGCTACAGATACTAACTAAATGAATAACTGGGCTCAACACATATAGACAGCCCATTACAGACTAATATATTAATAACTAAGAATATGCCCAGAGTAGCCCATAGTGATAGACCAACACAGCCCAGAACCGTAAGTCTTCAGTTAGTCGTACTATCCTCCCTCGATTCAAACTCCCGTGTCAGAGGGAGTTTCGATCGTACTGCAAGAAACACAGAGGGATTTAGGGTTTTGGTTAAAAAATCTGCCAACTGCGCCGTTGAGGGAATATGAGTCACAGAGAGGCTTCCGTTTTTGACTCGTTCATGAATAAAATGGTAGTCGAGTGCGAGATGCTTAACACGACTATGTAAAATCGGGTTGCAAGACAGAAACGTAGTGCTGAGATTATCGCAGAGGAGGACCAGGGGCGATTTGAGGTAAAGACCAAGTTCTGCCATCAATTGCTGCAACCAGATTACTTCAGCAGAACCAGAAGCGAGTGATTTGTATTCCGCCTCCGTGGACGACCTCGACACATTTGGTTGGCGTTTGGAGCTCCATGAAATTAGATGAGATCCGAGAAACACGAGTTGTCCAGAGGTAGATCGGCGGTCAGTGGAGGAGCCTCCCCAATCGGCATCAGTAAAAACACGCAGAGGGCCAGAAATCTCGGTGGAGAAGAACAGACCAAGGTCTCGACTGTTGTTAAGGTATCGTAAAATCCTTTTTACAACCTTTCAATGTATCTGTTTTGGTGAATGCATAAAGGTGCATACTTTATTGACTGCATGTGTGATGTCTGGCCGTGTGAAAGTCAAATATTGTAAACTGCTTACAATACTTCGATAGAGAGAGGGATTATCGAACAGAGGAGAGTCGAGAGTGTCTAGGTCAAGGGTAGACGACATTGGGGTAGAAATAGCTTTTGAGTCAAGCATGTTAGTTTTCTGTAGAATGTCCTTTATGTACTGTGTTTGAGACAGTAGTAAGCCCTTGTGAGATCTGGAAACAAAGACCCCGAGAAAGAATGAAAGGTCCCCAATATCGGTGATAGGAAAAGCTTTAGCAAAGGTCTGGACAAATTTTCTTAAGGTGGGTAATGATGAGCCAGTGATAAGAATATCATCGACATATACAAGAACGTAGATGATATCTTTGCCGTGTATGTAAATAAAAAGAGAGGTGTCTGATTTTGAAATGGTAAAGCCGATTTGAATAAAAAAAGAACTTAGTTTAGCATATCAAGCTCTTGGGGACTGCATGAGGCCATATAGGGATTTTTTAAGACGACAAACATGATTAGGGAACTCACTGTGGAGAAAACCTGGTGGTTGTTTTGTGTAGACAGTTTCTTAAAGTTCTCCATGCAAAAACGCATTTTGAACATCTAGTTGTTGGATTGGCCATCCATGTGAAACAACAATAGATAGAATGAGTCTTATTGGTGACTGTTTGACCACCGGACTGAAGGTTTCAGTATAGTCAAAACCTGGTGTCTGATTGAATCCTTGAGCCACTAACCTGGCTTTTCTTCTCTCAATAGTTCCATTTGCCTTTCTTTTGGTTCTGAAAATCCACCTGACCCCTAGAACATTCATTGTAGAGGTGTAAGATACCAGTTCCCATGTGTTATTTCTGTCAAGAGCCTGTAACTCTTGTGTCATAGTTGCTACCCATTCTGAGTGTTTTAAAGCTTGCTTGAAGGTTGGATTTTCTGGTATGGAATCAGCAGTAGTTGTATGAAACTGATAGGGAATGGTTCCATCAGTTCGAACCAAGGGTTTGAGGCTGTTTGTTTTTGAACGTGTAGTCATAGAATGAGTGGGAATGTGTGAGAGAGAGAGAACAGTGGAGGTATGTGTAGCTTGAGAGGGAGCTTGATGTGTGTTTGATGGTTGAGGAAGATGGGAAGAGAGGGAATCTAATTCTTGTGGTGATGTAGGCTGGGTAGAGGGTGAGAGTTGAGGATTTGGAGAGGTGGAGGTTATTTCATTGGAAATAGGGTCAGGTAAAGGAGAATGGGTTAAGGGCTGAGTAAGAGAATGATCTGTAGACTGAGGGGAGTTGGAGTGAGAAGTGGGCAAAGTATTAGGGATTAGGAGAGAATATGTGCGCAGATCATTGGGTAAATGGGTGGAGGGTTTTTGGTAGGCAAAGGGAAAATGAGTTTCGTGAAAAATTACATCCCTAGAGATATATAAGCTCTTGTTTGGCTCATCATAACATAGATAGCCATTATGTTGAAGAGAATACCCCAGAAAAACACATTGAAGAGATCTGAAAGAGAGTTTATGAGATTGGTAGGGTCTTAGGCAAGGATAGCATGCACATCCAAAGACTTTCAAGAAGTTATAATCAGGATTGTGACCAAACAGTCTTAAGAAAGGAGTCTGCTGGTCAAGGATAGGGGTAGGAGTGCGATTGATCAGGTAGACAGCTGTTTTGAATGCATAGGTCCAGTAGGTTAATAGCATTGAAGCTTGAGACAGAAGTGTAATACCTTTGTCAACAACCCTCCTGTGTCTACTTTCAACAGAGCCATTCTGTTGATGAGAGTGAGGACATGTAATTCGATGTCTGATGCCCTTATCTTGAAAGAAGGATTTGAGTGCTATAAATTCACCCCCACCATCTGTTTGAACAGATTTAATAGGCATACCATAATAATTCGCAACCAGAGTAACAAATGCACTGAAAACTTGAGAAACCTCACTCTTATGATGCAGAGGAAATAACCACATGTATTTTGAGAAATCATCCACAATTAGAAGAAAATAACGATAGCCATCAACAGAACTCAAGTAAGCTGGACCCTATAGGTCCATAAACAGCAGATCAAAAGGGTTTTCAGAATAACTAGGAGAATCATAGTGAGGAAGAGCATGAGCTTTTCCTATACAGCAAGTGGAACAAAATTGGATAGGGGTACTATCAGTAACAGGCAGATTAAAAAGTTTCACAGTTTTGGAAGTAACAGAATTAGACGGATGGCCTAATCTCCAATGCCAAACTGTAGGAGTTGCTTTTATTCCGACATTGGCTTGAGGCTGGTGAGCTTGAGTGATAGGAGTGGTAGAGGAAACCCCATCAGAAGGAAAAAGGTAGATTCCATCTTTAGCTGGACCGCGGAGTAGAACTTTGTGGGTAGTAAGATCCTTCAAAACAAAGTGAGTAGGGTGAAACTCAAAAAAGGTATGATTATCAATGCAAAAGTTGTTCACAGATAATAGGTGTTTATTGAGGGATGGGCTATGAAAAAGAGATTTGAGAGTGTAGATGCGGTTTTGAGAAGAGAGAGTACCCCTACCCTGATGAGAGATAGGTAAGGAACTTCCATCACCAAGGGCAATAGAATCTGAACCAGTGTAGTCTGAAGCAGCAATGTTTAATCTGGAAAAATCTCCGGTGAAATGGTGTGAGGCAGCAGTGTCGGGTAACCAATCAGTGGTAGAAGCTGTATTGGTAGCATTAGCAGCAAAATAGGTAGGTGGAGAGGACTGATAAGAGTGATTAAACCGATGATAACAGTCCCTAGCTTCATGACCCTTTTTATAACAGATCTGGCAAGAAGGTCGATTGTCTGGTTGACCAGTAAAGTATCTTGTTCCATTACTGTTTCCAGCACCACGATTAGAAGTAGGATTATAAGTGGAATTATTTCCACCTCTACGTCCCCTGCCTCTACTTTGTCTTCCAGAGGATCTTCCTCTATTAGAGTAGCCACCCCTGTTTTGAGAATAGTTGCTATTAGAAGTATTGACTGAAGTAGAATTTGCTGTAACAGTGCCTGTCAGTTGTTGAGCTTGCTGATTGACTGTAGATTCATGCTGTAACAAACTGCTTAATATCTCGAAAGGTGCTAAACGCTGTCTAGAGTTCATAAGTATAGCTGAAACAGCATTATACTCAACAGGTAGACCACGTAAGAGAAAAGTCTGAAACTCAATGTCTGTAACTGAGTGTCCAGCACCAGCTAAAGAATATACATAACCTCTAGCTCTGTTATAATATTCTGAGATAGTTTCATCACCCTTTTGGGAGAGACTGGCAAGTTGAAGATGAAAATGACCCAACTGTGCAGCAGATTGAATTGCATATGTAGCATGAACTAAATCCCAGAGTTCTTTAGATGTTGTACATCCCACAGTAGAAATTAGAACCGGTTGTGTAAGGGATGTATGTATAACTGACATTATAAGTTGGTCTTGATTTACCCACTTTATGTACGCTGTACTAACACTTCCATCATTGTTGAATTGTTCAGGACAAGGAAATGAGTTGTCAAGGAATTTGAACAAATCATTACCTCTCAAGAAAGGAACGATCGTTGTCTTCCAGATGTTGAAATTCTCCTGGGTCAGCTTAATCAGATTTGTTGCTGCAGAAAGCACAGATTGTGTGCTAGTAGTAAACGTTGTGTGAGTGACTGTTGTATTTTGAGAGGATGAATTTGTATTTGTGTTGTTAATATGGGGTTCGACTTCTCCATCGGCAGGGTCGACGACGGCCGCCATGGCTGTAGGGTAGAATTTTTTATTCTGACTCTGATACCATAGTGAGGAAATAGGGTAAAACGTGTCAAAGATTCCTGCATTTCATTCAGTGAAGTTGTCCTATATATACAGGACCACAGTTACACGTTTGGGCTACAGATACTAACTAAATGAATAACTGGGCTCAACACATATAGACAGCCCCATTACAGACTAATATATTAATAACTAAGAATATGCCCAGAGTAGCCCATAGTGATAGACCAACACAGCCCAGAACCGTAAATCTTCAGTTAGTCGTACTACATATTGGACAAGAAAAGAGACGACATTAGTGTCAGTTTTTAAGTGTTGGAGGAACGCATGGCATGGGTTTGTCCGCGGCGATCGATGATAGCAGTTGTCTCTGTTCCAGTTTTTCATTTCAGTCAATTGAATTCATCGTCTTGTTTATTTTATGACACATTTTTCTATTTCAATATTAAGCATATAAGATATAATAGTTTCATAAAACTAAAATTTATAACATATAAATCATTTATCAAAATTAAATTTTAAAAATATTTTATCTTATGTTAAATATTGATATGTCTAAATAATAAACAAGACGGTCAATTCAGGACGGAAGGAATATATTACTATAGTACTTTCTTGTTGGACAGACATAATAGCACCCGTTAGCTTCGTTCCGTACGTTCAAACGCAGCTAAAGCTGCGATTTGATAAATGTGTGTATGGTTAACCTGTAGTAACCACACAATAAGCGTTGAACATTTTTAAACTGTCCTTTTAACCGGTAAAAAAGTTAAAAATTTTAATCGCCCATATCCAACGGGCTCTAATTGTTTTCAGTTCACAATTTTGCTGTTGGAATGCCAATGACGTGTGACATTGAGATAGGTAAAGCGGTACTCGATAAGTAAATCACCATACCGCCCGCCCGCGCATGCTCTTGCCGCCTGCCGGCTGGGCCGAAGATTGCAATTGCATTGCAGCCAGGTCGAATTGCGCCTCAAGGCCCTTTCATGGTTTGGTTGGATGACTTATCTGTCTCCCTGCCATCTACGGAGAGGTAGGCCATATCTTACGACCATGGTAATGTTATTTTAACTGCTATATGCTCAGTTTGTGATCAGCTGTTATGTTTTGTGAGATCCAATTACTAAAATAAAGTAAAATAAATAAAAAGAGAAAATGTGGGTCCAGATACATTTAGGTGGATCCCATTCCAAGAAACACATATTATCTCCGTCCTATTATAAGTGTCCTGTTTGTTTTTTGGCACGTTTTTCCACTTCAATATTAACTATATAAGATAAATAATTTTTGAAAATTAAATTATATAATATATAATTTTTCACATAAACATTCCATTATAAAATATAGATTTATAAAAATATATTATCTTACATGTTAAATATTGAAATCAAACGATACACTCAAATAGTAAGGTGGACACTTCTATCGGGACGGAGGGAGTAGTATATAAAAAACTACCACTGGCGGCTTAACCTATAATCACGTACAACTCAATCAAAGGCCTTAACTAATGGAAGAATGACCCACCCCACATCAAAAGTCTGGTTTATCGAAGTTATTTTTCTTTAAAGTTTTGATCCAGCACTAGTGAAGATCTCTGATCATTCTACCAAATTCCTCATTCACTGTTTACTCTTTTTTTAATACTATCATATTCAGTCTCATAGATGGTTAAGTTTTCATACGAAGAGATGACATGGTATTTGTATGAACATGCTTGCTCCAGGTTTTCTACAAGAATAATTTAGTTTTTGTGTCAAGGTGTTGTAGTTTCTATCATAAATTCACTCATATTTATTTACACCTCATGATCATATACATAATATAGTATAACTAATTACACTCATATTTACCATGGCGGGATTTGAAAAGTGGTGATTGATGGGAATATTCGAAATATGTTCGGTTGAGATTGAGGGAAGTTTTTTTATCTTGGCTAGAGCTCAAGTTCTGTCTCGAGGGTTCCTGAGTAACATCACTAACTCGTAAACTCACTATAATCATCATCTTGGTACAATCTGTTCAAACTTAATACAATAGTACAGCAGAAGAAATACAATAAAGCACTAACTCGGGTGTTAAAGTCATTACTCATCCATGTGAGTAATGAAACGTCAAATTAACACATTAATCATAACCACTGTGATGACTAGAGATAGTTACCGATAATATATACAACATCAAATCCATATCCGTAAACAAGTGACCTTTCTAAATTTTTCTAACCATACACAACTGTGGTATGTAATACAAAACGAGTCCATAAGTGTGATAATAAAATAACTGCTAACTACCCAAAACATCCCGTACTCCAGCTTCCAGGCTCGATTTAGCTCCTGTAATATGTTTGTCGTATAGGCTTAGCTCAGCCGGTGAATATGCTAAAGTGTAATCCTAGAATCTATTAAATTCTTTAAGTCAATTAGTCATCTTAACATGCGGTTCATTTCATGTTGTTCTGTTTTACAATCATATATTAAAACTGTAAATGCTATAATTAAACACTCAACAGTTCATCCAATATAACCACAACATTCCACAATAAATCATCCACTTTATCAAAACAATGAACGAGTAACTATAATAAGGGTGCGAGAGTCGTTTTCCTGTGAACTGTGAACTGTTCTCGTTACTCGGCCTTCGAGGCCCATTATTCGTTATCCATGTTTACGAGGGTTATTGAAGTCTTGTACTAAGGTATAACTAATACTCGTAATCTCATTCGTTTTACGTTTACTCTTCAACTCATGTCGGGCATCATGTTTGGACAACCCATTTATAATTCATACAACTTAAAATGCAATTACAAGATATACTATGCAATTACAAGATTTATCCTTCAGTTAACACTTAAAATGCATCAGTTCACAACTAAACATAAATGTAAGGAAAAACACATGATAAGTGAGGAATATTGCCCAAAGTAATACAAATTAAAGTCTATATATTTCACATTTATCACCCACTCGCGGAGCTGCAACCCATCCTCAACCCGTGCCCATTCACGCAATGAGGGTTTGACATAGGTGGCCCTTTACCAATCGCTTCCCTAAGAGGTTTCCACCTCGTAGTCGTCGCAATCGACTACTTCACCAAATGGATCGAAGCCGCCCTGATCCCCACGATAACAAAAAAGCGCATTGAAGATTTCGTATGAAAGAATATACTATGTCGATTTGGAATCCCTCGAATCGATGTCACTGATAATGGCTTACAATTCAATTGTAAGTCATCATCGAATTCTAAGAAACTCACTATTGACCTTAGGTTGCCTTTTTTTCCCACCCACAAGTGAACAACCAAGTCAAAAACACAAACGACCAACTCATGCGGGATCTAAAGAAGCGAATCTCGGGTAGAAAGTGTGTCTGGGCACAACTTCTACCTCAGATACTCTAGTCTTATTGAACACCGAGCGAAAACCAACCGGGGAAACCCCTTTCAGGTCGAAGTCATGGTTGCTAGCACACGAGTCAAAAACTTTGATGAACGAAGCAATGTTGAACGAATCCGGGCTAAACTAGACCTCATAGAAAAATCGCCCTCATACGAGTACAACAGGACAAATAGCAAGTTACTCGATATCACAACAAGGTCAAACCTAGGGAGTTTGCACAAGGGGACTTAGCACTACGTACGGTAGACAACCCCTCTCAATTACTGTAACACCCCTACCGCTAATCCTTTACTTACCGTCCAATCATCCCAATAATTCTAACTACTCGCAGTGGAAATACTCCTACTACGGCGG
Organism: Limonium bicolor; assembly: GCA_023374045.1. Classification (NCBI taxonomy): domain Eukaryota; kingdom Viridiplantae; phylum Streptophyta; class Magnoliopsida; order Caryophyllales; family Plumbaginaceae; genus Limonium; species Limonium bicolor. The sequence continues at coordinate 49,307,833 of CM041783.1, read as the reverse complement.
GTGATACAACGCCGCTAACCGCCCATACGGCTAGCTAGGCTTACACTACTTACAGTCATGGTCTGATGTCTAAATATTACCGAGCTACTACTTTACTTACCAAGTACAAATTACCATATACTTACATTGCTGGATTACCGAGTATCAAAGTATAACTAATTACATCCTTTCGCTCGCTTCCCAAAAGTAATGAGTTTCTACAAGCTACTCATCTACACCAATTCACAATCCCACAATATCCAAAAGGGTGTACCCCGTGGTAACCGGCTAAAAAAAAGGCTTATAGCCGTGTACAACTTAGTACACCATTCATAGTCTATTAATTACATCAAAAGAAAACATCTTGAATTCATCAAGTCTTCACCCGTCTCGAGGGCCTGTAAAATATTAAAAACGGTGCCTCAAGGGGCTCAGCAAAAAGCTGCATATAAACTTCGCATATAACGCGTGCTAACTAGGGTACGCCGACTATTTAAGGTCGACTGTACATGAGGTTCATTATCATCATACACATGCTTTACATACATCATACAATCATACACAATACAATACATAAGCCAAAGCAACATCACAATAGCATACACAATCCTTACCTTCCCAAGGGTTAGCCAAATTACACATTCGGGTTAATCGGATGTTTATTACTCTTTTACTCATTGCACAATACTTACACAAATTTCCTCTTACTTTACTTACTTACTTTTCCATACTCATTTACTCATTCTTACTTACTTACTTATACTCATGTTAAGTCGGTATGACCTCCGGGCAAGGACTACACCGTCCCACCATCAGGTTTTACTTGGCTCACTAATCCATGATGCTACCCATTTAAGGGGTTTTGGCCGTGGACAAGTTTAAGAGCCAGGAATTGGAGCCAACCTCCTGTGCCTCCGCCTCCTCACGCGTGGCCGAAACTCTATCGGACTTCTACTCATTCCAATTTACCAATTTATTATGTTAGATTGGTTAGCTTGTTAGGAATCAGTTAGAAGTCCATCTCGTTAACATTCGGTCACAACACAATATATCAAGCATACACACATTCATATCCATCCTTACATTTCATGAATTATACAAACTATGATTTATGATAATATCCAAACAATCAATATCAAATATTCACAAGTAAGCATAATAGTTCCGATTCGTGCGTTTATCTTGTTAGGTGATCAAGTAGCACACAAGTACACAAATCTGAGTAACCAAGGTAGCATACGGGGCATGAGAAGTTCATACCGTTCACCGTTGTACTCGAACCGACTTTCCTTCGGTGTTCACAAATCAAGTCCTATAACATACATGGAATTGTATGGTTAATGACTTATTATTATTCTAACTCCTTATTCCATTACCATTCCCTAAGTACACTTACTAGTTCCTACAGGTACTAAGTGGTTATGAAACCCATTTCATACTTTTAAGTTTGTTTCTTACTCATGTGTACATTCCTTACCTTAATTACTTCCACACTAATGTCACCTATATATGTACATGCATACCCATACATATATATATATATGTATGTAATGTATATATACTCTTTTTTTTTGTAAGTTTGGGACGACCGACCCAACCCCTTGGGTCAGTCCATTCCAGTAAGTTTCCCGTCCTCTAGACTTACCCGACCAACCCACGACCGACCCAAATCCTCTGGGTCGGTCGAAGTCAGAAACTTCAACCTTCAAGAATTTTGCCCGACCGACCCACGACCAACTCACGGCCTCTGGGTCGGTCCATTACAGAAAGTTTCGTTCCAGTTGTTTATGCTCCGACCGACCCACAACCGGTCCAACCACTGGGTCGGTCGGTAGCAGAATTTGCCTACAGACTTTGTTTTTCACTTCTTTTCTTACCCATTTCTTCCCTAATCTTTCTACATACATCCTAACATGTTTTAGCACTAATTAAACCCTCTAAATCATCCTAGTCCATCCCTCAACTCATTACTCTTTTCTATATCCAATCACACACATTATTTCCTAAGTTTCCATTCCAGCACTTACACTATTTTTCTTAGTTGCATTTTACTACAGATTTTGGTTCTCACTTTCTCCTTCCATGGCTCCCTCTTCTAATGTCATTCCTAAGGCTTATAATGCATTACACACCTCTCCTATCCAACCCACTAACTAGCTCCCTTTAAAATCTGTTACAAAGGTATTTCCCACCTAGTTTCTAGTTCTTAAGTTCTCTAGTTTATAGGTAAAATTTGCTATAGTCTCCCCTATATCTTTACATTCTCACCACAAGTTTTAGCTCACAAAACACCACTCATTACACCTGTTTATTAACAGCATTAATATACAATCCTCCAAAGCAATTACTAAGCATTTAACACTCATTAAATTTCCTGCACACAACATCTAATTCCCTCTAGGTTTCAACAAGTTTTTAAATGTCTTTTAAACTTCAAAAAAGTTTAGTTCTCCTTCCACATTGTACTACTACTCATTACCATTTTCAATACACCTTTTACACTACTAAAATCTGTTACACAATACATTTAAAAGACTACTCAAGGTGAGCACAATTTACCTTGTTTTCCTTCAGTTCTTCTTCGCTTCTTCTCTCTTCTTTCTTTCCTCTCTTTCTTTCCCTTCCTCTCTTCCCACCGGTTATGGAGTTTCAGTTCTCACAAGCTACAACCCATTCATTATATGTAACACCCCAACTACAAATACTTAACAAACAGTTGCAGCGGAATCAAAACCCAACACATAACTTATCCTTGGTGCTACACGCCGTTAGCCACCCACGTGGCTAACAAGGCTAATATACACATTGTACCGGTCTGATGGACAAGATTACCGAGCAACTGCTCATTATAAACTTTTCCCATTACCAACAAACATTATACATTTACATTCCAACTGTACGAGTAATTACAAACTAATGCCGACAACAACTTCGGTCTTACTACACCTACAACACATACTCAATCAATTAAACTACCCGTGAGAAACAACTACCTCGTCCTACTCTCGAACGGCTGCCAGCTCCATTGTACCTGAAAAGTATGGGGGCCCCCCGAAGGGGGTTACACCTTTGCTGGTATGGTAATCGAGCAGCCCCATACTACCGGGCCACGCACAACTATTTGTCGTTTGAGCATGTGGTTAATTATATTTAAAACATGCATGAAACTATACACACATATCATGCTTATAAATCACACATCCAATGAATAGGATACAAACATAAGATTAACACATCACATTGGTTAGATCACATTATTGTGTTCTTTGGCCCTTGAGGGTTCTACCCTAATGGAGCCATTCCTTGCTAGACGACACATACCCATTTAATCGGGTTGTACTTAATTACCCCTTATATTTGTACGGGGTTGATTTCGGAGACCAACGTACACACATAACAACATACTTCACATAATAACATGTATACAACTTAATACTGTTCTTCTTAGAGAACGTACACTTACTTAGGTTGTGCCGGAGGAATATAGGCCCGAGCACACCGTACACATTTACTTCACTTAGATGTGTCGGCCGTAATATAGGA
>CM041783.1:49277075-49303811 GCA_023374045.1 Limonium bicolor | reverse complement strand
GTGTAGCTAAACGGCCTCCTTCTTCATAGAAGTTGATGATAATAGATCAGCCCTTAGATTGGGAATGGATCTTCTTCTAGCTGTTGAGCTGTATTAAGCTTGTCTACATTGGTAAAAATTCTTCTGGGATTTTGGTACTTGTGCTCCATCTCCATTTCTTGTATCTTGGTAGGTTTTTGTGTAAGGATTCCAATCCTTTCCTAAGCACATCATTTTCAGCTTCATTTTTGATCCTCCTGGAAATTCTGGAGTGTAGACCCTCCTGGTCCTGCTCCCAATTCTTGACATTTTCTGATGATTGCAATTTGTGTCTCCGGTGTTAGGTATCCTTTGAGTAATATCAAACCTGGTTGGATAACCTTACATTGTTCGTCCCTGGTTTGTACTTTGATAATGTTTTCTCCAGGGAGGGCGGTGAGGGGATAGGAAAGCATATCTTATAGCTTCCTACGTGGTTTAAATTTTTCTAGTGAGTCTTACTAATTCTTTCCTACTCAACTAGACAATCAAGGCATGCAAGCACTCATTCACATCATCCATTGTTCAATGATAGGTTCACATGGTTTAGAAATACCTGGGTTAGTAGAAGGACCAGCCTCATCTGAGCGGTCCATGACATGCAGGGCGGGTCCCGATGCTGGGCCCTTGCCCTTATACCCCTGAGCCTGGTTTGTTGGTGGAGGGCGAGTATCGCTAGCTCCATTCTTAGGGCCGGTGGTTGCCTTTGCTCCCGGGCGGTAGTTCCTGCTCTCCGGGTTTCGGATACACTCGAAGGCCCGATGTCCAAGTATCTGACAGTAGCGACACTGAACTTTCTCCCCTTGGCAGTCCACGCCGGGGTGATCCTTTCCACACTGTTTACAGTTGAAATGGCGGATATACTTCTGGCCCGTGTTTGAGCCGGATCCAGAACCTAATTCAATCAAGGTCAATTATTGATTCTAACAGTACTGAAGTAATCACAAAAGTCTCAAAATTTAACTGTCTGATTAGAGTGCCTACCCTTAGATGGGTAGGTTTTCTGTGGAGTTGCTGCTCCATAGGTTCCTGACTGGGGGTTCCCAGTAGTTTGGTTCCCCTTCCCTTGGTAGGACCCCTGGCCTTTCTGATAGGGTTTGTTCCTTTTGTTGGAGTTCCCCTACTTGGCATCATCGCCACCAGGTCCGTCCTTCCTCTTTTGGGAGCTCAAAGCATCCCTCCTCTTACAAGTGATCTCCACCACGGAGGCAGCATGATAGCATTCCTGAAATCTCAAGGTATTAATCTCCAAATCTCCCATGATGGGGTATAGTATGTAATGAAATTTTCAACTGGTTTATGTCTCTCCTGTTTACCTGCAAACTGGTAGGGATGATTGGTCCCATCCCAAACTGAAGTCGAGGGCTCAGTCCCCCGTAGAACCGGTCGACCAACACCTGGTCCGAGTATCCTATACCGGGTAATAGTCGGAGTAGTGAGGTGAACTTCGCATAGTACTCATCCACTGTCATCTTTCCCGTCTGCTCCAGGGCGTCAAACTCCCTAGTCTTCACCATCCTGGTGTGGGCCGGGTAGTATTTGCCCCTAAGTAGTGCAGTGTAATGTCCCAAGTAAAAGCTGGGTCATCCAGGTGGTCGGCTTTCACCATGTTCCACCAATCTCTAGCTGCATCCTTCAGATAAAAGGCAGCAAGTCTTACTTTTTCTCTAGCTGGGACTGCAAGCGTCTCGAACGCTGTCTCCATCTCCATGATGTAGGTCTCTAAGTGAGCAGGATCAGTCTGCCCCTTGAATGCAGTCGGCCTCAGATCAGCCAAACTCTTCACCCAGTCTCTCTCCCTGGGTGGTGGTGGTGGAGGTAGCTGCTGCTGCTGTGCAACCCCCGCCTGTGCAAATGCCTGAGCGATTAAGGTAGCAATGTCTGCCAGCCTGATGTTTGGCTCCTCATCAGCCTGTCCACGTCGTCCTCCTCTTCCTGACATCTGCAGGATGTTGAGGTATATTAGGCACTGTGGTCAAAATCTTGGTCTTGGATAGTAGTCTAAGTAAAACTAACTTAAACTCTTTTCAATACTATCTCTCAACCCTTAACCTAAATCTTAGATATCCTAATCTCGGTGTATCCTTGTATCCAGAGCGTAACTACGCTCTGATACCACTTTTTTGTAACACCCCAACCCGAAATCCAATAAACTGAACGGCGATCACTCCCAAATAAAATACAACTGCAGCGGAAATAAATACAACAACCGGGCGGTATTACAATGCCGTTGGCCACCCTTGTGACCAACAAGGCTAAATCCAAATACAATCTCCAAAAGTCACGGTCTGAATACGAATACAATCCGAGATACTAGGAATCAAGCTCAAATGTAAAATACTTAAGTAAAAACAAATATCTAGAAGAAGACTCCCATAGCTTGAATCTACCCCACCTACTCTCGGTGTGGTAATCTTCTTAACTTCAGGTACCTGAAAAATGGGGGTGCCCCCAAAGGGGCTCAGCAAACAATGCTGGTATGGAAAACGTGCAGCCCATCGTCTACCGGGCCACACCAACTACTTTGTCGAACACATGCGGTTCATTTTTATAAAGCTGTAAACAAGCATAATCTGATGATAACAAGTATCCATACAAGGACAATAATGTCACATAGAACAAGACACAGAAGGTCAAGTTAGCTGAACTGAAATGTCTGATAGCTGTCGGGTCCACACAGTGGGACTGACAGATGTATAAAAGTATATCAATATAGTGGAGGTATAGTGACCTCGTTATAGAGAAAGGTTGGGTATAAAAACCCCAGGAGATAACGTAGTTAAACCCTGAACTGAGAGGCGTGGGAAAACGAATCCCACTAGAGGAATGAAGTCTTCCTCAAACTGAATTGTTGGGCCTTAGAAACCCGAGAGGAATAAAGTCTTCCTCAAACTGAAGTGTTCCGTCGCGACGTAGTAGGAGACGACCTGAGACAGGTACAACTCCTGTAGCATGCATGGCCAGATCCAACTGGGCTCCTCATTCTCGAAGTGTAGAATTGTTAAGTGTCATATAAAGACGTTAAACAAGAACACAATGTGTATTGTCAATTATCACGTTTAGGATAATGACGTTTGTTATAAAGTGAAGTTAGTGAGAGACTTGAGTACAAGTCCTCGGTATACTGAAGCGCAGGTATTTAATCCACTGGTATAGTAGTGTTTGTATGCGTGGGACATACACGTTGTAGTCAGCAATATTCACGCACATAAAATAATACAACAGCGCACAAGAGTAAACAACATTTTACATTAATTATCTTGGTCGTTATTCAAACAACAGATAGCACACAAGCCGGTGTAATCCGGTAGAAAACAGGTTGCAAGAATCCCATACCGTTCACCGTAGACTGTACTTGTTTAATTCCCGGTCAACGTCTGGTCAAACAAAGTCCTAGAATAGGATTAACTGAGAGGGTTAATTTATGTTACCCTTATATAATGATTTCTGAATCTTTTAACAAATCTCGTATTTGTTATTTCATGTGAGGTCTATTCTTTTAGGTACCTCATGATTTCATGTACAACTTATTTGTTATGCCTTTTTATTCATTTATAATTCCTTTAATGTACAAATATGTATTTATTTATTCATGTACTATATTTGTTGTTTTGAGTGTCTAGGTGACATAACAACTTATAATTCCTTAACTATATTTATATGTCATATATGGACATAACATTCTTATAGTTTTTATTATTCCTCCTTTAACCTTAAATTATAATTACTGGTTACCTTTAATTTCCTTATACTACATAAGTCATAGTTTTATCTTCATAATTCCTTGAATCAAAATTCTTTCTTCTAATTCCTCCAAATATCCATACAGGACCTATGTTTATTTAAATCTAAATTATTACCCTTATATTTCGGTTATTTACAAAACAACCATATTAATTCATAAACTTTACATTTAAATTCTAATCTCTTTATATAACATAGTTTTAATTCCTTATTTAATTAAATCACAAAACTACCATTAATATTTTGGTATATACTTTTAAATATTGTAACTTTTGAAAATTACAACTTAGCCCCTCAAACTTTCGGCTTTAATATATTCTTTCCTTTATTTACATTTCCACCCCCAAAACTTTATAATAGTTACTTAATAACTTATAAACTATAGTTTAATTATTTAATTCCTCAAAATTTCGGAAGTGAACTTAATAATTTTCTTAATTATGGATTCGCCCCATATTAATCTCCAAATTTTCATAATAACTTTTATAAATTACATAATAGCCCAAAAATAAATTGTTATTTTAACTTCTAAGCACCTATTTAATTCACCCAAAATCCATAATATTAATTCTCACACTATATTATATTATAATTATGCCATGGACACACTTTATTCTCGGTAATCACATAACTTACCCCAAACTTCCTAAAAATTATATTTTTACCACATAACTTATTAAACTAGTCATTTAAACACTAGTAATTATTTTTAACTTACCCAAAATTCTTAATATAAGTTTATATACTTATATAGCTCATCAAAATCTATTCTTAACCTTTTGAATTCGGCCATGATAATTTATCACCTTATAATTGCTAAAACTTGATTTAAACCTTATAATAAATACATATAATTGTATATAAGCCATATAACATTTCCAAAAACTATGCTAATGACTTAAAATGATTATAAACTCAAAATAGAGCAAATAATAAATATTTCGGTTTGAATATATGTGTATCCTAATTAATTTTTGTGACACATATTTTATACCTTAAAGTAATAATCTTACCTTATATGTTATAAATTATTTTCTTGACATTATAATCCATATATTCTCGGCCTTAATTTATTTAAAGGTTACACTAAATTTTTATATCAAAGTTTGAAACTTAAATCAACCTTAAACTTAATAAACCTTAATTATATACACTTACTTCTTAATTCAAGACAATTCTTGTACTTGATTTCTCCTTGAATTCCAAGCTCTCCAAATGCTATTTTGATGAAGGTATTTTCGGCCTCCTTATACACATGTTGGAGATCTATTTGTTAGACTTCTAACAAGATTTTATAAATAATATTTGGAGTAGTTTTATAAGAGTTTACCTTAGGAATTTTTCAAGGAATTTTTGGTAGACCTTGAGGGGATTGTAGATCCAAGTTTCCTTCATGAAATAATGAAGAGAACATAGGTTTAGAAACTTTAGAATTCGTCACTAATTATAGACACCATATGGAGGAAGATAAGGATCACCTCATCTTACCGAATTTTCCAGATTGCGCACTCTCTGCGGTTTTTGTCACCCAGAGCTGAAATGACCACGAAAATTGATGATCCTTATATGCCTGGAAAGCTAATTCAAAGAGGAACAACTTTGGTGTTGAGAAGTTTTTGAGATAACTTACTGAAAATTCATAATATCTCCCGAACTGAGACCTATTGAACAGATTTCTGCTGTGAACCACTTCGACTTCTTTTGTTCACCCAGAACTGAATACACCATGAAAATTTATGTTCTTTATATGTATGGAAAGCTAATTCGAAGAGGAACAAGTTTGATGTTGGGAATATTTCGAGATAACTTACTGAAAATTACAGAATCTCTCCCGAAGTCAGACCTCTTGAACAGATCTGCTACTTGACTCTTGCTTGTAGAATTAGCTAGGAATTAAGAGCTCTTACCAATGGAAGCTTACCAGATCTGGGAGGTAGGAAGGAAAACGTGAAGGAGGGAAGGAATAAGGACCAGATAGGCAGCTTAGAAGAGGAAGGAAGGGACAAGCTTTGGTGTTTGTCAAAGTTAGGTGGAAATTAGGTGGTTCTAGTCAATTTAGGAGGTGGGTTAGTCAATTTAGGAGGTGGGTTAGTCAAGGCTTCAATCAGGGCTGATATTTGTTGACAATGGAGGCCAGGAGACATGGAAAAACCGTCCATATCATGTGGAGGCAGCCAGGTTTGAAATTGTGACAAGATAAGGTAAGAAAATAATGTTAAACTTTGAAAATATGGTCTTTTTGTGGTCCAGGTCGGCAGCCTTAGATGGGGTGAGTCACCCTTGTTCTTTCCTGATTATTATAGTTAACTTAGGTCCTTTTGATGTCCTAAATTCGTAGCTAATAATTTGTACAAGTTAAATGTGTAAAACGCGACTTTTCGGTACCCGAAAAGTGCGTTTTTGTGCTCTAAGAACATTTTGGAAAACAATTTGTCGCTATGGGTTCCAAGTGTTTATAAGCATTATTTATAGTCAATAATGATATATTAAGGTGTTACATTGAGTTATATGGGGTTATATCAACCCATGACATAATTTACGGGTCATCGGGACACTCCCGAGCAAAAAGGAGCGCTAAGAAGTCCTCCTGTGGTTTTTGGTTGAATTTTGAGAAACCACTTCGTGGGTTCTCTTTAGAATGGTTAATAATGATATTAGGAACTCAAATAATTAATTTTATAGGAGTTCGTGCCACCTCGGCACTCCTCCGGACTTTTCGTGCTTTAAGGGGCGTGCGTGAGCACTCCCGAGCGTTTTGCGTTTTTGACTAAATATAGCTTTGGGAATATGTTTATATATTCATATAATATGTGTATGGCCATTTGGTTTAAGTTTATAAGGTCATACAAGGTCATGCTTGACCATATATTTCTAAGGCGTTTTAGCGTTTATGGAGAAACGACTATTTTTACATAACGTTCTCATGCATGGGTTTGCATGCGTACGTGTAATGATTTATATTTGCATTATTTTCCATTAAATAATGGTTTAATAATATTAATTAGATTTGGGGTATTTCACTTGTAGTGTCGGTCACGTGTCTAGGTGAAGTATTCTAGTGCCAACATCTCTTAAATCGTACTGTGACGCCTTACTGTGATTCTTCTGGTTTGGTTTTAAAAATTTAGGGGTTTTAGAAAAAATTTGCGTTTTGAAGAAAATTTGAGTTTTGGAAAGTTAAAATCTTCATGGCATTTCAATGCCGGTTGCTTCTTACCAAGTCTAGCTTATCGCCGACTGGTATGTTCTTAATACAATGGTCAAGCCGTTAGGTCTTTCCAAGGTTTCGGTTCAGAATTCTTACGGTTTGTGTTGCTATATTGGCTTCGTTCGCCATCTTGGTTCCTTGCTGAGTACATATCGCTTGTTAATAGTCCCGTTATTACTGCACTTGCCTTGGCAAGTGCGTGGTACAGGCGGTTTTTGGGTTAACTTATATCGGGCACGGTATGGTTCACATTGTATTCGGTAGCCTTGTCAGCTCTTCCTTTGATCCTTTAGTTGGACAACTACTCTTCAGAGTTGCTTCTTATTCATCTTGACATGACTGTCATCCATTTAGGTGCTTCTCCACCCTCGGAGTCCCTTAATTTCTCAGTTTTGTGTCGTTTCTTGGTGCTCATTCTCACACATTTACCGTGGTTACCAAAACTTATTTTATTTAGGCACTACTTCTGTAGTCCTATTCGGGTATATCCCATAGTTATGCTCGTAGCTGTCTAAGCTATGTCGGCTAGGTAGTGCAACCTTTTGGGTGTGGTAGGGTGGGTGTTCCTACTCTTGACTAGCTTCTTAGTCGATTAGTATACCGTTGGTGGTATTATTTGACTAAGGCGGTCCGTAGACATGTGTCCCGGTTTTCGTTACTTTATCTTTTCTGCCTCGTTGCATGGTTGGTGCTTTCCTTCTTGTTGATGCTCGGCCAGCCGGGTTCTGCGGCTGCTAGGCATGTCGCTCCATGCTGCCGCTAATTTCAGTTTCCATTGGGTAGGATTTCTTGATCTCCCGCCATTAAGTGCGGTTATTGTCGTTCCAGCGGGAACCGTCTCCGGGATTTCCTATTCTCGGAATCTACCGTATGACAAGTTCTGGTTCATACAGAAATATTTTACTACTTCCAGATCGAGTTTTCCCGAGTAAGAGCGGACTTTCCGTCTCTCTGGCGTTCTTTCCCGAGCTTTTTAACGGGGAATGTGGAGGACGGGTTTGGTACTGTAGGTATCCAGATCATACTGGAAGTTCCTAGCTAGCGCATCTCTCACGCTATCACTCAACCCTTAGCCCTAAGCCTCTAATTCCTAACTTGGTATTTCCTAAGCTCGGTATTTCCAGTCATCAGAGCGATACTTCGCTCTAATACCATTTTTGTAACACCCCATCCGCTAATCTCATAATTACTTCTTAAACTGTCACGTTTGCCCTTAATCTCGCAGTGGAACTCTAAATACAACGGAGGGTGATACAATGCCGTTGGGTGGCTAACCAGGCCTAACTCAGATACACTAACGGTCTGATGGACCGGAATAACCGAGTATTCAATACAAATACATTACTCATTCATTTCTAACCGAGTCACATATACAAATCTCAATTCCATTCTTTACTATACGGAGTCTACAACATACGAATGCCGATAACACTTTCGGTCTTACACCTCGTTCAGATACACAAGTAATTATTATCTAACTACCCATGCTAACCACCGTCCCTGTCTAACTCTCGAACGGAATCATATTCGGTGTACCTAAAAATAAAAACGATGCCCCTAGGGGCTCAGCTTATCGCTGCATATGAAATTCACATACCCCGCCTGCTAACCGGGGTACGCCGACTACTTTTATCGGGAGCATGGAATTCATTTTAATTCAGTCAACATAAATACAGTAATACATTATATATGTACACTACATAATGATTCGACAATCAATCATGGGATACTATCCCCAACTAACATAACAAGGTTGTTAGTTCATAATAACTTAATCTTATGCCTTGAGGGTTTCTACCTCACTCGGCCTTAGTTCCTTATTCAGTATCTCACCCACACTCTTGGGGTACTTATTCTTTATCTCTCCCACTCTCTTGGGTTACTTATACTCAAGTTCTCGTAGTTCTCGATACACTACGAGTCTCCTACGTACTTCACAACATTTACTCTCAATCATTTCTTAAGCCAAAACACATGGCCTCTGGGCAGAGACATTCATAAGACTCACCACCGGGCTTTCGAGCCTAGTCTTACTTCCCCGGTTTCGACCCTACTCTGGGTCTAGCATGGTGGGAAGGTTCAACTAGCTCCCGGAACTCTCTCTTAGTTCCTACTACTTTCACATAGGTCCGACTACTCTCGGACTTCTCACATTCCCTTACACTCCTCTCTCCGAGTTTTAATATAATCATGTATATTAGTCTAGAAGCATCACTCTCGATGTTTCTATTGATTTAGGTAATTTTTCTTAAGTTCGGGTATTATTTTAAGGGTTGCCCCAAACTTTCGTATACTTATACTTTCGGTTATTTTCTCATACCGGGTCGAGTCCTCGAATAGGAGGTCGACCGTATCTTAAGGGAGTTTAACAATCCCTTATGTCTCTTTTACTTTTCTTACAAGTTCACATCTTTGAACTATCTTTAATCCTCTAGATGGAGGTTCATTTACCTTTCCACATTTATTTATTTCGTGGATTGTTTGAATTTGGTTTTCTAACCGTTATCAGGTGTTTACTAAACCCGTACATCTCCCTCACATACTAGTGAGTTCTTAAGTTTACGATATCGTTATTCTTAAATCGGTAGTTTATGTATTTGCACGTTTTCGTAATTTTATGATACGACCCGATCTACGAATCTCTAGCCAATCGTTACTCACTATGAGTCGGTCTATACACTAAGTTAGACCACACCGGCATTCAAGTATGTTAGTTCATACAGTACACTGCAAACGATTTAATTTGATATATTAAAAGCCTAGAAATAATCATAGAATTCAATAATTCAATAGATCGTCGGGTTGCAAAAAATACCTACATTTTCAACCATACCTCTTGGTAGGATCGATGATCTATCAGCTAACTGGAGTCTGAAATGAATGGGAACGAGCTCACCCGCATGAAGCTTTTTAAACATGGTGTATGGCATCAGGTTGATGCTCGCTCCTAGATCGCAGAGACCGTATCCGCAATCCATGTCTCCAATTGAACAGGGGATGATGGGCTGACCAGGATCACCACGCTTTGGAGGTAGGTTCTGTCGGATAGCTGCTGAACAGGTTTCGGTCAGCTGGATGGTGTCCTTCTCCTTATATTTCCTCTTATTCGAAATCAGATCCTTCACAAATTTAGCATAATTTGGCATCTGCTTAATCGCATCAATAAGAGGAATATTGATAGTCAGCTTTCGAAAAACATCTAAAAATCTTCCAAATTGCTCATCGAGCTCTCGCTCTTTGAGACGGTTTGGAAACGGAAGTTCTTTTGCAGATATTTTTCCCTTTGTATTTTTAACAGCAGTTGAAAGAGAGGAAGAAGGAATAGGAGCCTGGGTCTCCTCAGAAACTACCTCAGGAGGGGCAGGATGCCCTGATGGTGCACCGGCGGTATTAGAAAGAGGCTCGGTCTCCTCATCAGTACGGCTCCCTGTCACTTTGTCTTTGGTTAAGTTCCTTCCGCTTCTCAGGGTAACTGCTGCCGCTTCTTCAGAATCCTCACAGTCTTCGTCTGAGACCGACACTGCCTTCAACTGCTCCTTTGGATTGGTTTCTGGTTGGGAAGGCAATGATCCAGAAGGTCTCTGCTGTAAGAGGAATTGAGTCAACTGACTCATTGTTCCTTCCATCTCCACCATGGCATTCTCTAACTTCTAGTTGATTACCGTTTGCTGTTCCTGAGAAGCCATTAGCTTATCTACCATCTCCTTCAGACTGGCATTGTTTGAGCTCAATGATGGTTACTGAGCTTGAGGCTGCTGTGGCCAGAATTGATTATATTGAGGCCTAGCAAAGCTGGGTGGCCCCCCTGGTTCGTCCTCCGAGGTTGCATTTGATGTGAATTCAGTGCATTGTTCGGATTTCCGTACCTCAGATTTTGGTGTTGATTCTGCACCCAGGGTTGCCTGTTGTTGAACTGGCCTATGACATTGGCCTCCTTGGTTTGCCTCATCTCGGCTACTAGTGGGCAGTCCTCATAATCGTGTGCATCCCCACACTGAGAGCAGCAAGCTTCGTTGGTACTTGTAGAGATTTTCTTGGCGGATTGCTTTGAGGTCGGCCCCATGGTGAGCTGCTCGAGCATTTTTGCCATGCTTCCCATCGTAGTTTTTATCTGTGCTTGCTCGGCGGCTAGCTGTTCCATCATTGGATCTGGAGCTCGGGCAGAACTGTGACCTATTGAGAATACTCGCCCTTCATTGCTGCTCCATTGGCGAAGCTCCTCACAGTAGGACTCCATAGATGCCATGAAATCCTCCCCACTTTTTGCTAGCAGGTTTCCTCCTAGGGCGGATCTTATCTCGCCTCTGTTTTCGTCTTTTAACCCCTGGAAGAATCCCTGAGCCAATGAGGTGATGTCCTGACCATGGTGAGGGCACTGGCGGAGTAGCTCTTTGAATCGGTCCCACGCCTCACAGACTGTCTCACTACCCATCTGTCTGAATGCCATCAGGTCGGCAATCATTTGTTGTGTCCTGGAAATGGGAATATACTTCTCGTAGAATTTATCCATCATCTGCTCCCAGGTGGTAATGATGCCTGGCGGTAGTCGATGGAACCATTTCGAGGCTTCTCCTGATAGACTGTGCTGGAACAGGCTCAGTCTGGCGTACTCCTCCAATCCTTGTGATAAGCCCAGGGAATCCAAGCGTACTAGAAAGCGATGTACATGGTCCAATGCATCCGCTGGGTCTGCACCTGAGAAAGTTCCTGCAGGGTGATTTCTAACAGCATTGGATTGATGAGAAGGTTTTACCTTTTGCCAATCGGCTATAAGTTCTGCAGTTAGATTTGGTAGAACCACTGGCCCTCTTCTCGGTGTGGCCGGTGGTCTGTTTATCCTTCCCATCGTGTATTGGGTCACTGCACCTCCTCCAATTTGGTCATGATTTGCTGCCATATTGAAGTCAAGCTGCCTTCTTGTTCTCAGAGCTTGGAGGTATACTCTCTCGATTTCAGGATCGAAGTCTGTATCCGGAGGACCAGTTGAACGCGTTCTGCGCATCCACTAGGTGCTTATAATCAGCCAGAGAAAAAGGAACAAAATGTGTGAGTTTTAAAGTAATGAAAAACAATTGTATAAAATTGCACACAAAATAAATTAAAAACAAAATATATTACAAAACAAACAATTATAAACAGTGTGTTGCAATAAAGTAACGAATTAACCAAGGCTAGGGACTAGACAAAAGTCAAGTCCCCGGCAACGGCGCCATTTTACAAACGATTTAATTTGATATATTAAAAGCCTAGAAATAATCCTAGAATTCAATAATTCAATAGATCGTCGGGTTGCAAAAAATCCCGGTCGAAATAGTATAGCAAATTTTATGAAGCGACCTGGGTGTCAATCCACGGGACTTGATGTGGTAAGTCTAGCCTTAGGTAATGGTTAACTCAAAAGGGGGGTTTGTTGTGGTTTTGGGTTTCAAATAGATAACAAGCAAGTAAATAGCATATAAATTAAAGTGATAGTCTTGGAAGTGTGAACGGTACTCTAGGTTCAGGGAGTTGTTTCACTAGCTAGGTTCTGCATATTCTACTACTTAAGTGGAGACTTGGATCGGCTTGTAATTCTCAATTATCTATTCTGCATTAAGTCTTAATTCCAGATAGCTCATCTAGACACGGCATGTAGTTCTAGTCTAGACCTAGCAAGTATATCTAGATAGTTTTATTGCGTAGAATTACTAGTCTGGTTTAATCCGGACTAAAGCTCCTAGTGATTAATGTAACCTATCCGATTGCAATTATCACAGGTAACAGGTTAATAGGACCGTCAATGCTAATCACCTTATCTGATCATAACATGATTCGAGGGCTTATAATAAATTCATGACGTTTATTAAAACACTAAAAGCATTACCTGAACATCTCAAATTGTCCAATAAAGCAGTGAAATAATGCAGTTTAACTAATTACAACATCCCTTCCCTAGAGTAAATCCTTTAGCTAGACATAGCGATTATAATTATAAAGAGAGAGTTGAGAGAAATCATCTGTTACGAAGATCTTCTTGCTCGCTCCGTCCTTTGTCCTTGCGCTGTGCTGGCTTGGAGGTTGGTCGTGGTGATAATGGAGTGAACTGGGTGAAATGGGGTGAAAGTGAAATTTTGGTGAATTTTATGAAGTGTCCGGCTAAACCGGGTCGGACGCGATCCGGACGTGAGTGAAATGGGCGTGTCCGGCTAAACCGGGTCGGACGCGATCCGGACGTGGGTGAAATGAATGTGTCCGGATCCGGTCAAGGGTCGGACGCGGGTAAATGCTGTATATGGATGCGGAATGTGTATGTGGGTGAGAACGAAGTATTACGGAGGAGTTTTAGTGAGGATGAACAGATGAAATGGACTGAATCGTGAATGAGATGTGCAGAGTATGGAGGAGTTTGATGAATGGAGATGGATGTACGTGAGTGAGAGGATATGCAGTGAGGGAGAGAAGAGGATTAGACTCTGAAGTCTGGTGCGATTTGGAATGAAGCTGAAGTTGGGTTTATATAGGATTGGGGGGGGGGGGAACACAGGTTGGGAAGTTGGGTGTAAATGGTGAGTGCATAGTTTGATTGAGCATGGAGCGTTGTTAATTAATGCGCCGCTCGTCTGTCCCCTGTTAATGCGTAGCCTGATAATTTCGCCGAAAGGCTAGTTATCAGTGCGTGCATTTTTATTTTTCAATTCTGTGTGACGTCCGGATCGTGTCCGGATCCGGACGTGACACAGAGTTTTAGATCTGAAACGTGAACTCCGGATCTGGATTTTTAGGTCACGTCTGTGGAGGGTGATTTTTCGGTATGAGGGGGGGTCTATCTAAATATGATCTAACCGAGAAGTCTAGATCCTAGAAATTTGCCATTCTGTGGAGGGTAAAAACCCGTTATTATGACATCCCTCAAATACCTACTAAATCGTCCGTCTTTCCCAGAAAGCATAAGGGAGAATGCAAGTGTGCACTATACCTGCTCTCAATGGGCTCCACGCGGACTTATGCCCTAAGGGCGGAATTGACTAGAGTCGCCACCTAGTTTGACCTAATGATACTAGGAAGGAAAGGAAGGAGGGTTCTAAGAACCGTTAATTGACTCTGATGATTTGTTGCCTATGGATAGGACTTATCTGATCATACTAGAGATTCTGCGTGGGTTCGCACTGGGTTACACCCCTTAGAAGCGGCAACGACCACGACTTCGGATTGGTGCCCGAGGAAACCTCGGTCTCCAATTGTCGGGATTGTCTTCTTTCAAAACCATTTTTGAAGAGATTCATTTAAAAGCCGAGGATAAGATTAGGATGGGAAGGGAGAAAGAGAATGGATGAGGCGAGCTTTCCTGTCAAGCTAGCGCCAAGAAGAGGGAATTGAGGAATTCGGATGAGTATGAAATGAAGATTTGGGAAATGTCTGAGCTTGAGTGAATAGACAAGACTTAGGGTCTGATGGTTTGAAGTTTGCGGGAGCCAAAGAAGGTTTGAGTGTTTTGAGAGGTATGGAGAACACCTTAGTATGGGAAAAGGGTTTTTTATTTGGAGCGGGGTCGCACCCTATGTGGGTTGCCTACGTACTCAACTCCATGTTGAGATCAGACCTTACATAGTTCACGATTTTGGGTTTTTGAAGATTTTAGGGTTTTGAAAGGTTTAGAAGTATTTCAGGGGTTAATCTGTGAGACGCTCGGATCTATGAGACATTTAGGATGTTCATGAAGTGGGAGCAATGGGATATCAAGGTCTATGAGACGCTCGGGTCTGTGAGACATTTGAAATCGTAAGATGGTAAAGAAGTTGAGATGTTTGTGTCCGTGAGGCGCTCGGGCCTATGAGACTTTTAGGAGTTCGAGAAAAGCTGGAGTTTGTAAGAGGATCTGAGTTTGAAGTGATTTCACGTTTGGAAGATGATTTGAGTGTGTTTGAGGCAATTGGAATTTGGGTAGAGATCCCGGGTTTTTCGGGTTCGAGAATCTACAAGGGTTGAGGTTTTGGGATATTTTGAATTTGGAGTGAGATGATGATGGGCTAAATTGTTTAGAGGAATGATTGTCAAAATTGTCTCTCTTAAAGTTTTTTTAAAAAATGAAAAAATCATTGTTTGTTGTAAAATGGCGGATAACCCCGAGGGATTACCCTATGTACCCCCTCGAACACGACACTTAATTAATGGTAAGTGCCGAGGCTCGAAAGATGGGGCAATGAATTTATGTCGAAATATAGGATTTAGAGAGAAGTATCATGAATGGGATACTCTCGGTCAAACCCTAATAACGTCTCTAACTCCCGGGTTTTAAAACGTTAAAAACCAAAAACATTGAAATCGAGTGGAAGGGAGTTAGATGATTATGAAATCCTGGCTGCAACTAGGAAGGTCGTTACTTCCCTAGCACCCCGCCTTGTAAAAATCTAGGCTGCAATTAGGGGAGTTTTGTCACCCTAATGCCCCGCCTAAAGAGATCCAGACTGCGACAAGGGAGGTTATGACCCCAGTGCCCCGCCTCAGATTTTTATTTTGGAAGGGAGACAAGTGATGCCTAACTAGGGAGAAAACGTTCTTTGAAGGTGTTAGACATCCCATGTTCCCCGAAAACGGTTTAGTTTTGAGTTTGAAACCTAAGTTGGAAAACTTTTGAAGTTGTTTGGAATTCTCGATGAAGAAACACTAATTTTGAGAAATGTTTTAGGGGAAAACTTTCTGTATATGTGAGAAGAACTTTCTGCACTTGAGAAAAGTTTTCTGTGATGTGAGAAGAGTTTTTCCTTTAAAATTTCACAAAATGGTTCCTTTGAAAACCTGATGAGGTTTGGATGAAATGATGGTTCGAAATTCTTTTTGGGGTTTTTGGGGTTTGAATGAAATTTACAAACTGAGTGTGGATTGGATGAAATGAATTTAGGTTTGAATTGAACTGGGCTGAATGAATTGGATTTGAATTGAATTGGAGTTCGGTTTGGATGAAGGTCGAGTTTGGTTTGGATTGAAGTCGAGTTCGGCCTGGATTGAGGTCGAGTTCGGCTTGGATTGAGGTTGAGTTCGGTTTGGATTGAGTTTCGGGCTTGAACTAGATTGAGTTTCTGGTTGGGTCAAAGTTGGGTCAAGGTCAGCGTTTCTTGGTCAAGGTCAATGCTTTCTAGTCGAGGTCAACGCTTTCTGGTCACGGTCAACACTTTCTGGTCAAGGTCAATGCTTTTTGGTCAAGGTCAACATTTTTGGTCAAGGTTTGGGTCAAAGTCAAAGTCAGGTCAAGGTTTGACTGTTGTAGGCTTGGTTTGATCTTTGTGGATTTGGGCCAAGTTTGGATTGGGCCGCTTTCTTGGGCTTAGGCCGGTTTTGGATTGGGATGGATATGGGTAATGGGCCGAGTATGGGTAATGGGCCGAGAATGGGCAATGGTCCGAAATGTGCTTGTGACTTTGGGCCAGTTTGGACTTTGGGCCGGTTTGGGCTTGTGATTTGGGCTTTGGGGCCAGATGGAGCTATTTGGGCTAGAACATGGGTGAGGGATTTTGAATTGGATTTTTATTGATTGTGAATTTTATCTTGACAAATTATGGATTGTTTGGAAAGTTTTCTTTTTTTTTTACTAGGAGAGATATTACCCACAAACAGGTACTACGACCCTCGGGTACTACGACCTTAATGTGGGTAATATCTGTGAATAGTCCTAGGGCTTTTCTAAAGAGACCCACACGAAATTGAGGGTCCAGAAAGTAGTGGGTATCTACGGGCTTTTCTAAGGTTACATGCTCTAGCCTGGCTAGGCTTTGTAAATGAATTGCCCAAATTAAAGTTTGATATGGGCTATATATCACGACAACCCAAACAGGCCCAACTTAAACATAGCAAGGCAGTCGGAATAAAGGAATCAAACTGTCGATGTACAGTGGTGATAAAGAAAACAACAACAATAAATAACGGTACCGAAATCAACAAGGTCTGAATTGTAAATCGCTAGGAAAACTGAAGCTTAAATCATCCTAAGTCGAATTTGACTTATTACTCACATAGAGGTTACCAGGATAAACCAAGTTCATTAAAGCAATCGGTGGTTCTAAATACGTACGAGGAGAAACTGCAATTCTTCACCATCCATTTCAGAGAAATTCAACAGATTGTATCAACCTCAGCAGTGATAATATCAGCATTTTACAGCTCTAAAAGGAAATCGAAAGAACCAAAAAAAAAATGTAGCTACAGAATCGACCACGTGAAGCACCTCCCAAATTCAAATAACATCAGAGATTAAGCAGGTGACATTGAATATCGACAGAGAGGAAATGTTTGAAAGAAAAGTACACAAATCAAAACAGCACGTTAGTTTTCTAACACGAATCGAATGAATGAGAAGATTAACTGATGGGCTAGGGTTAAATCTGAAAAAGGAAAAGAACAGAGACGAAGTTACAGGTTGGATGTGCGGCCTGAGCGCGCTAGATTTCACAACTCTTCCAATCGGGCACCAAAGAAACCCACACGATTTCACTACCAATTTCAGGAGAACTGACACAATCACAGAAAGTAAATTTCTAAATGCAAACAAAACCTTTAAGATGACAACTGAGTCCAAACTCGCGTGCGGTTTGTGGAACTTCGGGTCTCAAATTGGGCTGGGTTCTTCGGGAGAGCTCACCCACAAAGTCTGACCAACTCTTGGTAGTTCACTGGGCGGTGGAAGAAAGGAATTGGAGAATGAAGGTGTCGGCCGTTGAGATCTTCTTCAATGTGGGGTTAGTCTTCGTTGAAGAGGAACGAGACTCAGGGAAGCTAGCCGGTTTTTTTTCGAGGGGAGAAGCGTCTGGAAGAGCAGTGGGGAGTTGATTCCCCTTTTTTTTTGGATGAGACCGATCAATGGAGTGAAGCTTGCTCTCGTTCCGTGTTCTTGTTCTTCAGTGTTCGGACACTCAAAGTGTGGAGGAAGATAATGGAAAAATGAGATTCTCACTGCAACCCTTTGTTTTTGTGTTTGTTCGAAAGGTTGAAAAAAAAAGAGAATGAGGGTGTCGGATGGCTTCTACTTCATGTTCTCCGGTTGGGTTGCGAAATTATCGATGCTGAAGAGCTGTGAACAGAGGAGTTGGTTGCTACTCGTTTGTTAGGTAGTTGAAGAGATTGATCGGGAGGAGAATCGGGAAGGTTGGCAATTGAAAGAGAGGAGAAGCAGGTTTTTCTTTAAGCCATGTATTAGCTCTGAGATCGGGAATTGAAGGAAGAAGACGATCGAAAAAAAAAGTGAGAGGAGGCTACTGTTGCCTTGGGATTAGGGTTTTGTGTTGTTGTCTTTTATAGAATAAGGGTGGGTTCTAGGGTTTAGAAGATGGGTTGGGTTTTAATGTGGGCTTTTTGAAGCCAAGGGCTGAAAATAGAGTGGATTTAAGGAATTGGGCTAGGCCAGATTTCAACCAAGTGTGGAGTGAGTTTGAAAGATGAAAATGAGTGTGTATAAATAGAAATGAAAATAAAAATACTAATGCTAATAGTAGAATAAAATAAAATATAAAAAAAGTGAATAGATGATTAAAAATAAAATAAAATAGTAAAATAAGTGAATAAACAAAAGGGGACGACCTTGAAACTGGACTGTCGATGGAAATTCATTTTCGAAGAATTGTGTTTTTTTCTGGAATGTTTTGAAAAAGATTATAAAATGATGGTTTCGTCTTAGCACGCACGTTAATATGTTTTAAAAAAAGAAAGGCGACGACCCCTCTTATTATTTCAGAATTTGCTTTATGGGGTGAGAATTTTTGGTGTCTACAGATGGCTCCCCTTGATTCAATTTTGCAAGACCTTGCAGAATTGGATCAAGGTTGACGGGGCGCCAAAATTCTCACTGCGGTTTAGTGGTGCATTGGGATGCGACCGTGAGTGTGTGAATACGATTGGAAGTACGAGGACTTATGACGAGCCTCAGTTAGACCTCTTGACATCTAACCCTAGGACTTATGATGAGCCTAGGGTACTAACAATCCGACTTGGTTTTAGGGTGCACGAGGGCTTAGGAGTGCCTCAACTGGACCTCTTGATATCCAGTCCTAGGGCTTATGACGGGCCTAGAATGCGATTGAAAGTACGAGGACTTAGGAGTGCCTCAACTAGACCTCTTGATATCTAGCTATAGGACTTATGACGAGCCTATAATACCAACAACCCGATTTGATTTAAGGTGCACGAGGGCTTAGGAGTGCCTCAACTGGACCTCTTGACATCTAGTCCTAGGGCATATGACGGGCCTAGAATGCGATTGAAGGTACGAGGACTTAGGAGTGCCTCAACTAGACCTCTTGATATCTAGCTATAGGACTTATGACGAGCCTATAATACCAACAACCCGATTTGATTTAAGGTGTACGAGGGCTTAGGAGTGCCTCAACTGGACCTCTTGATATCCAGTCCTAAGGCTTATGACGGGCCTAGAATGCGATTGAAAGTACGAGGACTTATGAGTGCCTCAACTAGACCTCTTGATATCTAGCTATAGGACTTATGATGAGCCTATAATACTTTGATGGAGTTGTACGAAACTCGCCGCGGTGAAGGGTTGATCTGAAGATGACTTTGATTGTGGATTGATTTGGGATTGGATGCTTTTCGGTTGCTCCTGTGAGGGATGTGATAGATGTTGCCCTGGGCTTTGCCAATGTGGGACTCATGTTTCGATTTTGCTTTGACAGTTTCGCCCGATGTGCACTGTAGTTTCGGGATTTGGTAGGACTCTTGGCTCCAGAGTTTTGAGATGGCTCCAGTATGGCTCTTGAGTTTTTGTTTTGGTTTTGTGATTTTGTGGTCGGTTTTCGAAAGGATGGTTTTGTGAATGAGTGACTTTGGGGACTTGATGGTTTTGATATAACCGGATGACTTTGGTATGATCAGCTGGGTCCGATGTGATTGGATGGCTCCGGTGCGGTCAGATGGCTCCTGTTTGACATGTGATTCCCTTGTGAGCAACGACTCTGGGATGGTTGGTGGGTTTTGATTCGAATGGGGATTTTCGGGATCGTTGATGGGTTTCGATTTGTTTTGGATTTTGAGTCGAATGGTGGGTTGATGTGATTGGTGGATTGTGTTGACAATTTTTTTTTGTTGTGGATGAATAGTTTTGGTATGGATTTTGAATCGAGTGGTGGGTCGATGTGATTTACTGTGGTTGACAGTTTTTTTTTTTGGTTGCAAATGAATGGCTTTGGTATGGTCAGTTACGGCTTCAGGTTCTTCAAGATGGCTCCGGGATAGCTCGGGATGGCTCCGGGGAGGCTACAAGATGGCTCCTTGGTGATAGCGAGGAAGAAAGGGGAACTTTCTTTTGAGGTGGTCGTACCCTGGGCGGGCTGCCTACGTACTCAATTTCGCATTGAGATCAGACCATACGTAGTTCGAAACTCTGTAGGCAAGACCCTGGTGACGAAATGGCCTCAGTATGAATTTGAGGTGGCTCCCGTATTGTTCTCGGATTGTTGGGATGACCCTTGTGTAGTTTCAAGGATGGTTTCAATGTCGGATGATGGCTCTAGCTTGGCTTTGGGAGGGGTGCCAATGAGACTCGAGTATGACAGTGGATGGCTCCGGGATTGTCTTCGTACGGCTTTGGATGGCTTTAGAATGGTTCGATGTAGCTCGGTGATAGCCCGGGATGGCTCCGTAGAGGCAAGATATAGCTCGATGATGGCTCGGGATGGCTCTGGTTGACATCAAAAGTTATGCTTCAACAACTGCAACTGAAGTCGACTTTCAGCGAGACTGGGTGGAGTTCTTACCAGTCGGATGTTGAAAATGAAGTGGTTATGATGCATGCAAATACTAAATGCAAGAAGAGATGCAAAATGCATGTGCAGTTTTTCGAGAGAAGGTACGGTCCTATCTCTATTAATATGAGGCTTACGAATATAAGACATCTTCGGTTTGATCACGAGTGATTGTTGAGCTCGAAGGCGTGAATCACTTTCCTCTCATGGAGGGATGTGGGTCAATCTCTCGTGAGTATGGTCGTGTGTGATAATGATGTGATGATACTCTCGATGCTCGGAGCAGTATTTTCCTTAGAATTCCTTTTTGAGGTTCTGGACTTTCCAATCCTCACAAATTCCTCAATTGCAATGGGGTTAGCTGTTTATGATTTGGTGCTTCGATCAAAGAGTCACTCGCACTCGAAAGACCTTGTGGGGTAAGGTCACACTCTTCCACTCATGGTCCCTTTGGGATGACGGGACATGTTGATAACAAGCTCGAAGCTTATGATTTATGTTTCAGATCCGATATTTTCAGTTGACACTCATCGACTTATGAGTCAGAGGTCTTTTGTTGGGTTATAATGGGGCTGAGGGGTATGATGTATGTCACATGGGACTGGAGGATTTGTTTAGGAATTATGGAGCTTTTGTACAATAAAGGACATGTTTCGCCTTTGCCATGGGTGGAATGATTAGACGGGTTTTGGTAACCCCTTATCGGTTTCTTCGGGACATCATTGGTCCTTTTGGTTTGGATTTCTCCTTCTTGCCTCTTCTGGCGTACGATTTGAACTTTCTTCTCATTTTTCTGTTTTTGAAATTGCATTTGGCTCATCAACTTTCTCAAGCATTTTTGCTTTGCATTTTGGCTTTCCGCTTCAAAGTTGCATTGACTTATCGATCTTCTTGAACATTTTCGGCTTTCCTTTTGGTGTTTGGCCTTGGAGTTGCCTTGACTCATTGATTTCTTCGAATATTTCATTGTTTTTGTGGAAGATGGTGGGGAGGGACCATGGCTCTGGCTCCTTTGAGATCCTCTATTGCAGGGACAAGTAAGTATATGTACGTGAGTTGGCGTGTTGTGGAGTTTTTTTTTTTTTTTGAAGAAAGAGTTTTTCAAGAAAGGCTCATAGGGGCTCACTAAGGGATTATGTAGAGGGCAGTTAAAGCTCTTTGGTTTTGTGAAGATTTTTGATCCTAAGTGCCTCGTCATCCTCATTAGTCAATGATTGTTTTCTTACTACTTCTCGGATCTTTGCATGAATCACAGTTCGTGACTAGCTATCGACATTGATCTCACTCAAAGTTATGCCTCTCCATGTGCAGAAGAAATGCGCATGTCGTTCATGGTTTTACCTCTTTTGGCTCTCTCTACCTTCCCTCATCGCTCAGTAGATCGTCCAATATGCTCGATTGAAATTCCGGGGAAAATACCGCTCTTCACCTGCTACACATTTGGTTTGTGGCGCTGGTTTTGGTTGGACCTTTATGTTCATTGATGGGTCGAGAGTTTAGCGGTTCACGCACTCCGTTCAATCATTCTCTCAAGATTTTTCCCAAAGATGTCGTTTCGATACGAGAGTATGCAAACACGGCTATCTACAATGCAATCTACTGTGGTAATATGGAATTACTACATATAAGATGCATGAAATGCTGAAAATGATGAATGAAGATGGTTGGCCTTGGCGTTTGACCAAATGTGTGTGTGTGTTTTTTTTTGTGTTTTTCTTTTGGATGCAATGCATGAGTGGTAAGGTTATGACTAGTCTCGCTTGAGTCGAATTCAGCTCGCGGTTCATGAATCTCATCCCATCATTGTCGGCCCTGGAGGTGGTATAGCTGTTGGGTGTGATGTGAGAGAAATTGTTTGGAATGACATTCAGCTGGTTATTGGCTCCGGAGTTTTGAACTTTTAGGGAGTGACAACTCCCGTATGGTGGCCCTACGATATGACATTCTTTCCCTCTTGGTCACTGACGCGCATGGTGATTCTGATTGGGAGGGGCTTGAACTCTATTTTCTTTTCTATCCCTCTGAGATCGGGTTCTGGCGGTCGAGATATTGGGGTGAAAGCTGGGGTGTGGTGTGGTGACAATGACACACATGATCTTGAAATTTTTCTGAGGTGGATAGGATTTGTGTATGTTTGACGAATTTGGACTGACGAGAATGCATGGGACTTTTTGTAATGAATGCAATGCATGCGGTTTGCCTCTTGCTTGGTTTTTATTGATGTGTGTTTGTTCAGGGGATGCCCTCTATAGATACCGTGAATTCTCGCCCCATAAAGCAAATTTGATGAATGATATATAACTGTGAGGAGTCGTTCCTTTTCATTCTTTTCATTATACGTGCATGCCAAAAGAAACCGAGTTTGGGAAAACAATTTTGAAAACACGTGTTTTCAAAGTGGTGGATTTTCTCAATATGAATTTTGACGCTCGATCATTCTCAAATAAAATAGGGAGTGGGGAACCCTATACATATTTGATCTAAATAAATTCAAAGGGAATGTACAACCTATACATGTAATATCAGAAATGGACGAGAGAGAAAAGAATGCTAGGGGAAAACCTATACATCAATTCTAAAAGTCATTAAATGGGGAGTTTGAGCTTAAAAACTTCTCCCGAATTCTTATGCTTCATCTTTGAGCTTCTGGCTGGCAGCTCATTCATGTTGGGCTTCTGATTGGCCACTCGTTCGTCTTCGGGATCTTGACCGGCTACTCGCCCGTCTTCTAGCTCTTGCAGCGAAGCGGTATTGTGATCAAACAAAACCGGTTGTGTTCTTCTGACTCTCAAGAATTTTGAACTCGAACAATCGTTGCTGGTCTTCATGTCGCTCGACTCGGGTTGGGCACCTCTGATTTTCGATTTAGACTGCAGTTGTTGATCTTCATGCGCTCCATCTACTCCGACAAGGGAAATAAGGGGCGTTTTTGAGAAAGGTAAGGTGAATGATTTAGCACAAGTTCTTTGTGAAAATCCACCACTTATGTGAAAACACGAATGACTAGTACGCTCCACGGTAATGACCGCTGCTCTTGAAGGTGGGTTGAACTTCAAAATAGCGGGTCGCAACATGGGGACTAAATCATTTATTTTGAAATACGTTTATGAAAATCAACTTTGAAAATTGTTTGAGAAACAAGTTTGAGATAATATCCATGAAAAATGTTGTTTAAAATTGTTTTGTAAAAAGCATGTTTTTGAAATCTGTTTTTGAAATGAATTTATGAGAAGTATTGTTTGAAAATGATTTATAAACAGTAGATTTTGAAATTTGTTCTTTGTAAACCGCTTGACAAGTTTATTTTTTGGAAGACTTTGATTGAAACCGATTTTGAAAACTGTTTTGGAAAAACAATTTTGAAATCATTAGAGATGAATGACTTTGAAGATATTTCATTAGAGTGTTTGACATGATTCATTTTTTTTGATTTTTGCTAATTTTTAAAACGTGGTCACACAAATATGTAAGTGCAAATAAAAATCGTGGCTGATTTTATGTGGAGCTAAGTGTGAATGATTGGGATAATCACCTTCCAGGTCTATCAATGCTTCTATAACACCGGGGGAACCATCGTCCCTTCACTGTTCATCTCTCGAGATTTATCTGTTACGCGCCTGTGGGGCACGTCATCGAGAAAGACCGGAGTGCTTAAGTTTGAAAGGTCAGGATACCCGAAGTGATACAGTCACATGAGCCACGGCCGGTGATTATCACAACATGCTCACTTTTCGGAAAACTTGGGGAAGTACTGCATGGGGTCAGGTCTCCCGTTGTCTACACGGTCAGGTGTGTCTAAAGTCTAAATTATTCACTGACTACGTTGTGCCATGTATGGGTATCCGGTAAATACGGGATCCTCTATGGACGTTAGCGTGACATCAGGCTTTAGAGACACCCGTGGTGCAGAGGACACTTGGAGAACTGAGCCCATGCAATCTTCAGGGTAATGCAAAGGGTGGTCAGACAGGCGGCATACAAAGGGGGTGACTACCCATAAACCCATCCTAGACACGGGACTAGGCAGCTGGACACTGAAGGCTCAGAGTTCACTATATGCTGGCTTTGACTCGAAAAGGTAAGCGTTGAAGGATCATGAGTTTTCAAGGCGTAGATACTACGATCATACCGCCTCGTGTGCATAGTCCTTACTACGAAGGGCATCTGCTCATGGGGAATCAATTGTGGACCAATATTTATCCCGACCGCAAATATCAAGGGTGACACAGATGAATGCACGTCCTAAGCTACCCTATGCACCCACCTCAGGACTATTCCTAACAGTTCAATATCACAACCAAAAAGCGGTAAATAAATGCGCACGCAAAAAAGGGAAGAAGTTAGACCCCTAATGGGCCACCTACCTGAAGTTCCTGCAAGTCAGTCTAGCATAATCACGCAATTATTAGCAAGCAAAGCGCAGATGGCAAGCAAAGTCAAGTATAAGCTACACACTCTCGCCCTAACTATCCTCACCAATCACACTCTGAGTGTGGAGTAGAGTAATCCTAATGGATTTCGAGATGAATCTCTTGAAGGTTTTGAAAGAAGTGGGGAAGTCCCGACAATTTTGAATGGAGTTCAGTCTTCCTTGAGTTTGAGAAAAACTTACTCAAGTTTTCCCCAGTAGAGTCGCCATTCTATGGAGGGTGTATTGGGTTATATAACCTAAGAAAAAGAACTTAAATAAGCTTGTGAACTTGTGACTAAGGAGCTAATGAGAATGAGTTAGTGATATAAGTTTAAGATGAGTTTTAAGAGCATTATAACTACTATGAGATTGTTGGGTGTATTTGCAGGTTGAAGCTTTTATATGTGGGAAATTCAGTGTTTAAGTTTAAGTCATTTAAGGGCCTAAGAGCCATGTCATTTAAGAGCCTTAGTGCTATGCAATTTGAGATTATTGCGATATATTGAGTATGATGTGAATAAGTTGATCTGGGTGAGAAAATAAGATGAGAAAGGACTTGGTGTGTGTGAGATTATTGTGTGAGAAAAACAATGCATTTGGGCATGATAAATACTAGAGGAGCTATGGCGAAATTTGAGTAGAAAATAAGTGTTTAGGTGATGGTGGTGAATTAATATGACCTAGGATTTACTAGGAGTCATTATGAAGAATTTGAGTGGAAATGAGTTAACTAAGGAGTTATTGAGGATGAGAATGACCTAGAATGGTCTATGAGGAAGTTAGAGTTTAGATGGGTGTATTGAACACACCAAAGTCATGGTATGAGGAGTGGTAAGACTTGTGCAAGAATCTGGATGGAAAGGGTTATAATGCTTTAAGGTGATTTAGTATGAACTAGAGAGTAAACAATGAGAGTTTTGAGAACCTTGTGTAAGGGTGATGATGCTAGTAGTGGACTAATGAGGTTTAGTTTAGATGTTAATGAGTGGACTTAGGTGATGGAAGAGAGAGGTGTGGGAGAATGTTGTCAAATGTCAAGGAAAATGACTAGGAATGTAAAAGAGAGTATGATCATGAGGGTGGTGAATAAGATGCATAGAAGAGGTGGAAATTTCTAAGGAGGGTGTTACATGGTTAGGTTAAATGAAGAACCATGTCAAGGTGTTAAGGTAATGGGAAGCAATGTATAAGTAAGCTTAAGAGTTTAGGAGTGAAGAGTAACAAATGAAAAGAAGAGAAATTGTGCATGGACATGCAAGATGACCTTGGAAGGTTTAACGAAGCAAAAATGGAATGTAATGGTGTTAAGGAGGAGTTATATTGATTGGGAAGGAAACACTTTGGTTAGTTGAAGTTTTAGATAAAATGCACATGTTAGAGAAATAAGGGATTAGTTAACAAGTGTTAGGAATTTCTTGCAAGAATTGAGCAAAAGGTTAGGATGATCTTTGGAGGTTATTTTAATGAGTTTGGAGGATGATTAAAGGTGGGTTTAAAGGTCTAAATGATGTTAGAATACATTAGAAGGTTTTAGGAGAAGTTTGGTGAGGATTTAACAATTTTTGGACATGTTCTGATGGCGTCCGACCCAGGGGTCCGACCCAAGTTTGGGTCGGACGGCCTCTGTTTAACGC